>JAWWMU010000106.1:55111311-55124304 GCA_035048155.1 Cinnycerthia olivascens | reverse complement strand
TGCGGGCATCTCTGATCACCCTGAGAGACTCCCTGGACAGGAGGAGGCTCCGGGAAGCCAGGCTTGAGCCAGCGACATTGCTGCAGCAGTGTTGAAGGAAAAGAACAAGATTTGTAAAAGATGACATAAAAAGTTCTTGTCCTTTTTACTAGTATCAAAAGTTAAACTCATGAAATTCAGTAGCTTCATGGGAAAGAAAAGAGAAATGAGGAAGCAATAGAAAGAAACAGAAGATTTCTTTTCCTTGCAAAATACTTCACTTGCATTCTGGTTCTACCAGCTGTTCACCTTTTCTGAAAATTTGCCTTCTCGAAGCTAATGGTCCTTAGTCATGTTAGTGCTGGAATAATTATTTCTCTGTATAATAATGCCTTCCCATGGCCCAGCCTCCTGAAGTGGACACAAGCAAAGTCAGTGACACTGCTTTTCCAATGAGACAGTGCTGACTAAGGAGCACTGTCTGAGGAACTGGCTTAATGTGTAGCAGGGACACTGTCTCAGTCAGCTGGATGGCATCAGGACACTTATATTAATTTTGCCTATGTAGATATACTTTGCAAATACCATTCCTGAGCATGACTAAATTTCTGGTTTGCTGACATACAAGTTATAGTAAAGAAGAATTTGTGTGGCTTGGCATCAGCATGGCTAGTTCTGCATGATATGTTAAAGACTGGGACAGTGAGGGCAAACAAAATAGTCTCTGGGGCACAGGAACCAAATCCAAAACAGGGTGGACTGATCATGAAAAATATGGACTGATTTTTCTGTCTTGGAAAGTTAGGTTTTGGCGCTGTATTTTACAGCAGTTGTCTTTGCAAGAGGTAAAGGCATCATTGTTTTAAAGCCTAAAACAAGGAGACAATAGAGCTATAGATAGCAAGGAAAGTGGAAGAGAAATGACAGGAAGGGAACAAACTAAGAGGAGAGGGAAGGGCTGAATACATCTTGCACTGTGTTTTTTTTAGCTTTTTTGATTAACTGCAGTACTAGCGTGAGATCTGACAGTTTGAAGTGTTGAAATTTGTTTCTCCTTTTCTGCAGGGCTGCATTATGATTTGTGCTCACTTTAGAGAGGCAAGGCACAGTTCTCTGATTTTATTCATGGTACTGGTATCTAAGTTGACACTCTGAAAAGGTAGGCCATAAAAAAAGCCTCACTAGACAATTTGAACATGGTGCATAACATGGCTCCATACATCCATTGAAAGAATTCCAACAACCAGGTAGGTGGTCACAGAGAGAAAAGGGAATTCAATGCAGGAAATTGAATGCCAAAATACCTATTACCAAATTACTTATAGCAGGATGTTAAAACTATCAGGTATAGCTAATGCATTTTAAATTGTCCAATGAAATTTATGTATTTTGCATGACAGGAGAGAAGTTTCTCTTCGAGACTGAGTCAGACAGAATTTCAAAGACTTCATGAGAGAAATCCTCTCTTTTTTACTAAAATGATTTTGCAGTGCTGCTGAGAGGGTCCTGTTTTCAAAATAACTTGCAGGTCTCATACTTGTTACATCAGCAGTGAATCAGCATACTAAGCAAGAAAATTATCATGACAATGTTTGCTGTCAGTTTAAGTAGGTAGCTCCCTCAGCGAAGAAGAAAAGCCGGAGTCGTTCAAAGACACAGAGTTGCAGCAGCTTCTGGTTTATTACTACTGTCAGGAGTCTGGGCTGATTTGGAGGGATACTTTCCCTGCTAGTTATATATACAGTGATGGTCTGAAAACAGTAATTATATCACCCCTTGCACGCAGCCAGGAAGACAAGCTTCGTACAGGCAGGGTAGATGACAACCAGATTTCATAAAGGTTGCATGGCTATATTGAACATCTCTCACTTTTTCTGACAGATCTGTTTTCTTCGGTATTGTGGTCAAGAATATTTGGCTAAACTCATGAGTGATGGTTCCTCATTTAAATGCTTTATTCCTGCTTTTGAGCTGAGCACTGTTTACTCCCTAGCTCTGACAGCTTCTGATTTTGAGCTAGTGAGAGGCTGCAGGCATGTTTTTCCAAGACCTTACTGTTTGTTCTTGGGAGGATTGCAAGCTAAGATATGGGAAATAACAAACAACGTTTGGGAAAGGGCTATATGGTTGTGTATAGTATGTGAGCATACTACCAATTTCTTCAGCTTTTTTGTTGAGTAGAAAATTTAAGTTTCAGTATTTTCCATGATTGCTTGTAAATCAGTCTTGGTCTTTGTCATGCACATTTGTATAAAGTGACTGAGAAGACACCTTCCAAATTCAAAGGTGCCCAAACGAATCTGTGAATGACAGATGATACTCCACTGCACTGCTGCTTCTTGTGCTGTGAACCTTTGTGGGAAGGTAAAAAACATTTTGCCAAGATAATCGTTCTTCACAAAGGCCAGTCTCTGCATGTGTCAGACAGGTGGTGCCAGGCTCCTATACTGAACAAGAAGGAAGCCTAGGAATGCTGCACAAACATGGTAACCTTTTATAAGCACAGGCCAATGTTTTTATTGTTAAGTGCTCTGGCTGTATCACCAGCAGGAGTGATACAATGTGTATACAGAGTGTGTATAGAGGGCACAGGACAGCAGCTCTCCTCAAGCCTTCTGTTTTTCTCTCTTCCCTGACAGATTGTCACCTGAATGATTGGTTGTTTTAGTGGTTTGCAGCAGTCTGAATTCCAGCATTAGGGCAGAGAAGAGGAACAGAGAAAAGTTGAGTTAGAAGGTAGCTACAACCATATTTTGCTCCATGAGCACTTTGTCCTAATCACTTCTAACCTCAAATTGGGATGTGGAGATATTATGCAGAGTAGGATCACATCATTGCCCATCCAGGGAAAAGACAAGTTATGTCTCTTTGGGTAGAAGATGAGCAAATATTCACCTTGTTCTCAACTTCAGGATATTTAAATACCAAAATGGCAAGTATTTCTTCACACATCTAAAGGTACACATATGTTCTCGGAATTCCTAATAGGAGGAAGATGATGGTAGTTTTTTTGTTTGGTTTGCTTGGGTTTTTGTTGTTGTTGCTTTGTTTTGCTTTTTTCTTTGCAATAATTTCTAGACTAAAAGCTTTCAATCAAAAATGGTCTTCTACTAATGCCTCTGCTATCTTCTGTGGCAAATAATGTACTGATCAGCCTGTTCTTTTTCCATCCTGTCCTTCATTGGTCTGAAGTTTTCTCTTGGGCCTGAGATCCAAGACTTGGCATTGGTTTAACTCATTAGAGCTCTTTCTTCGTAGGACTTTTTACAGACTGAAAGACTACCTTGCTTATGCTTCTCTTTTTTCTTTTTTAAATTAGCAGCTAATCTGCTGCGAATGTAGCAGAACTCTGTTTCATTGATCTTTAGTAAAGCTAGTATTCCTTTTGTTTGTTTTCTGTAGTCATTTGATATTTTGTGATGATGAACAGGCAGCTGTTCACAGACAGCATGTGTAATAAAGGAAATTTATGTTCTGTATGAACACTGTTCATAGAGGAACACTGCTCTTTGGGTTTAACTTGTTTCTCACTATATTTTTACCTGAGGAAGGGAAAACAAGGAAGATCAGTGTCACAGGAGCATGCCACAGCTTGACTTTTCACACTCAGCAGATTCAAAACAAGTTTATTCTTACTGCATTCTTCCTTAGGCTGAAACTTCAGAACTTCCAAGGCTCAATTTCTTTGGTTTGAGCCCACTGAGATGCTTCACAGCACTCATTCTCTTGTAGGGTAATTAGATTCTCTCTTATCAGCATTGGGTCTAGCCTCTTCTGTACACAGAATTCCTAAAAGCAGGAATGTCTAGTAAGGAGCATGGCAGGAGATTTTTCTTAGTGTATTTAAATACTGACAAGCTTCTGATCTTTCCTTCAGTGCCAGGATAATTCAGAGTTTATGTGCTTAAACCTTATAGTTTAGGTCTTGTAGAGGTTTTAGTAAGAAAATAGGTGGAGGAAATATTCGTATGCTAACTTTTCGCTAGCTTGACAGGTAAACCTAGTGAATCGTAATATATTAAATATGTGGGTACAAGTTGCAAGAGGGGAAATGTAAGTGAACTATTGGGAAAAAGTTCTTTACTGTGAGGGTGGTGGGGTGCTAGACCAGGTTGCCCAGGGAGGTTGTGGATGTCCCAACCCTGGCACTGTCCAAGGCCAGGTTGGATAAGGCCTTGAGCAGCCTTGTCTTGTGGGAGCCGTCCCTGCACATGACAATGGGGTTGGGGCTTGATGGTCTTTAAGGTCTCTTCCAGCCACTTAACATTCTGATTCTAAAACAGTCCCAAAGAGAATTATTTGTGGCAAGTTAATGTATTATCTGTACATGTCAGTGCATGGCATCAATGTAAGATGAGTGTTGGCAGGAATGATAAGAAGACAGGTGGTTTGTGTGGTCAGGAAGTCTGATGATACCTGAAAAGCTGTCTGAAATGTAGCCTTTGCCACAGAAATCTCTGCAAGTCCCTGCTTTTGATATTTGTGGTGTGGGTCTGTGGGTACCTATGACAGTGACAGGAGCTCCAGCACCTCCGGGGGATCTACAGGCTCTGAAGATTGTTCTTTCCATGAAAAGACCCTTGGTGTGGGACTGACAGTGAGGCTCACGAACAGACATGTCAGCCAGTGCCAGAGGACACGGGTCCTTCTCCTAGCACAGCAAAATGCAGCAGTGCTGCCCTTTACTGAGCATGCAATGTGTTTCTCTAATACAGAGATTTCAATCCTTTGCCTCTTTTCCCTTATGGCCTGGTTCTTTTCCCAGCTAGGAAGGGCACTATTTCTTGAATTTTTACTTCTAGGATTGACCCTTCCCTTTTGGTCTCAGTTCAGGACATCTCATGAATTGGAAGCAAGCTACTCCATCATGGCTTCTGTTTTCTGCCTTTGCTTATGAACAGCTCTTGCAAGAGCACTGCTGCTGCAGCTTCCTCTAGCTTTGCCTGGATGCAGCTCTACTGTCTCTAACTGGTGTCCTCAGTGCAGGCCCTCCATTGCACTTACCAGTGCTGTTGGAATGGAAGGTTTGTTTGCACTAACACAGGAGCTCACTGGAGGGATGGATACAGGCGTGGGTATAGATATATGCTTGTATGCCTGCATCTTTTCTTCCTGGTTGTTTCTAAGAGATCATTATGCTTGTTTTGTACCAGGAGTGGGCAAAGGCAGTAGCATTTTCTGCTGCTGTTTTCAATGTGAATAATTGTGTTTTGCCTAAAAGAACAGTTTGTTCAGACAGACACAAGTGTTTCGTCATTTTGGACAGGAATCCATCCATCTTCTGTAGCCTATACCAACATCTCCAATCACACACTGGGTGGCTTTCCCTTTTGCCCCACAGACCACTCAAGAAGTAAGCCTTATGGGGGAGAGACCAACAGTCCTTCTGCACTCTAAGGGTGCGAATAAACTTGCTGGGGTGATATGTTCTCAAAGTCTCAGTCTCTACCCTCTATACAGTATCCTTTCCTTCAGTGACATTTAGCTGGGATGTTTTAAACCAATCTACACAACTGAGTTGGTTGTTTTATTTCCCTCAGTGTTGCAGGGAAAACCTGTTCAGTTCACATGGCTTAAAGAAAAGTTGGATCCAAGTGCTTTACTGGTCTGTCAACAACATGAAATTGACAGCAATCAGTGAAGTGTTGCATTTGAGATCAGCAACAGTAATAAAACACATAAACTCCCAAACTAGACATACCCATGTTAATGAGCACTAGAAGATTTCTAAATTCCCCTCTGTAACAAGAGCAGAAGAGATTTCTGAAGGGCTGCAAGCCTTTCCATAGGACAGACGTGGATTATGTAAAGCCCTGATGAGAACTTATTTATACTCATGGTATAAATTCCTTTCTTTATATAGTCTGGATGTCCAGATGAATTTAAGGGGATGTCTTGCAGCTGTACCCAATGCATGGCCTCCAAGGGCAGGGACAGCCTCCTGGGCACAGGGACTTGGTCTCTAGACTTTAAAGATCCAGTAAAGTAAAAACCTTTAATTATTTGCCATATTGAGGTAGTATAATCACGAAATGTCCAAAAACAGTTTGTGTGATTCCTGTCTAGATCAGATAGATTTTAGTGATTTGCCTAATGAGAGCTGCCAAAATGCCAAAAACACAAAATGTTCCTATCTCAGAAATCTGAGAAAAACCTAATGAATCTTTATAGCTTGTAGACCTATTCTATAAGTTAATGGCAACTACCTTCACACCATTGCAGAAAAAAGTGGTAGACTTAGAGGAGCAAATAATCAATTTTACTGTAATTCTCTTGTGTTTTTCAGAGTGAAGTACACAAAACCCAGATAGCAACAGATGTTGTACATTTTTTTCTTAAAAAGGAAGGTAATTTAGCCATCAATTATGAAGGAATTAAAATTGTTATTGTAAAATAAACTAAGTACATTGTGTTGTTTATGGCTGATGCACTTAGTTATTTGTCATTATGTTTGTTTGGATTTTTTTTTGTTCAACAATGTACTGTTCAATCATTGCAAAATTAGCCCACTTTGCTGGATAGTAAATACCTTATCTCTTTGCTGAAGAAAAGACTACATAAAATGAATAATAGTAGTATTAGTATGTAAAAAACCCTAGTGCTCCAAAAAGCCATTAGAGCTACACTTCAGCAATAATTACAGGCAACAAGGCCTCCACTCCTTAAAATTTATCACTGAAATTGTGATAGCACTAAACTTGATTAAAATCTAGGGCAGGTTAGAATGCCATCTACTTAGAGACATTACCAAAAGCACATCTATTCCCATTAGAAACAAACACACAAAAATAGCCTCAAAAACTGAAAATGTGCTCATTTTCCTTTGTTTTTGTATTTTGGTTTCTGGAAACAAGGTATTCCCACATAATAATAATAATGGTTATTATTATTATGAATGCACCTATCTCTATGAGCCTCATGGAATTCAGTTATACAATATAGCAAGACAACAAAGCAAAATGTTTTGTCAAGAACTACATGTAGTGTTTGGGCTCAGATGCCATATCCAGGGTAGGTGTTAGGCCACTACACACACCCCTCAGCACTATGCAGATCAGTTTTTAACTCCTGTTAGCTTTGTTTTTTTCTGCTGAAGACAAAATATAGCATAAATGTTGACCTTTTAACACAAGCTTGGCTATATGCTTGGGAAGGATTACTTATCTTTAAAATCATGGCAACTTTGTTAAATCAGAGTATGAGACTGATGGTCAAAAAGTACACTGCCCCCACCTCTGCACCAGTTAAGGCTATCAGTCAAGGTCATGCTATGTCAGTAAGGAAAATAATGGTAAATAATACAAGTGATTCCCAAGGCAACTAATCCTTGGGGAACAGCATATGAAAACATTTGGAAATAATTCTAATGACATCAAAGTCAGTAAATCATGCAAGTGCTTTGTACACCCTCACAGTACACACTGTGAAAGGTCAATTCAGAAGCTGTAGAATTGTAGGCTGAACACAGACCAGCTGCTGGACTGCAGACATCTTATTTTTCCTCTGTTCTTACCAGTAAATATGATACTGATTGTTCCTTTTGTTTCCATGCTGTGTAAGATGACTTGATAAAGCTGGGACTAATAATTATCAAGATGCTCTAGACAACATGTGCTGGGCTGGCTGCTCAGAGTTTTGTTTTTTATTTACTTGCCATGTTCAAGAAATGTGCTTAATGAATTGTCTAAACTGGAATATTTACCATTCTTTAGAACACATAAGTGAATAAAATGTTAAGTCTGACGTAGTTTTCATGTAAATAATTTTGGTTTTGCCAAATATTTAATTTTAATGTTGTTGGTCAGTGTCTGATGCATCACTGCAGCCAAGCTCCATCACAAAGGTTCTGTGTACTCAAGCAGGGCAGCTGGTGTAAACTTGCTTGAGTTGCTACATATCACTCCTCTTTGACACAAATGTGAACAACTTTCCATTTAATTTGAAACATCCTGAATACCATTGCTTACTATTGGATATGCAACTGAGATTTATTTCGGTGGTGGAAACCTACCATTGCCAATAGACTACACTCTATTACAGAAATCTCAAGAAAAGCTATTACTATCTAAATGAAGGAAGTACACACAGAAAGATTTTTAAGTGTGAATCTACATTCTTGCACCTTATTTTACTGAACTATAGTTAGTTATTGATCTGGTTATTGTAATATTCAGAAACTAGCTCTTAGGAGAACTATTAGTTAATATTTGTTAAACTTTTCTCTAGTGAGCCAAAAATTTTCATTTGGTCATTAAGTGACTTAATCACTATCATTAAAGCCTCCATTACTTCAGAACTGTGATCTGTTCTCAGTTTACTTCTGATTAAAATTATAGTAATATTATCCTAGCTTCTAATGAAGTGATTCATATACCAGTTTTTAATATTTTTTTCCAAAGCAATACTGATCTCCCTTATAAAGATCGCATAAAGTCAAGTGTTTCCTATTTTGTAATGACCTTTTAATTTTTACGGATTTAAGGAGCTCTGTGAAACTATTATTACTGTAAATGTCTTATATTAGCCTCATTCATTCTTGTTAAGAATGAATGTAACTTCTTAGACGTAGAAGTTACAGATCTCCACAGATCTTCTCCTATTAAATTTGGGCAGCCATTTTTACAAAGCATTACAAATTACTTGGAGATACTCGAGTCCTGGCTGCTTCACATTGCTGAGGCTGCTCAGAAGGCTTGTGTGATCTTCTTCAAGGACATGTGAGGGCTGTTGTTCTTGTTTGCTGTCCCTGATATTTCCACCATCCAAAATTCCAGGCATCAACAATGAGTCTAATTCAATTTTTTGCTAAACAAAAGCTGTAAATGCAGCAATGGGAAGAGGTGATGGCTGGGTGCTGAGCTCTGTCTCCAGCACAAAACCCAGTTTCTGCGTGCCATTAGGCAGTGAGTGATCTGCATGTGTATGGGGGCACATGGTGAAGAAATGGGACTCCCGCCCTCTGTTGCTCCCATGTGCTGGTTATTAGGATGTTTTCATCAAAGAGGTCATTAATGGATCAGTGTTCTTCTATTGGAAGTCAGTGAGGCCCAGAATGGATGGTGTCTGTACTTCCAAAGATAGTGGATTGGTTGAAGGGGAGAAGGAGGAAAGGAACCTTTCTGTAATGATGTCTTAACAGGCATAGTTGCTATTTCAGTATAGCTAGAGGGTTTTGAAATGTCCCACTTCTAAGCTGGAAGTATATTGTATAGCATAGAACAACTCATCAGAGCTGGGTTAGGTATATTGCCTCATGTTTGTGCAGCCAAATTGCATGTAGATTGACTTTTAGAGGTGCTGAGGAAATCTAAGTTTCTATGCCTGCTGCTGATGTTCAGCACCGAAGGCACTTTATTGAAGTGCCTAACAATTATGGCTCCAAGCTTGAAAATGTGATTCTTTAAAAAAAGCACAGAAACTTAGCAAGATTACTTTTCCATGACTTTATGAGCATAGTCCTTGGTTGCAGTGGGCTCCATATAGCTGTTGTGCCTTTTCAGCTCTGAGTATTGCTAGTGGAAAGTGCAAAATTCTATTAAGCAAGTTTTTACAGCAGCTCATGATGGGTTGAAAATACTTGATTTCTCTTAGGGGTGTGTGCCAGAGAAAAACTGATCAATGAAGGAGTCAAATGCATAGTGCTAGTTGCAGGTACAGTCTGAATTTCTGCAGTATAAGTATAAAATACCAGAAGTATTTACAGAAATATTGCCTAACAGAAAGCGATCAGCTTTCCGATTGCTTTCTGATTGAAGCCATCAACATACCAGAATAAACCAGCAGCAGGAACACCACAGCAACTGAAAAAGCATATTAACATTGCTGTCTAATTTATAAGATCCTGACAAGAGAAAATCCAATAATTTTTCAGTGATAATTTTGTGCAATTCTCTTCAAAGTGCATCGGTGTTGTAGGGAGGCACTATTTTTGTCAGAAACTGCAAGAGGCACTGACATTCTAAGATCCTGTTTTTCACATCTAAAGATGAAGGCAGGTACACAGGGAGATTTCCCAAAGCACATAGGTTCCAAGCCCCTCACGCATTAATGAGAAATTTGGTATAGACATGGTGTTAAAAATACTACCTGAATTGTGATTTTGTGATTTGCAAGTTGAAATAGATAAATTCCTTTTCAAAGGCTTGTAGGAACTAATTCCTTCCCTTTCATTTGTTTCTTTACTAGCTCCACAGAATTTGCTCTGGGAAAAAAAAAAAAAAAAAAAAAAAAGAAACCTTCAGTACTGAAAGCATTTGAAAAAATGAGTCAGAGGAAAAATGTACTGTAAATGTACATTGGTGAGTGATGTACTGGTAGATGGAGGCAGCACAGAGAATGGGACATATTGAAGCAACACAGAACTGTTCCTTTGCCTGAACCATAACATGCTCCCAGCTGGACAGAGATGGGCAGGGAGCTGGTATTTAACATCGTAAGCCTTTCAGTACCTCATACAGCACCAGGATGTGTTCACTACCTCTCTGTTGAATGTTGATCAAAAGCAAATATTTATGAAATTAAACACCATAACCTGTGCAGAGATTACTAGATGTAGGAATGTATTTCATCAAGGACTAAGCTTATTTGTGAATTGAGGTTCTCCATTCTGTAGCTGTCAATGAACTGGGCAAGTTTTCTAACCTCTGTTCTAGCCAGTGATTGCTGAGAGTTTTAGGGAAACAAGTGCCAGTGAAAGCTGAGTGTAGGTGGAGTATCGGAGAGACAAGGCACCTTACCTTCATGCTCCTAAAATAATAATGTTATATTTTTATGTAACAGTAACAGAGTCCCACCAACTCGGCCCAGAAATGAATGTGCTCAAGCCCTGCTATTCTCCTACCATCTTCTAGCTCTGTGAAATGCCATCAAAACCAGGAATAGGAAGGGCAATTCCTCATCAGAACAGGACAGATGTTGGCTGTGAGACCACCCCCATTTTTCATTGCCATGAGCAATTTTAAGCCTTCTTTGCTTGGTTATGAACTCTGTCTCTTGTGCTGGGTCTAGCACAGTCAAACAAGAAAACAGTGACATCTGGACATGGCCAGGGAAATAAAATGTCCAGGGAAATAAATATGCATAAGGAAGGAATTTTGTTTGAAACAGAAGATCAAAAATTATATTATATCAGAAAAATACTATTTCTGCATTAATATTATATTAAAAATTAACATTAAAACTATATAGTAATATTTTTGCCTTAATAATTATTAATGGCAAGTTTCTGCATTTTTAAAGGCATGTTTAAAAGTTATTCAATTATTGTTGCACAATAATCACAGAATCTACTTCTATTGCTTTGTAATATTGTAACCTGCATAGGTACTGAGCAGTGAGGATTTTAGCTATGAAAAGGTGAGAAGTCCCAAACCCATTACAGCTAAACTGTAATTTAAATAAGGGCTGATGTCTTTCTTTGTAACTTTCTCAATCTTTGCATTACTATAATTAAAAATGCAATGTAAACCACCACATTTTCTTTTTTCCTTCTCTTCATTTTCTTTTGTCTTTCTTTACTAATCTTTCTCTTTCATGACCTTTTTTTTTTTTACCATTTAAATCCTAAATGTTTTAATAGTCTATCTGACATTTTCTATTAAAAAGCAAAGCAAAACAAAACAACAAAGCTAGTCTGGACATTTCTCCTTGGTTTTCTGGATATTTTTCATTTCTGAACTTCTCTGGTATTTTGTTTCACTTATGAAATTTGAAATTAACCTTTTGCATTTCACTTATTCATATTTATCTTTTCCAGTTATCAGTGTCTTTCTTTTTGCTGCCTCTTTAGTCTTCCAAACCTGTTTAACTCTGTCTTCTGTCTGGTTTACCTTTGAGAATCATGAATGATAACACTCAGAACACAACAGAAAATGTTGGAATTGACTTCAAAGACTGAAAGACAATCCTTAGAACATGAAAAAGAGAAGATACCATTGGTGTGAAGGATAGGCTCAGGGGACAGTTTCAATTGATCAAAAAGTCCTTGATCTTGGGGAACTTCAAACAAAAAATTAGCACTATACAAATTTAATGCATGTACTCATTAATGCCTTTGGTGAATCAGGTTAATATCCATAGCTCCATTTTACAATTAAACGCACACAAGAAAAATCCTATTCCTGGTCCTAAATTTGATATTCATCTAGGCTTTATTTTCTTATATAAAAGATTTCTCAAGGGCAAATTTCATCAAAACAGAGAACAAGGTTCACAAAGATGAAATTCTAATTGTGCTGAGATGTATCTCAGTTTAGTAACCTAAAAGAAAAATGGCAGCCTGATAATCAGAATTATTGAGTCCCCACAGTTTTTTGCATAGCTTAACTCAGTGGCTCTGGCTTAAAGACTAACTTTATTAGAGTATCTAAAGTCAGGCCACTGGTTTTGAAATATTTATCTGCAAGAGGTTGATACAAGTTGCATAGAAAACCTGGGAGAGCTATCATTCAGATCTCGGGTTTCCAGATGTCGACTCTGTTCATTAATCATGGGTCATCGTTGGGGTTTTTAAATATACATAGTGCAATGGTACTATGGGTAGTCTTACAAAATACAAACAGGCAAATAATTTTGTATGTGGAATGCCCAAATTTTCATAGAGTGTTTCTTTGTAAGCCCTGTTTCAGCTTGCATTCCTGTGGTGGTATTATTACAGAAGCTAAAGTAACATACCTGGCAGAGGCCTATAAAGGTTGTTGCTGCGTCTGTTTTCAGGTTAGCTCTATATCATCTGAAAGCTGGATTAAGTCTATGCATACACAATAAACTCTTTTGGCAATGCCTATAGCTGTGTCATGGGTTGCAGTATAAAATGTAATCAGGGGTGTGTTATTCTATTACCATCCCTTGGAACTGGGATGGGGGGGAGTGATGTAATCTGTTGATGAGTCAGCTGATAAGAAACCAGCAAGAGCAGTTTCCTTATCTCTTCCACAATCCATCCTCCCTCCAGGGATAGGTCTTCTGCTAATGGGCCATTGAGTCCACTGATAAACTTCCATCATCCCACTGGGA
>JAWWMU010000106.1:55045781-55098672 GCA_035048155.1 Cinnycerthia olivascens | reverse complement strand
GAATGGTGTAGGTATACAATCACACAAAGTGCATCAGTGCCTCGAGATGATAAACTGGGAAGTAACCTGAGAACAAAAGAAAAAAATAATTTCCAGGGTTGTTGACAGGAGTGCTGTGGCACTGCTGGGAGTACTGGCCCCTGTAACAGGTCTCCCACCTTTGGGTTAGTCCCAAGAAGCATCTAAAATTGTCTGAGATTCCTGAAGTCTTAATATCATAAAGCTTCTTCGTGCAGGAAGCCATATCCAACACCCAAATTTGTTGTGCTTACACATGCAACTTGTTCTTGTGAGCAGTAGATGGCACTCTGGATTAAATTGTTCTAAGAAATTTTTATATTAATAAAAACAGGCACATGTACACACACACACATACACACACAGATATTTGGTTCTCAGAAAATTAGATAAAATAAAGGTATGTTTATCTGAAATTTTACTTTAGGCACTATTAAAAAAAAGTGAGAACAAAGTCTAACCTACTTTCCAGGATTTTGCCATTTCACTGTGTGATTTCCAATGTTCCCATCTCTCTTTTTAACTCCTTAGTTAAAAACTAACTAAACAGACACCTTTTCTTTCCATCTTACCTTCCAATAACACCTTTCAAGGCTGCTAAATTACCTACACAGATGAACATGCAGTGTTGATACAAGAACGAGCCTTTCTTACAGCTTTTCCCCATCACGTTCCCAGTATAATAATGAGATTGGATGATAAATTTTCTCCTACCCTTTTTAAAAGTGGGAAAGCCCAAACTCACACAAGGGCTGTCCTGCTTGGTCTCTGCTTTCTCATCTCCTCTTTTGTCCTCCTTCTCTGGTCTCTCCAGTGAGCTCCATGGAGCCTGCTGTTTTGATAGGGTCTTCCACACTTCAGCCCTTGCTCTTATGCTCATAGAGGAGCACTGTGCTTGTTAAAATTCACACTACAGGAAAGTAAACCATGTGCTTCTTTTGCCTGGCTTTATTTGTTTTTGCTGTTTTTCTTTTTTTTTTTTAATTTACTTTTCATTCCTGAAATTCTCTCTTTAAGGAGCTTTTCTGAATTCACAGCAGGCTCCACCAGTGGAGCCTTATGACTCTGCTGAGGTTGTTGATGTGTTGAGATATGCAACTGATGCGCTGTAATTCCTGTAGATAAATCCAGAGAGCAGATGGCCCGCCCAGTTAATTTCTTTCTGTGGTAGAAGCTATGGATTTCTCTAGGCATTGCTATGCAGTAATACAGCAAAGAGTATTTGGATGACAGGGTTAAGGAAAGCCCTAATCTGAGACTACAGCAAGTCCTTTATGCACATCAGCCTGTGTGGGGGATAGCAGGGTGCCAGTCACACTGTGTCTGTGCTGGGGAGGCAGAGGTTGTCATGGCAGTCCATAGAATAACTAACTTGACATCTTGCTTCACTCACACCTACACCAGGTCACAAACACTCTGATTCAGGTGCTCCATTGTGCAGTGGGAAATATTTTGGAAGAAAATGATTCATGGTGCTTCTTTAGAAGCAGAGTCTGCTTTGAGGGTCTCCTGGCAGTTTGAATCCGCAGGTTTTGATTCTGTCATGTGGATTTATAGAGAGGTAAAACCCTTGAAAAGAGAAGCTGGCCAGTATGTTTTATATATTCTTATCAATTCTTGTAAGAAATGGGATAAAAGAGGACTTTGTCCTAGATCGTAGCCAGTCAGTCAGTGCATAAAAGATAATACTGAAATGCTGTTAGCATATTAACTTCTGATAGTTATTTTGTTTCTGGAAGCTTTTAAAATACTTTTAGTTTAGACTATATTTTTTTAAACATATTTAATTAATTTTATACCCTAGTCCTTCAGCTTCCAGTAATTAAATGTGATTCCTGACAGAAGTCCAAAATGCCATTGTTGTTCCACCATAAATCTCAAGGGCATCCTCTGCAGGAAATGGAAGTATTAATGGAAGAAGTGTGATGTAGAGAACAAGCTGGTAATGTTTATTGAGACTGAGCCCCTAGTGACAATATCAATCATTAGCACTAGAAATCCTGCCATTTGTAGGATATGAGGTGTCCAGTGGCACCCAATGCCTTCTAAACTGACTCCAGATATTTTGGCATTTCTGTCTCATCTTCCCTGCCCTTTTTCAAAACTTTTTTATTGCTTGTCCTATCACGCTGAGTGCTCCTCCTGAAACTGAAAAATACCTTACACTGCCATCCACAGTGACCTCTTCACCCAGGAAAATGGTTGCCATTGTGTTTTCTCATCCTCGATGCCCTTAAAAATGAAATGATGCTCACAACTTAAGTGGTACTTGGGCTCACCTTGCCTTCCATCCTGTTCTCTCTCTGACCATGAGCTGATGGCTGCGCTGCCTGTGATGAGCGCTACACTTCCATCCTCTGTGCTCCCTTCCTTTCTTTCCCCTGTCTCTGCCTGCCAGATATCATTTATCATATTTGTGACAGGCCACAAGACATTTCACCATTCTTTTAGCTCAAGTTCCTGACTGTGTGTCCTTGGTGTACCCAGCACTGAATAGCCCTAAAAGCAGTTCAGGTCTGTAGAAAAGAAAGAAGATATAAAAGAAGGGTAGGGTCCTTCACAGACTTCTTCCTCCTCCAACCCTTTTCCCTTAGGTAATTCAATCACTGCTGTGACACTGTGAGTGAATTGTGATGGCATGCTTCATTCCAAAATCAATTGTACAAGTAGCAGAAGGAGAGGAAAAAAAAGGAAAAAAAAGTCAATGCAATTTATTTCAACTTATTGCAACTTATTGCAATGCATCAGAGTAATTCTTCTTTCTGTCAGAGTGAAAGAGTCCTTGTGGACTTTGCAAATGAGAGAAAACTGGGAAGATGGAAGGAGGGCAGTCTAGAAATCTATTCTGGACTAGGGAAAAACACCTTGTTAGGTCTGAAAGCCCTAACACCATTGCCCTTCTGCATGGTGCAGTGGCCTGTGCTGGTGCCTCGTTAACCATCCTTTAAACAGCTCTGGCCTTGGCTGCTCTGGGAGTAGATGCAATTGCACCCTCAGCTCACAGAGGTGCGTTTGCAGCTGCTGTAGTTCATTCACTGCCAAGTGAATCATAGGAAGCCAGTATCTAAAATCTCCATCCTATTTCCAAAGGCATAATTGCTGTGTGGGAAAGCAATCCTAGCCTAGGGAGCCGGCAGCCCCACTGGGGCTGAGTTAGAATTGGCCTTAACTGAGGAAAGAAAAATGCATTTTTGCATGTCAACAATATCACTGTCCATCTGCAAACCCTTCTTCTGGGTGACAGGAAGTGTCAGCAAGGCTTTGACCTATTTGCTTCCATTCTGTTGTCTGCCTGCAGGGACAGCCCCATTTTAAGTTACCATGATGCTCCTGCTGTGGTGGGAACTGGGTATGTGCCTGATAGTAACTCGCAGGGCACTGTGCTCCCCACAGTCAGGTGCCTAGGATGTGACACACAGGCTCACCTTTTTCACAACTCCCAGCATGCAGAGGACAGAACAGCTTCCACACAGCCCAGTGCTGTGGGGTAGGGGACTGACCATGGCAGTGTGAGTGCCTGCAGGAGGTTTCTTACAGCTGGTCTTGATGGACCACTAGAAAAATCATCTATAAACTGAGTGTGTCTTACTCTGAGAAATGCTTGCCCAGGGACTGCCATTCCCTTCTCTTTCAAAAAAAAAAAAGAAAAAGGAAAAAACTCCCCCAAACCAAACTAAACCAATACCTTCTCCCCCCAAATAAATAAATTCTACAGCTTAGAAAGTATTCCCCCCAAATCCCTTACACACAAAAGTAGCACTTTCACATCACTTCTTATCCAGCAAAATGTGCAGGCATCTGGAAGTGGAGAAAAGCCAGTAATCGTGAGCTGCCTACGACATCCCATCATGAAACAAGTGAAGGATTTGGAGATTAATAGGCTTACCCAGCACAATGCTGCAAGGGGATATCCTGTCTCCTTGATTTCTGAGGCTTCGTGTTTGATAGGATTTAAAATGCTTCTTTGCCATAGCCCTTATAAATCAAATCAAGCAGCTAAGTGTCTTGGTTCTACCCTTCCTTTCACTGTATCCTGCTAAGATACTTAGCAGTTTGAACCTGCTGTATTTATGCAGTTCTTTGCCTCATCTTAGTGATCAAACCATCAATACAAGAGGGTGTGGGAACCTTTTTTTCCAGCTAGTGAAGATTCCCTTTCTAACGCTCCTGGAATAATAACCAAGCTGATGTCCCTAGAGAAGCAGGCACTGCAATGATGCATTTTCAGCATTGACAAACTTCACACCTTTTGGAAGAAAGAGGAGTAGCTGAAACTCTTTCAGGACCTTCAGGGTTTTCAAATTTAGGTGTCTTCTAAAGACAGAAGATGAGGTGCATTGTTCACAGTTCGGAGAGAAGCAGTGTTTAATCTGCTGAGTTCTTGAGGATACTAATGAAATGGAGACATATAAAACACTGTGAGAGGTGTGATGGAGTAGCACCAAGGCTGATGGGAGAAATGAACCTGTCAGAGTTGCTATCTTTTGCTCTCCTCCTGGGGTTTTTGACTCCACAAAGCCTCATAAGGCACTGCCATACTTGAGGGATTCAGACAATACTGGTCATCAAGATGAGGTAAACCCCTCCTCTGGGAAGAGAGTGCTGCAAAAATACATCATGAAACATCACAGATGTAATCCATGAGAATGGAGAGGTTTGGAGAGATCAAGTGCCTCTAACTTTTCTTGGTTTACATGGGATCAAACCCCTAAGTCAGGACCCTGAGGTAGCAGTGCCTACAGTTCTTCCTCAATGTGAATATACCAAAGGTGCTTTTCCATCACATAGTTAGGTTTCATCTAAAACCAAACTAGCACAAGGGAACTTCTGAAAACAAAGAAAAGCAGGATAAACAACCTTTCAGCTTTAATGGGTGACTCAGAGGAGAAACAAGGCAGGTCTTTCCCTTGTCTGCATTGCCTTCCTGGGCCAGCCCCTTCCTTTCATCCTTGCTCTCTGTTCAATGACTTTCCAGGCCCTCCTGGATTGCAGCAAATTTAACAAAGGCTCTGTCAGGGCCCTAGGAAAAATTTTTCTTTCTGCCATCCCTGAAGCTTGTTATCTTGCTCCTCCTCCAGCAAGCCTTCCAGCCCTGATCTCTGCTCCTCTCCCTGCTTTGAACTACCTGGATAGGTCACTTTGCACAGGTCCCCCCTGTCCCTCTGCCCCAAAAGCTGCTGCTGATGCTCAGATTGGAGCTGGCAGGGTCAGGCAGCCTGCAGCCATGCTGCTGGGGCCTGTCTTTAAACAAGGGATAAAAAGCAGATTGTCTGCCTGCCTCTCATGCAAACAACATGACTCTCCATGAACACTGATAGAAGAAGCAGTCACAGATAAAAAATAATTCTCTAGTGCAGGCACAATGTGTGATCAAGCTACAAATCTTGTTAGGTGGTGACAGGAAGTATCAGTCAGAAGTCAAATCACACAGGGCTGCAGATTTATCTGGGTATCAAGGCTGTGCAGTCTGTCCTCAGTGTAGCATTATAAAATGCAGTGATCTTTATGGGCACGTGCAGAGATATAATTGGAACTGTGCACGGCACATATTTGAGAGATTTCTTTTGCATCTCTTCTTTAAGTCATGGTGAGGTTGTTTCATTAACAAGCAGTCATAAAGAAAAAAACTTCTCTCCTTGCTCAGTTGCTGGTGGGTTTTTAAATTAAATAGCACAGCAATTCAGTTTTGAAAGGACTAGAGCTATAAGGAGATCTCACTTGTTCTGCACAAACACATGGCAAATAGGTTTGAAAGAGATGACTAAACATATGAAAACAGCTCTGGTCCCAAAAGTCCTTTAGCTGCCCATGGCTGGCAGCTAAGAGGCTCTTCTGAGGAAGTAGAACAATTACTTTGCCTTTTTATCATTGTCCCTAGACATCTGCTTTTGGGCATGACAAAACCAGGCCATGACATGAGGCACACCTTTGATCTGACCCACCCTGGGCTGCATACCTCAAAGGCTGAAGACAGCTCCTGAGATTCCACTAGCAAACCAGAGTGTTGTCAGAGATGAGAATTCCTCTCTCCTTAAATGTCCAGGCAGACCTTCCTCGTTGAATTTCAGGGAAGGGCTCACATAATGGCCTGAGGGAGGAAGAGTTGCCTGCAATTAGGAGCCAGCTGAGGAAACCCAGAAGCTTTGCACAGAGAGACAGCAGGCCATTGCATCATGAGCACATAGTGTGATTTTCCATTCTGTGGGAAGCACTGACATGTCTTCAGTGCTCACAGCTGGGCTGCACAGAGAGGGAGAACTGGCAGGAGAAGTAGGAGTAGCAGCCCATTGTGTGCCAGGGAGCTGTTGCTGGTGTGCACGGGGCCAGGGCAGGAGGATGGCTGCAGGAAGAATAGGGTCGGGGGTCTCTGTTCCCCCAGTGAGTAGCTCCATGGGCAGCACTAGTCTTTATTCAATAACCACGTGTCAGGAGCCTATGGCACACCAACTCTTGCTATGAAGGAGTCTAAAGCTTCCTTAGATCTTTCTCCCATTAAATAAATTATATTTTCATATGCATTGGTCTGAATTCTTTCTATTGCTATTATGAAACCTTCTTTAAAATATCTTCATCCAGTCAGTAGTGCTACCAACCACTTTTGTTACCGAAAGAAACTGTGTCCAAATTATTCAGAAGAAAAGATTCACCTGTTCCCTCCATGGAGTCACTGTACACATAAATCTGAAGAGTGCTCTGCACTTTATCTCAGGTTTGTTTTGTTTTATTCTTTTTTTTTTTTGTTAGTTGGGGGGTTTTTTGTGGTTTTTTTTTTTTTTTGTTAAGTGAAGGTGTCAAATATTCCAAATGAACTACACATGCACAGACACACGAGAAAACAGTCCTCATCTGGCAAGGCTCTTTTAATGTTGTACTTTTACCAAACCACAGTACATACTTGAAATAAGGCCTAACAGATTATACTCTTTAAAATTTACAAACAGTTTATTCTCCTTAAAGAGATCATGTTACTTTTATCAATCTTGTGTATTTCAATGAATTATATGTTTATTCAAGCATAACATAGCAAATGTAGCCATAAATCTTGTAGACTAAGTGCCTATAACAGAGGAATCTCAGATACACTATACTTTCAGATTAGGATTTTTTAATATATACATTTTTGTTTAATTAGGGTAATAGTCATCTCCTGGTTATGCATCCCATGGGAAAATTGTGCTCAAGAAAGAAACCTGTGGACTAGAGTAACTGCAAACAGAGAAGATCTTGGTTCACCTGACAGGAAACTGTGCCAGGTTTGTAGGCACATAACCCTGGGATTGGCTTTCCACCTGGTATGGAGGGAAGGGGTGGGAGGCTGCTTTTGCTTTCCTTATGGCTAATGGCCCTGGTCTTTTTCTGGGTACAGACTGCTCCACAGCAGCAGGAACTAGATCAGTAAGGAAGGACAATTGCATTTCCATCCCTAACCAACAGCCCCGGAGAGCTGGCTGGCTGGTAGACATGAATTACTCAGATGTGTGATATAAACAGTACTTAAAAAAAAAAAAAAAGTGGAAGGGAGTAAAAGAAGAAAGGAAGTAAAATGACCTGCCTCTTTTGCTACTTCTATGTATTCAAATCTAATTCTGAACCATCATTCATGTCCTAGTCTCTGCTGATCTCTTTTTCTGCTCACAAGGCTATACCCATAAAACAGCAACTAGCTGTAGCTAGCTTGCTATCTTGTCAAGCAAAGCCATCAGAACAGAAGCACCTTACTATGCTGTGAAACCCCCAACAGACTGCTGAAGAAACTGTGTTTTAAGGACCTCACACTGAGCAACATCACGGGCTGTGCAAGGCAGGTGTTTTTCTGAAGTGTTATATGGCACCGATGGCTTCAAACCATCTCTCAAAGACTGAGAAATAGGTTCCTGTTTGAGCCCAATATGTCCCTGCCAGAGAACCAGTGAGGAAAGAAAAAAACCCGACACTGAGACAAAACCCAAATCCAAATCATGCAAATTATAGTTGAATAATGAAAGCTAAAATCCAAGCTCATACCTCAAGTGTCCCTTGCAACAGAGACAGCTGATTGCTTTCTAAACTGCAGAACCAGCCATTTCTGTAGTTCCTAAATAACAAGATTGGCAATAGTTACCATGCACAGAGTAAAGGCCACTTATAAAACATCTCCATAAAAATATCTATTTATCTCTATATCTCTATTTATATATGTCAGTAAGAAGCATCAGACTGAGCACAGCCCAAGCACTCCATGATGGGGGGGAAATCCATTTTAATCTCCATGAAATTAAGCACTCTTAATTCACATGTAGGATTAAGTCAGTACAGGTAAATGCCATCAGGCTTCTCTTAATTAGCACTAGTCAAACGGGGTAGCAGAGTTGCTGGGGAGCTGAAGCCTTTCGGGAATATTTTGCAAATCATGCTGATGTGTCAGAGGAACTCCCTGGACTGACTGCTCAACGTGTGAGTCAGCTCATTAGGACTGAAGATTATTTATATGATACCTGCCCAGCCAGCCCACTGATGGGTCTTGATCCACTGAAGAGCAGAGGAAAAGTTCCCCATTGCTTGTGTATGACTGAGACTGACCATGCAAAGCAGATCTAAGGAAAGTCGTTTCTCTGTGCTTCAGAGTTAATAGCAACCAAGGGATGCCTTAGCCTTCTTTATTCAAGTGACTCTGATCCCTTCTCTTAAGCCTTGGAGCTTCAAAAGATCATATAGAATGCAGGAATTACAATAGGATGAGTGTAGTGTCTCAGATATTCCACATATAGAAGCAACTTTTCCCTTCCGAGGTGCTAATCTAATGAAAATAAAATTATTTAATTACCAGTATTAAGAGTTTTCTTGGATGTATTCATAACTGAAATCTATAGGACTGCTGACTTGTTGGCCCTGTTAAGCTGGACTTTTAACAGTCCAAGTGACTAAAATCACTAAAGGCTTTTATAAAATAATTTTTTGGTGTCCTACTTTGGAGATTACCAGCAGCCTTGTATAGCTACTACAAAAGCACGAGGGAACGGGATGGCTGAGAGCTCAATCTGACATCTTGTGGCCCTAAGAAAAATAGATGCTGGCTTTTGCTAGGCATTAATTTTATTATTGATATCTCTTGGGAAAATTTGAACCAAGCAATAGGAAGTAATCATGCTGAATGGAATGAAGCACAGCTGCCTAATTTTCAGGCTCTTTTTGCCAGGCAATGCTGTGGTTTTGGAACAATTACAAACAAGTTATAAAATAATGCCACAGATGGTAGAAACCAAACTTACACTTTCAGTCACTGAGTACTATGAACCGATAAAAACCTACTGCAAACATAAAAGATGACAGGAATGAAGTGGCACATAACCCTTCCACTACAATGGTTACATTTTAGGAAGGTGAAAGGCTTCACCTTGGTCAAAGAAGGACGCACTGCTGGGAAGGAGTTTAAAGGATACAGTGAAAGGTAGTAAATTTGTCAGTGAGAGGGTACACTTCAAGAGAAAGAGATGTGAAAAAATCTAGAACTGTCAGAAATTTTCTTTCCTTGGAGTAATGGGTAGAAGGGTTTGGAAAAAGTAAACATTAGATGTCTACAGAGATCTTCCTCCTTCTTACCAGGAACCATGTAAAGAAAGGAACTTTATGCTGCGTTTCATAGTGTGCAGCAAAGGCAATTTCTCTTTGTTACCTTGCCCTCTTGTAGTAGTTTATGCTTCAGGGGTAGAGGTCTCATTAGTGCAAGACACACAAGAAAACTCTGCAGACAGACCTTGATTTTACAACAGAAATAACTTATATTACTGTGATTTACAATAGAAATAACTTATATACTGTGTTCAGTGTTTTATGATGGCAAATCATAGATCAGATCTACTTTTAAACATTTACCAAAGGAGTTTTTCAAGACAAAGCAGTGCAGGGCTATTCAGCTTGTGAATGATTTATTGAGTGTCAAAGTCAGACTCCTTCTGTGACACACACACTGTAAGCACGAGAATGTGCACTTCAGAGAACAAACACTAGCATACACCGGATGGCTACCTTGACTTTATTCAGCCAGGTTTATCTTCCATACTTCCACATGGGTTTAGAACAATAAAACACAGACTTGGCTAGTTGCTCCATTGCTAACCAAAGCTATGAAAAAGTAAAGGAGAACTGTTAGGCTGGGAATGTTCCAGATGAAGCCTGCTTCCACCTGACATGAGTAATCTAAATTTACTGTTTTCTGGCTGATTCGAGAGTTTGTTGCCTTGCTCCCATGACTCTAGCTGTCTTAAAGAGCCTATTGATAGCCTACTACCCTGGAAATGGAGTCAACGGGGAAAAAATCATTATGATGGGACAGGATGCCAGATTATCTTATCTAGGTTCTCTTTACCACAAAATGTTGGACTAGAAGGTCTTTTGTGGTCCCTTTCAAATTGTGATGTTCAATAAGATGGAGAAAAGATGACAAAAGACAGGGGCAGGCAGCAACATATCTGAGAATTGTCGTATAAGCAGGTAGGAGAGCTTGGGACTTGTGACTCTGTGCTCTCACCAGCAGCCTAGAGCAACTTGCTTAAGTTATCTGTACTCTTGCAACAGCCTGTTTTCAAAGCATGTGAAAGACAGGAGCTCAAATATTTTGGCCAAAAAAGCAATGAACACATGGCAATTTTTAACTGGCCACAGCACTGTACCTACCCTAAGCTCCTGACTGGAAGGCAAGAAACACTTTTTGGTACAGTCTATTTTTCTGCAGGCTAAACTTTCCCTCAAGTGGTTTCTTCTCTAGTGTCATTCCAGTTATTTACATTTCTTGCTTGTCAGAAAAATGCCATCTACCCACCTTCTCAATAAATTAGAATTTCTGAGAGCAGCTCTGTGCTAGATTTCAGAGTGCCAGTTGTTGAATATTATCAGTATAAATACCTCTACATTGTAACAATTAATATCGTGATAGTACCTCTCTGACCCTTGGAGACAGCAGAATTAATGCTATGGAATCTGAGGAAAAACCAATCTGCTCTTCCTTAATACACCATTACATACCAAGCGAGAACATTAATCTATGCTAAAACTAAAGGTACACACTTTTAGGTTTGTTGTTTAATCCAGATGCTTTTCCTTAAGGAAACAACAGCAGTGGGAGTACAAATAGACATTATTGGAAGCTGCTGAATCACAGAAGAAGCAGGATGTACTAAATTTGTTATTTGCTTATATGTATATTTCCAGAGTATATCTTTCCCTCTTTTCACTGAAATGGTTCTGGTTGTGCTTAAATAATTGCTCAACTTTTCTCACATGACATTTTGAAAAGAGAAGACTAGTGAAAAGAAGTATTTCTTTGTGAAAGAACTTGTTGATATCAAACTTTTTTTTTAACACTAAGTGACTTTTTAAAAAAGACTTCTTCTGTAAAAAAGTCATGAATTGGCTCCTTTTCTTCCTAATTCTTAAGCTTCTTAATGGCATAATCAGAGTCTTGAGCATAGTGCCTAAAGAAAAATCTGCTTATATGTGAAAGTCAGAATTAAAATAATCATGTTACAGACTGTTAAATAAATGCTTTTCCATTACCAAGTCCAGGTCCTGTCTCATTTGAGGCACCATATGTGCCTGCTACTGTAGGGCAGAGTCTGTCTTCAAAATTGCACTTAATTTCCAGAGCGAGTGATTTTGCTAACACTGCAGACTCATGGATTTGGAGCAAGTTTGGTATCCTATCCACTGACATCACAGCAGCAACTGCTAAAGTGGTGCAGAGATTGCATCCCCAATAGCCTTAGGTTCCGGAGGTGCACGTGCACACACACGGCTGCAGTGAGACACATGTGGCAGTGGAAGGGAGCAAAGACTCCTTGTGTCACAGTGTTCAAGTATCAGTTGGGCTTTACACTTGAACCTTCACTCCCATCTCTCTGTCCCATATAAATTCTATATAAATGAGAAATATTCCTGCAAAAAGTAGAACATTAAAGGAAGCTCTTCTTCCAAGGGCTGCAACAGTTAGCACAAAGCAATGGTCAAAATGTGCTCTGACCACGTTCTGGACACAGTATTCCACCAGGGCTTTGCCACTTTTACATTCCACAAAGCTGCCTTGGATAGATCCAAGGATTAAGGCAATGGACGCTGTAGACAGAGAAACAGTGCCTCTGACTCAGGTGGTTGTTGCACTGATGCTTCTTTGCCTAGGTTTCACATTCTCCCAGTCAAGTGCATTTAACACAGTTTTTTTACAAAATGCTTCATGTCATAAAAATGTTTTAAAGCCTGATAAAGCAGTTTATTAAAAGGAACAGACCAGAGTTATGATAGGAAAGGAAGGCAAACAATCCACACTCAGTCATCTGTAGTATGTAACAATTGTGAGGCTGGCAATGCCACAGAATCTGCAGTAACAAATGCGAGCAGAATTGAAAGCAGACTGCTTGCTGCTATCTGCAAAGTGATCAGAAAGGGAAAAAGCAGAAAGGCAGCCATTAAATTTCTATCCAAACCCTGCTCTCAGACCCTCTGCCCACCTCAACAAGTACAGATGTACACTTCATAACAGGTAACACCGATGCAGGAGGAACATGCACTTCAACACATCTTCCCTGGTTTTGGCACCCTCTCTTCTTATGTATAACTGCATTCTGAAGTATCTTTTTTTCATGTACAGGGTGTATTTTCTTAAGATGCCTTTCCAACTTCTATCCTTTCCAAATCAATTTCCTAGTACTAGAGATGTTAAAATTACAGGCAATGATAAGAATATACAAAGCATGAGGAAACAGCTGTTATGGTGATTAAAACTATTTCAAATGTCTTTTTTTTTCCTCCTCTTTATTTACCAAGCTGGTTTCTAGTAGAACTTTAGTTAAAAGGAAGGACATTCACAGAAGATATTTATGCATACAAACATACTGCCTTTCATTCATTCTAATTTGCATGCTGTTGCTGTTAGAAAGCAAGATTTCTATTTAATTTCTCTAGGATGGATAATGACATCTGATTACCAGAATTTAGGTTCTGCTTTTCAAGAATGACACCCTTTCAGGATTACCATGCTTGATGGAATGTAAAATCATTCATGGGAGAAGCCATATTGAAAGCTATTGCTTGTTGAACTTAGCTTCACAATTCAACAGATAACCTGGAAATTAGATGCATCTGCCATTAAAGGACACTGTTTTAATTAAAATGAATTCTTAATACAATAAACTTGTATATATACACCACTGCTTCGGCAGTCTTACTGTAATATTTGTGATGACCATCCTCTTGCATATATCACACTGCCTAGGGCATTATGCTAAAATGCTGCCATACCTTTGAAGTGGTAACTGCTAAAAGAGATATAAAAGGTACAGGTAAAGTTTAAGACAAAAAATACAAAGCAGAAAGTGTGTAAAAGACCTGATTCAAAACTGCCAGACTGGATTGCAGATTTTCCTTGAGGCTGAGTTGACATCAAAACAAGTTTTCCATTGTTTTGGCTCTTTGGAGCTCCATGTCTCATTACCTGGTGGTCTGCAAGTCTTGTGAATGAGAATCCAAAATATTGCTTACATTATTTCACTAACATTGAGAGCCCTGACCTCCAGCCCAGTCCTGCTCTCTTGTGTTATCAGGAATGACCCTTTAGAAATATAGTTGGGACACTTTGGTTCCCAAACCAGTAGAAGAAGCTACATTTTTCTGCACAGTTCAAGTAGGTGAAACAGCTAAAAAACAGGTGATAAAAGACTGATTATTTTAATATTCTTTGGGGAAAGTAGAGAGTTTTATAAAAGCAGGATCCACTCTCCAATCAAACAGATTTTCCATCCTACCTGTTAAACAACATGGATTTTTGGCACAAGTGAGTGAAACAAACTATGGATGTTGTTTCAGCCTTCAATAATAGGCTTGCAGTGGAAGAAATTCTCAGAATAGATACAGTGCTAGCAAAATAAACAGGCTACATCTCTGAGTCTGCTCCTGCTTCACTGCCAGGATACTGAATGACCAGTGCCTATAATTAAACACACACCATTCTTAGAAAGGAAATACAAAGCAGACAGGCAGAAATTCAGCCAAAGTCACCAAATCCCTGTACAGAGACAGCTGCTTGTTGATAATATCATGTCTAAGGTTCAGTTTAAAGAGAAACAAGAATTCTAATATTTAAAGGTTTCTAGAGTTATGGAAGTGACTGTATTTTAACACAGCGCTAATTTATTTCACAGAAAAAGGTCCATGGTGTCCAGTCAATGGAGAGGTGCAGATGACCCTGACTTGATTTTAGAAACTTAAACTGTTTTTCAAATTTAAGACACTGATTTATAACTATTGCTTATGCAATAGTCAAAGGTTATTTTCCAGAAGTTCTCGTTCCCAGGGCTGTGGGAGATTAGCTAGTAATTTTTTAGAAAATCAGTGAATAGATATCACAGGCCTCACTACCATAGCTGGAGACAATTGTTTCTTGCCTTGCCAAGAACTTGGTTAGACATAGAGACCAAGACATCTTTCCCTTCTAATGCCATGCTGAGGCATTTGGCAATTTGCACGGTCTTTCCCACATCAAGTAGCAGACGACTCTAGTCTCTCAGGATATATAAGTCTGATCTTCCTCACAGGTATTAAATTCAGATTAGGAGCTTTTTTTTCCCACAAATCAAATGGCAATCTATGCAAATGATGCTCTATTCACTTCTCTTGGCAACTTGAAGTTGCAGGCAAGGATGTTTTTCAGAGTGGACTAAAATACCATTAAAATAAAGCATAAAATCATAGAGAAAAGATAATGTCTTTTCAATCCTACAGGGACATCTGTGATTGCTATGTAGTTTGCTGAGGGGTGGTACAGAGTAGAGCCTCCCCCTGCTGATATCCTCCAAGGAGAGAAGAATTATTTTACAACCATGATTAAACCCAGGACTCATGTGCTTGATTACAGATAAGAAAGGAAGAAGTTTATACTGAAGGCAATGCAAAAGACTGCAGAGCACAAGAGTGACAGAGATAATTTTTATGCCTACCTGAAACTCTCTGCCATATATGTTACCTGAGAAACAGTAATTGCTTTTAAAACTGGCAACTTTTTTTGTATGCTAATTCCAAATCAATAAGCAGAAGGAATTAATGGGTTTGATATGCTCTGATAACTATGTTCAATGATAATGTTCCTCCAGAACAGGACTTTAGGCTACTGTCCTTAAAACCCAAACTAACTGCCTTTCTGACAAATTGTGCTTATCAATGTCTTGTCTGGTAAGACTACAGTATTTTCTTTCCCCTACATGTTTTTTTTTTTCATTTTTAGGGTGTCAATTAGAATAATGAAAGTTGCAACGAAAGAAATAAGGAAATCAAAAATGCCAGCACCTCTCACTGCAGTAGATTGCACGTTTGGGTGAAAAATAAATCTTTCTTGTGCAGAAAAATGAATTAAATCTGTGCATACTAAACCCAGAAACATTAAAGACAAAGCAAATCTAAGACTGTCACAAGAATAAACACTTTTAAAGAGAAATTCCTGGTATTGTTTCTGTTCTATTAGCACATGGCAAAGCCCTGCAGTATATTCATTCCTTCATTCTACTCCACTGCAAAACCTGTCCATTAAGGCTTTAAATTCCTATCAATTCAGACCATAGGAAAACCATGCCCAAGAGAGGGCAAGCTTAAGTTTTGTTATTGCCACTAAAGGATATTAAGTTTTCAGGCTGCCCCTCTGTCTTTCCTTCTAGCTGCCTGCCTGCTGTTCAGGTGACACCTACAACACTCCTGATTTGAGAGGAAAAATGGGATGCAATGATGGCACTGGCCTTGCTATTATTAAAAATGCCTTACAAAGACAGTAAAATAGTTTGGGTAAATCTCTGTATTGAAAAGTAACTCTCCCCTGTGTGCCGTGTGTTCCTTATGTGCACTGAAGGCAGAGTTTTCACCCCTTTGTCTCACCTTCCTGACTGTGCAAACTCTGCGAGTGGAGGCTTTCCTTGCAAAGGGACTGAAATAAGGGACTTAAGGAATAAATTGCTACTCTCAAGTTGAAAAAAAAGAAGGATGTGAAGTCTGTGGGTTCAAATGCATTGACTAAAGCTGTACTAAAATTTCTATGACAGCCTATTAAGAAGAAAAAAAAAACCAAAGTCTGGCTTTAATTCCCTACTACAACAGGATATATACGCCAACATGCCACAGGCAGAGTTTAACCTGGCACGTGCCTCACATCACCCATGCCATAGACAAAGACACAGGAACAGACTAGGTCTACAGACTCACAGAGCATCATCCTCCCTCAGAGACCAACAAAACAATACAAAAAACTTTTAAAGCCTCCTGTGCTTTATGATAATCCTCTTTAGTAATGGTAGTAGTAGTCATAATGACAGTATTTTTACACTGTTGATGAGAATTGCACAGGATCAGTGAAATGCCTGGGTCAAGGAGATGGGTCCTGCCAGGTCTTACATGGACTGATGAGATGTTGAGAAACTGGTGAGTAATGTTTGCATTAGTTCTCACCCTCTATCCCACCCCCAGCTTGAGCCCCTGGATCAATGTCACCAAAAAAATGGTGATGTAGTCAAGGTGCGGGGCTGAGGGCAGCCTGTGGGGAAGTGGCCAGCCAGGAAGGTACACAATGCCAAGAAGAAAGGGCTGCCACTTGTCCTCAGGAGAAACCACCCACATTTTAAACAGCTTTTAGAAATATAAAAAACCAGCCCTGCTTCTTATCACAGGTATCCAGAACATCTCTAAAAACACACAGAAAGAGACAGGTATTACCGAAAATTGTAATCAATGCTGAAGCTGCAAAACTACTCTGTTGTAGTTGTTGGGATACAGAAGGGGCAATTTGCTGTAAATAAATATTAAAAAGTATTTTTTCTTAAATGCTTGAGATATTCTTTTTTGTTCTCCAGTCTCAGTGGTATTTTCCTGTCACTTGCTCCTCCAGTTGTGCTGATCTTTTTATCCTATGTGTGCTCAAGTGTCCGACACAGAGTGTTCTCTCTCTACCACAAGAGTCATCCCAGTCCCACCCTGGCCCAGCTCATATCCCACCCCAGGCCCCATCCCTGTGGGTCTAGATAAGCCATTCCTTCTTGCTCTCATCTATGGTCTCCGTGAAGTTGGGGTCATTGTTCATGATGGCGGCGTCGGCGCTCTCGGCTGACTCTGCCCCTTTGGCCTCATTGGTGTGGTAGGTTCCCTTGTGACGGAACATGTAGCGGATCAGGAACACCAAAGTGCACAGGATAGTGAAGATCACCACTGCGATGACGCCTGCACACAAGAGGAAAGAAAAGATGCCCCTGGTGAGACCAACTGCAGACTTTAATACAAAGGAAGGATCCCCAAAACTCCTCTGAGCTGAGTTGAAGCTACTTGGGCAGGTGGCCATCACCACAGTTGCTTGGTTTCCACTGCTCTGATATTTATATATAGTTTTCACTATGTACAAAATGCAGCTCCATGAAGTCTGCTAGTGACTCATCCCACAGGGAAAACCTTCAACATGAACATCTACTTACAGACCTAAGCTTTGCTGACCATGAGGCAGAGTGTGCTGTGCACTCCCAGAACAGTGGGGTGTATTGTTGATGTGTGGGCAGCTCTTTGAAGGTGAAATCTCTGATGTACACTTTGTAGTCAACAGTTGCAAAGACTTGTAACAGCTCCTCTACGTGTCCTTCAAAATTGCCTTGGTTCACTGTTGGCTCACGCCACCCACTAAGCACTGGCTCCACATAATGGCATGATATTCCTGCTTTGTCATCAGTTCTAGCCTTAATTGCCGTCCCTGCAATGGTCTATTTTGGGTTCAACCCTGTTACAGAGAAGTCTCATGAATGTTATCCTCTTAGGCATAGGTATCTATGTGATAAAACAACCCTGTTCCTGTTTGGGCCCTTCTCTACAGGCAAAGGAATCTTCCAGGATGAAGATGTTATAAAATTTTCAGGTTAAAAAAATCTTGTTTACAGCCAGAGTTATGTTATGCTACTTTACATTAAACGATGCATTGGGCAGGTGAACTGAGGCTGTTCAGGTGTAGCCTGAATTTTTCTGAGGAATGCAATGCTATCTTTCCAGTATTGCAAAGTTTCAAAGTATATGTAAAAGTTAGAAGTAATATTAAAAATATAAATTAGAAAGGAAAAATTACACAGCAACACACCTAGACCTGGATATAGAAACATACAGCCTTATTACCAACTGCAATTCAGCCATCAGAGACATATACTGCAAAGTATCTTGGAAAAGTAGACAGTTTTCTTACCTCCAATAATAGCTGAGTTTCTGTTAACTCCATCTCCTATAGCTTGACCATTGTATGGAAAATCAGCACTTGCTGTAAATAGAGAATTAAAGGTTCATGTAGTAATAGCAGTGAAACTTCTGTAAAAGTTCAGAAATACATCCAGCATCCTCAGTTACAACTTAAACTGTGATTACTAGATACTTACCTAGATGAATAAAACAAAAAAGATCTGTTAATATTATCTAATACCTCAGAACTACTTGCTTCCTCTTCATAACACAAATAAAATTAACATAAAGGAGATACCCTTGGTAAGGATTGCTGCTGGTACAGAAGGATGTTTTGTTTTTCACTGACACAAAGTCAGTAAGTTTTAGGTGGTAAAATAGCACAAAACTAAACAAACTCCTCTCTTCTAAATGTATGTGATTATTACACAGATTTTTTTTTGCCTTTGTCACTGCTACCTATTAAAGGCTTCAGAAGCTTCCAGGATTTTGTGACCACCATGGAGTACAAATTCAAGCTCCTTGAAAGAAAAACTTGAACCTCTTTTGCTGCTGCACAGTCCAAGGCAAGAGAGGGGTTGCAGCTTCTGTCGGTCAGAGCCATTGAGCAGCTACCCCACAGAGCACACGCCAGCACTTCTGCCACTCTAGGACAAAGGCCAGCATGCAAGCTGAACCACTGCTGGAGCTGCTTTGGAGCTGAGGAGCAAGACTGTGAGCTGGAGGAGCTGAGGCATGGCAGGCGTGGGAGGCTGTGGTGAGGCATGAGGAGAGCCTCCAGCACACAGGTAAGGTGAGGAAACACAGGCAGATGTGCCAGAGCATTCATTTGCCAGCAACCTGAAAAGGAAAGACTCCTTGCTGCAGAGCTGGATGAAATTGGATGAATTTGGATGGTAGCCTTGGTTTTAACCTCCAGAAAATGTCACAGAGGCTTTTCAAAGGCAATCTCATCAATTAAACTTATTATCAGCATTTTCTTCATGGTCAGACATAGCAACTAGACACTGGAATGACTAGGACAGCCCAGGGAGCCAGGTGAGTGGTTGCAACCATTTCTTTTTTGTCACTGGAACATGGCACTGATTTTGAAATAGAGAAAATGTTGTTAAAAGAGTGTTAACTGGAGAAAGTTAAAATAATCCAGGATATGCACTGCTTCTTAGGGCAGCATTTAAAACCAGCTGTATTTTCCTTGCTTGATGGATTAGGTGATATTGTATGAAAATAATCAGCTGCCTTTACAGACCAGTGATGCATTCAGTATATCAAAAACTGCCTAAGGGAGTTCAACTGTCTTTCTGTTAGCATGGAGTAAAATCCATAATACATTTTCTTTTGTACTGTAAAGATACACAAAACTTTTAGCTGCACAAAAGAATGAATGGTTTCAGCTTGCCACATGGCCTGAAAAGAGGTTTGGAGCTAGAGTAGCCCTCTGTGTGCCTGCTCTGGGAAAGAGCTGGACCAGCTGTGTGTTCAGCAGATAGTTTTTGGCTGGCTGCCTGGGGGACAAACTGGAATGCGTTTCTCAGAGCTCAGCAGAGGGGTCCTGTCCATCAGCACTTGTGCCTTTGACATTTGTTGATACTCTGGCTCCTGAAAACCTTCTTCTGCACCTCTCTGAAATGAATCAAGCTATAAATTGTAAAAGATAAATAAATATCTGGTTCCATATCAGTGGATTTGCTCCAAAGAACTGTGCCAGGACCATTAATGAAGACATTTTGGCACAGGATCCATAACCACACCATTGCAGTGTGAAAAAGGAAGGGCTGGCAGTGGGAAATCCTACTTTTAAACCCGCCCTTCCTGCATCTCAAGGAAAATCCTAAAGCCAAATAATACTGTGGGGAAAACATCAGTTTGCCAAATCACAAGGAATTCCTCTCTGGCATTCTAACCCAAAAGGAGGCCCCTTGTCATCTGAGCAGCACCACAGGGGGTTAACATGTCCTACCACTTGCCGCTTGCTTGAGAGTTGGTCTCCTGTGTCCTCACATAGGAAATCTGAAAATCTAAAATGATCACTGTACCTCCTTCCCTTACAATTGAATATAATATTTTATCTTATTTTAAAGGTTATTTCAAGGACAATGGCACCAATGAAGTGGGAAGAAAGAGGAAAGCTGCTGTTCCTGGTAGCATGATCCCTCCTGAGCTGCCACATCACACTAGTTATGCTACAAGGGATTCCTGGCAGATGGAACACCACAGCTTATGATGTTCAGCAGGCACTGAAGCACACTGAAGGATAAGGAAGGACATGATGCAGGATGTGGAGCTCCCTCCTTGATCTTGTCTAAGAGCTGGTGCTAGGACTAGACCCCAATGGCTCCACACACAGCTGCTCTTCACTGCACCCAGTCATCTTACACACTCAGGAGAAACTGTCCACGGATCAAAAAGTATATGTGATTCACTCTGAGACTCTCACCTCTGACAAAAAGAATACAGGAACATGTGTCTGGGAGCAGGACATGTGTCTTATTTCAGCAAGAGCTCACCATCAGACTGGCAAAATTGTGCCCTGCTGCAGCTACTGGAGAACCAGGTGCGCTGCAGGGAAAAAAAGGAGCTTAGACTTTCATGAATCTTTTTTTTTTTAAAGCACTTGCAGCAGTATTGGCAGACATTATCACCGTAATTCATGAATTGCTGTTCTATTATTCTTGTGCCACCAAGAGACTTGCTTGTGTATTATGTTTTGTTTTTTTTTTTTGACTGAAAAATTGGATCTAAAATCTCATCCAAATGTGGCGTTATAGAATATATTTTGCTGCAAAAATATCTATACAATTTTTTAATTTGAAGAATTACTATAGATGGATAAAGGAGAAAGAAAATAACTAATTAGCTTCCTTTTTTAATGAGAAGTTCCCCTGAAATTCTTCAGTAGCTTCTCAAAAGATCAGAAATAGCTACAGATCAGAAGTCTAAGATCTACAAGAGGGCAATTCCTGCCACAGCAATTAGGCAGAAAACAACATATGAGGGTACCGTCTTTGACCCTCCAAGATGAGCTTAACAGAGTATTGTCCCCAACAGGTACCAAGTGCAGGTATTTCAGACAAGAGTTACATCATTTAAACACATGGAGATTCCTCTCTGACCTTACTACCGTCACATTCCTTGGCAATATTAAGCAACTTTGCCAAAAAGACAGCTAACAAGAGTTTTTCTTCCATTGCTGCTGAAATTTAGGGACTAAAAGAGGGAAAAACATGTTACAGCAGGCTGACAAAGGGAAAGCCATAATACTGACCCTCTGGTAAAAGCACAGAAGACTATAGTGCTGTTCATAGGCTGTAAAGAATAATTCCTAAAATTAATCTTCCCTAGGTTCCTCCAAGTAGCCAGGGTCTCGTGTGTATGATTCAAAACATGAAGAATGGAGCAAAGATCTTTTTAATCTATCTTAGAAAGCAGAAAATCTATCCTGAAAGGCTAAATATTGACCCAAGAAATGTCCTGCTAGCTGCCTGAAATCCTCTGCTCACACAGCTGAGGCACAGAGCCATCAGTCTGCTGTCACGGCACACCAAAGACCTTTTCCTAAAACCTGTAGCCAGTGCAGCACAGACTGCTCTGTATCAGGAAAGGCTAAGCTCCTGTGTGGCTTACGAGCATCACCTCGTCTGGTTCCCTTCCAGGATCCAAGCTGCCAGATGCTGTTCTTTGCACCCTGTCTTTCCACAGTAGGCCATCAGGTTTGCTTCAAACACCACTATCCTGAAGCTGACTTATGTAAAGGGACGCAGTACACTTTGCTTTCTATTTCTTTCATGGGATGCTGTTTACAAGGCCATAGTTTCAATAACGAGAGTAAATCTACGAAGTCTGTACTTATGTTTTGCACTTTACAACTTTCTGTTATTAGGCTTAGGGTAAATGGGGTTAGAGAAGCTTTGCAGCATCTAAAACGGTGATTAAAGACTGCAGGCAAATTCCATATTCTGGCCATAATTTTAATGACACTTGAAGCTTTAGATGACCGCAAAAATACAGTAGGAGACCTACCATCCTTCAACATGCCCAGCATGGTCATTGTCACAGCAAGACAAAAAAACAGCAGCCCTCAATGAAGGGAGAGGAAAGATAGGAGATAAACAGAGCACAATTAGGATTAGATGTTAAAGATAACAGATGTGCTTGCTTTAGCTGGTTTATCATTATAACAGGCATGATTTTGGATTTGCCATTTTCAGAGGGAAAATGTTTTACAATGGATCCCACGTAAAAGCCTTTTGCAAATTCACAAAATTGAGATAAAAAAATGACCTTGGAAAAGTAGTTTAGAAGGTGAGTATGGGCTGAGAAATGAGCAAAAGTAGAGGCAAGAGGAAACCTAAAACCAAAGGGAGGTGGGGATTTTCAGATAAACAGTAGTATCAAGAAGTACAGAGTAAAAAGGCAAATTTTGTTTTGAGATACATCACCAGGAGTGTTTTATATATAAGTCATTGAAAGCATTTTTTTTTAACTGAACTTTTTTATCAAGTGGGCAAGTCTTTGTTAAAAGTCTCAGTTACGACACTACAAGAGAAGATGCAGTTTAGATTTGCTCTAAAAAAGGAAGTGTGAGAGTTGTCACAGTTCTAAAACAATTGATGAAATGGGAAATGCTGGAAAGTGAGTTTGTTCAGACTAGATCTAATGTGCTGCAAGACTTCTTGGCCTTTCCCCTTTACAGATGTCCACAATTTTGAGAGGTGTTTATCCATTATTAAAACCAGTTGGGTTTTCACATAAATATGAACTGGAGAAGCAACCAAAACCACTGGATCTGGTGACCACAAGGAATATAAAACCCACATCAATCCAGGCATTGATTAGAAGTAGAACAGTAAGATAACTGTTAAAATAAAATAAAAGATGTGAACTATAACAAAATAAAAGATGTGAACTATAACTCCTTCTTCCCAATTCTATTTTTCAGCCAAGCATTCAAGAATTGACTTTGCAATGAGTGCAAATGCTCACTTACATGTTAGGATTATGAGAAAGTGTTGGACACTAGATTCATTAATTAATCTGGTTCTCCATAGGACCACAGCATGAAGAAAAATAAAAGCAAGCTCTCTGGTGGCATTCTGTAAATTACGTCAACTCTGCTGGTCAGGTGAGACTGTACTGCTGTGGTTTGAAATTACAGAGCTCTTCTTATTACAGACTCTATGTACAGAACCAAATTGCTTGACTCTTGATAGTAGAAATTAACGTGCAGTCACAGCCACATTCCCCTTCCTGAAGGGACTGGATCACAAAGCATCCAAACATATGCACAGAAATGATGGAGCAGGAGTAAACACAGTCTGACATGAAAAGTGAACAACACAACCTTCAGAGTGTTCTTTCGTGTTCATCTCACCACCTGTGCCCATCCCACTTCTCTCCTCCTGAGCTGGGCTCTGAGAAAGAGCTCCCATGACACATAAGCTACAGCAATTCAGCAAAAGAAAAAACATCTGAAGCAGTATTAAAAAAACTCTCTCTTTTACAGCACATTTTTATGTGCTTTACTTACTTATTGAAAGTTCGTATCTTCTTATTTTTTAAATTAGTACATCTATTTTTTTCCTACTTCTCTAAGCTGAAAACTCAGAAAGGAGGAAAACTACCCCTACTCCTGCTTTTCTAATCATTTGAGAGCAGATTCTAAGGGAGGACTGTTTAACATTACACTCTGTTAACAGACTTCAAGAAATTCTACTAACATCAGGTTAAGTATAGAACCAAGAATTAGGCTGAAGTGATTTTTCATATTAAACACCTCCAAGTTTATAAAAAACCAACCTAACACTTACCCCTCACAAAATATATTAATAACCAAGTTTTTTGTAAAAGGTCAGGTTTGTTCTAGCATACTATGTGGGGTCAATTGTCATTTTGAATTTCTAGTGATGCCTCAATTGTAGTGTTAGAGGGTTACATGTATGTCCCTATTATGAACCACTTTCCTGACTTTATGGAAATAGAAATCTTCACAGGCTTAATATTTTTTTTTTAGCACAAGTTACAGGATATTGGAAAAAATACACCCACTTAGCAATTCTGTAACTACCAGAACAGATGTGCAGCTTAGAGGGAATATTTGGGCTTTTAATTTTAAAAACGTCATCTTCTTCTCTCTGTTACCAATAATGTTAATTATTTGGAACATTAAAATTTCCATGTTGCAACAAAATTCACTAATTTCTTCAATCTTTTACAACCATCTTGACTGTGGAGGGATAGAGAGGAAAAAATCCTAATATAAATGATAAGAAATCCTACAATGCATTAGTGCTATTTGGTCCAATTACTTAAACATAGTTTTGCCAGGTATGTTCTGTTAGACCAAAAATATTTTGAAAGGTTACATTTTATTTTCCCTAAGAACTTTTCATTGAATCTCAAGTGGTTTTTATGTCAGTTTCTGGTGAGTTCTGGTGAGAGAGATACATGCACAGAGATAATGGAAAACACAAAACCTGAGGATTTACATTTTTAGTGTGAAAGCTCTCCAAGTCTGTCTTTTTATTCCAGTATGAAATAAGTATAAATTAAAAAATCCTCTTAAATGATGGCTTAAAAGAAACATTGTCCTCTGAATACCCTTCTGCATGCAAATGCCTGGGACAGTGGGAAAGTAAGTGGGGATTACAGAAGAAAAGTGTTGCTGGATATTACTGTAAAAAAAAGCATGAATTTTAGAGTGAACAATGGAAATGCTAACATTGAACAATGGCAGTGCTGGAAGAAAATGAAGTGAAAGCTCCATGGTCAATGAACTGGGACAATACAGACTCTCAACACAAGATAGCAGACAACCTAATCAGTCAAGATAGCTATTTGTGAACTGCTGTGTTACCAGCCCTTTAACTTCCTCCTGCAGGTGAGCTTTGCTATCCATACTCTTAAGAAGAGGAGGCTTACACTAAGAGATTTGTACAATATTTTTTTTTTTTTGGTCTTGAAAAGCAATCTTCCTAGCAAAGGGACTGAAAAGCTTGTGCCTTATTAGGAGACCCATCCTTGCAGCTCAAACTCTGCCAATCAATCCTGCATGAAATACAAAACAGGGAAAACATTGCTGCACTGTCTGTAGGGATGGGTTATGTGATTCTCCCTCTGTATGATCATTTTACACAAGCAAGTAATTGTACAAAGTAGTGGTAAGGCAAGACACTTAATAATACTAATATCTGGTACTTGCAAACTATAGAATTTTGTTCATTTAAGAAGAACAGACATTTAGCGTCACCTTTTAATTTTGTTTATCTGCAGTTAAACTTCAGCGAGTTGGATCTCAGAATTAGAATTTTGAACATTTGCTCTGCCAGATTTCCAGTTGATTTGCAGCACATTAGAGCACCCTCATCCATCAAAGACCTAAACTCATCTATCTTTTAATTCCTGGTAGTAACATCTGTTTGACACTGAGTCTCACTATGACTCCAGACAAGAGTCATGCTGGCCTAAGCTATCACTTCCATGAAAATTTTATGAGCAGTGCTTACGTTTCACCTTTAAAGAAGACACATAAATACTTCCTTTTATAATTAATGCAGAAGATGAAGCGCTTGGGTGCTCTCAAAGGAACAGTGCAGTTAATGCTGGTCAAAGCCTGGCTGTATATACCTAACCATTGACAAAGGATTCAGAGGGAATATGTGAAATAAAAACCCCTCCCCTCCCTCCCTACCCCCTGACCCTCTCCACAAAAAAGAAGAAAATTCAGCCCAATGACCAAGAATACAAAACAAACCTGAAAACTTATGACAGCTACAAAAAAGGAAAAAAAAAAGAGAAGGGCTTGGATTGGGGACAAGAAATGTGTCATATTGGAGAGTTTAAACCTAAAAAACCCTTCAATAGCTGTAGATTACAGTAGCTGACTGTAATCTAGAATAACCTCTCATACAGGAAGTAAGTGTGTTTCTGCCTGAGGAAAGGAAAAAGAAAGCAGTCGTGAAATTCCCAGACACCTAAATCCTTTCTTCTCTACTCCATTTCCCCCCTAATTTATGCCATCTCTATGTTCCTGGTTAAGTTTAAAAAATAAGTGTAAAAAATAAAGTCTTTGCAGAGGATGAAAATGACTCTCTTTTTAGTATTAGCATCTTCTCTTGACATTAGGTAGCAGCATTAATATTCAAATCACTGCTTATGAAACAGCTACAATGCTGGTCTATCAATGAATGCCAGAAGAATTTACAAGCTTGGCAGTCTGCCAGCTGTCTGATACGCTAGACAGAGTGTCAGAAATCCCACACTGAAACTATATAGTCTTAAAGTTAAGAGAAAGCTATGCATAATTGTGTGAAGGAGCTACATGAGACTGAGGGAGGCATTTTTATTCCAAATCAATAGAGAGATTTGCAGTAATTCAAGCACCATAATAAACCCTTTAAGGATGAAGCACTGATTGTGCCAAATTTTAGACAGATGCTCTTCCTAGTTAGCTGTTTGATGGGCAGGAGAAAAATAGAAAATGTTGCATTTAAATGTTTACCACTTACCCTCTTGTCTGCAAGAAACACTTGGTGCTTAGAAACTGAGCTATGAGTTTCTGCTAGACTTAATCCCTCCAGACTGTCAGACTAAAATTGCTACCTTCCTGTTTGGAAACAACTCAGGCCAATGCCATGGACTTCTGAGACAATATTTACATTGGAAGCATGGGGATGAATGCTGGTCACTCTCAATAGAGTAAACACTCACAGAAAAGCACCAAATTGGCAGTGGAAGAACCTGCTGACCCACAGGGCAGGCTGCAAGTGCATTCTAGCAAATGCCTTCATATCTGTTTCTAATTTTGCTAACACTAGGAGACCAAATTCAGATGTGTAAGGCTGCATCATGAACAAAAGCGGTGCAACTCCTCTGTGCCTCCTGCCTGGACTTGCAGACCCTTGCAGAAAACCTGGGGAAGTGACCCTGCTCTCCAGCCATTCTCTAAAAGAGAGAATGAGCACTATGTCGTATGTCACCACTAACTTTAATGCCCATACTCTTGGACTCACTGATGTGTACAGAACTCTTTCAATGTCTGTGGCCAGGAGAAGAGTGATTTGTTCATGTGTTTGTGACCCGAGACCACTTCGAGGGCTGCACTGTCACACATCAGCAAATAACTGCTTTGATTCTTCCTTCCCACTGAGTCATTTGTAACAAGCCCTTGACAATGGCAAAAGCTATTTCCCATCTTCCTAGCCACATCCATACCAGCACACATCTGACCCAGCTTTTCCTCAGGTGCTGCTGCTCTGCTCTCTGAGATGTGGTACCAGTGGTCAGGGAGTGAGATGCAACACAACCGACAGCATCTGAATCTGGAAGGTGACCTTCAGCACTGCCAACAGTAACATGAGTGACACTTTCTCTTGGTGCAGAAATTGACTATTCTCTTTCATTTGACAAAGAAATCAGCTGGCCAAATAGGTGAGCTTGGATGTATGGTCATTGCTCAGTACTGTTGATCTCCTCTCCTGCCATCACTTGTTAAAGGAAGAGGGATGAATTTGTAACAAAAAGAGAGTGAATCTTGCAAGGAGCTGTTTTAATCTTGATGACAGTGGTACATGATTTTGCCAGACATGCTCAATATAGGTATCAAAGTAAGCTGTTGATTTGTAAAAGGCAAGACTTTTCAACTCTTACAAAAAAAACAAAGAGCATTTAGGGTTTAAACATACACAGTCAGAAAAAAACTCATGCCGCTTGAAGAATGTTGCAGATGTAGCATTTAATCCTGTTCCATTTAGTTTGTAGTATGTTGAAGCTAATACAGGTTTAACTAAACCCCATATTAAATAATCTAGATGCCATTCTGTTCATACTCAGAGTAAATGCATCTTGCAGCTACAGAGTGCTATGACAACTTAGAGCTGCTAAAGCATAGTTTGCCAACTGTTGGGTGTACCTTGCCTTTCTGGATCTACTGCTTTTACTAAATTCAAGACTGGGTGGTTTGGCAAGTTGGAGCAATTTTACCTAAAATGGAGAGGTATATCCATGTAACAGGTTTCTTTTATCCTTTTTTTATATAGGTCAGAGAAAATTTAGAGGTGAAATTTCATTAGTAATCAGCAGAACCTCAGGTAAAAGCACCCACATACTGAACCACCCCACTACAATAATACACAACTTCTGTTTTTATCTACAAGGCATTTTAGGTGTGGAATTTTTTTACTACAAAAATAATCATATTTGGGCTTTTGTTTGCTTCCCTATAATGAGCAAGGCGTCAGTTACCATTCCCCTTAGCTAATTTGAACTGAGAGATATTAAAAACCCCTTGCAATTAGCTTTTATTAAATCTATGTAGCAATAATAGGTATTAAAATGCACACCAATATGGTTAAAGGCTAAAGAAGTTAAAACTTTTGTTTTGAATTGTATGCTAGACAGGTAATTCAATGGTTTGGACAACATGTAAAGGTAGAACATGCAATTTTGAAATACTATGTTCATTGACTGGGCTCTTTTTAGTCTCTTTTCTACACTCCTTTTGATGTAACCAAGGCAAATTGGATTGTCTGATATGAACTGAGATAACTGATGGGAGGAAAACACAGGAAGTGAACTATATTGATGATCTGCTTGGATGTCATTATTGACCCTTTTCTTTTAAATCACCAGAAAGTCACATGCCAGAAAAGAATGACTTGTTGAATTCCTCCTGCGCTTCATCATCACCAGGAAAGGATCACCATAGCAACAGGAAAAGGCTATGCATTGTGAGCATACTCACAAGCTGAACAAGATCATGGTTTAAGATAATGTCCCATGAGCATGGCAAAATGCCAGACAGGGGTGGGGAGGCAGGGAAATGGGACTTCCACAATGACAAAGGAATTTAAAAAGGTCTAATATTGTAAATGTGAATTATATGTGTATTCAAGGCTAACAGAAAGTGCAAGACAGTGATTCGACAATCTGTACAGCTCATTTGTCTGGGGAGAAAATCAACAGGGCTCCTTACTGATAAATCCCTGAACTAGTTTTTAAAGGTCAGCTGCCAAATAACTGATGCGTGTCATTGTGTTTTTCCCTTTAGTCTCTCTGTTAGGGCATCCAAAATGTTTTGCATCTAGCAGGAGACAGTCATGCAGTAACTCTACAGAAGAGTTTAAAGAAAACCTTTCATGTAGGTCACCCATCAGGCAGAACTTGCTTAACTTCTAGCAATTATCTGCAAAGTCAAATCCAGCACTGCAGTCGAGAGGTGAAAGGATCATTACATTTGTCGTCTGGTGTATCTGTTCTATTTACACACTTATCTTTGATCCCCTCCTGCAACATTTTTCAATCCTCAAAGTTCAATTCCACAATATTTGAGAAACAAAGCTAAAAATCTACACTTAACTCAAAATATGAATTAGGATGAGTTCAGAGAATGTCACTGAATGAAATTTAAACTATATGATACTTCCCACAAATTTTTTCCCGGCTTTTTTATTTTCACTATGAAATATCCATCCTCAGTTCTCATGTTTTGTTAAGAACTATTTAAAATTAAATAGGTAACATAACACTAAAAATTACAGATAAAAACATGTTTGAAATGAGAAATGCTGCATATAGTAATTGCTGCCTTCAAAGCCATGTTATTTGCAACCAATTTTTTTGTGGCAAAGTGTGAGTGGCTTCTGCTTTAACATTACTACAAGTACTTCCTTGAATTTCAAAGCTGCTTTTTGTCTTTGTCCATTCAGCCAGTTTAGTAAAGGAGTAAATTCACACTAAGAGAACTGAGACTATTCCAGTTCTGGAGCCAATAACTTATACTTCTGATTCCTCCATTTTCTCTCTCAATATAATTTGCTTTAGAAAGTTTTAAGTAAAGTTTGGGAAACATAAAAAAATCCTCAGTGAAAACTGCCAATTTACTAATGCAAAGTGACACTAAACCCAAGCATTTTAATTATATGAAGATCATTTTGATGACTGTCAGGCTATGACTTTGATTACTCAAGGTTACACAGTCTACAGAACATATTTTTCCTGTGACAGAACTATCTGTGTCAGACTACCATTGATTCTTTTACAAAGACTCATTTACTTTTACTGATATTGGTAAATGAGCAGCTGAGATAGCTCTCCTTTGTACCATCCACAGCAGAAGCCAGACTGCTCACCAACACCTGAATATCCTTTTACTCCTGAACCAGTGAAATGCCACTCCTTTGCTGTGAAATTTATTTCTACCATAACTCACCTGACACTGTTGCCTTCTTTGGTGTACAGAAGTCCCTCACTAGAAATCTTGGAAGCAATATGATCTCTTCCCTCTACTGCTGTGGATCACTGGAGAGGACAAGAGGAGCGGTTCCTAGCTCCCAGTCTTACTAAAACTAATTATTACCAAAAATGAAGGTGGGTCTCTTGACCTCTGTCGGCCCATGACTTGAAACTGTTAAGTCTGACTATGGCAATGAAATTTATCTTTTACTGGCAGAAGTTAACAGACAGCTTGAGCCAACCTACTAGCATGCTGCATGTTCCCTGACACCCTTCACGCTGTCTCTGTGTCAAGTACTACAATTTATCCAGAAGAAAAAGTGTAAATTGTAATCTGTCAGGTCAACAAAGTTTACAAGATGAGATTGAGCCAACATAAGGTCGAGCATAATGGCATGTGCCAAGGACAAACAGGACCACTTTCTCTGAATTGCAGGAGCTATTAGGAACAGTGCAAATAGCCTGAGTAAATCCCACCACAATCTTTTGCTAGTTTGCACTGAAATGAAGTGGAAAGACAGTAACCAACAAAAATTAACAACCAAAGCCCATTAGAGGCACATGATTCACAGCAGCGGCACACCTTCAAGAAGTTTATGGCACACTTTTTAAAGAAATGATCCAGTGAGGAATCCTTCTGAAAATGTGTTTGTACAGAAAGAGGAGCACAGACCATAACCTTCAGGTACAAATAGGTGTAATAATTTCAGAGAAGAAAGGGACTACTAAATTTTGATGAAAAAAATTCAGGTAGAAAATTGCACGTTATAAGTGGGGAAGAGACATACTGAAATCTCATAACGGCATGGCATGGCAGGAAGGAGGGAACAACAGGTTTTAAAGAATGATATTGCTTGTATTAATGTTTGGGACCCTCAGCTCTACAAGGAGCGCTGTCTCTCCTTAGAAACAACTGCCCTGCTTCTCTGCTGAAGAAGAGATGAAAGGAAATGATGCAAGGAGTTCCCTGACACTGCAAGGAAAAGAAAACCTAAACAACAACAACCCAAACCAATCAACCAACCACAAAAAAACAAACCGCAAAGGTATGACCTTGACATGTACTTCTGAGAAAGACATATATACCTGCCTCCTCTCATGTGAAAACTGGCATAAGGATGCATCCCCAAACTCAATGACTAATCATTACCAAAATCATTATGGACTAAGTTTTTCCTCTAGCATTTTAATTTTATACCACTTTAAACAACAAATTTGCCTGGACAGGTTCCAATTTACACTCTACAATTGAAATCAGAATGAGGACAAAATACAAGGCAGGCAACAACGTACACCTAAGACTATAAATCTAAAGGTAACCTGATACTCAAGAAGTAAAAGAGAGAAAAAAACCCTCCAAAGATAGCCACAAGTAAATCATGTAAATTTTCAGGGACTGTCAGTCACAAAGCAGGGTGAGATTGCTTCCAGCATTTCCAGCACAAGAAGAATGCCATCATGACTAATGGGATTTTCTATTAAACATGGCCTACGGAAAATAGACATTTCAGAAAACAAATCAGCACTTTACATAAATGCATTTATAGCTAAAATTAGATTTACTTTTTTTATTTTTTGCATGAAGCCAACTGCAATACACTCACTTATTAGGAATACGGCATAAGAAATACTACTGTACCTTATTTACATGTACTTGAAACTTTTTGCTGACTACAGAGAACGTGCTACCACATCACTTAGATCAAAACTCAACATTTAAATAGCCTAAGACTTACAGAAAAGAAAAATAAAAAAGAAAAATAAAGCAGAATATTTAAAAAAAAAAGCAAAAAAACCCCATCATCTGTAACCGCATTTAGAAGTGGTGGTAGATCTCTGTCATTGCAGTTTTGCATTTCCTACTGTGATTATAGCCCTACAGTCACTTATCAATCACCTAACTCTCATTTTTGCTTTTCTCTACAGAGGAAGGCAGGTGGGTTTCTCCCCTGAACCACTCCACTGAGTTAATGTGACACGACCACCACCTCACCTGAGTCTAAGTGCCAGGGGTCGGTGGCGGCTGACATTGGTGGGATGGTGAGTGGAGATGCTCCGCAGTTGGATTCCACCAGTTCTCCTTGGATGTGGACGTGAGAGGAGGCGTTGGTAGGTCTCAGAGCTGCTTTAAGTGGAGCAATCTGGTTGAACTGGACTCTTGATAGGCAGCCAGTGAATCCTGGGGTGTTGTATTTATATATATCTTGGTCAATCTTCCCGATTTCTACAGGGAATTGAAGAGGGAAAAAAATTAATGAAAACAATTCATTGCTTTGGATAGCACAGATGGTCTAAACACATTGATTCTCAGACCTAAGCTCCCAAGTACCTCTCTGAAGGAGACTAAGACTGTGTCAGACCCTGACAGCTTTCTTTACATTCCACTACAGACTAAAGCTGGAAACCTTCAGGCCTTAACATGACTCAGTTTCACTGCTATGCTATTATTAAAATGAAAGGCTGGAAAGAAGGAGTCAGTGAAGGAGTCATCAAAGAACAAAACACCAGGAAAAAGTACCTTTTCTGAGAAGAATATGGGAAGAGAAGGCAGGACAGTCTTGGCCAGGGTGTCTCCTCCCAGCTGAAGCCACTGTTGCAAGAGATGCCCCTTCCCTGGCCCTGGTCTATTGCCCTCTCAATTCTCCTGGGGGGCTGGGACCACTTATTGTCAGTCCTGTCCCTCTCCTGTCTCCTTATCAGGATACGAAGGGCGAAGGGATCTCCTGAATCCCTTCTTCTGGGAGCCAAGCAGTCCTTCTCCAGGAAGCCAAGCTCCCCTTCAGCAACAGGCCATGTGTCCCTGTGGCCTGAGGTAAAAACCGTCCATCTCCAGTCTCCTTTCTTTATTCCCCTGCCGTGCTGAGAGGTGGCAGGATCTCATCCAGCCCTGCTGAAGGCTGAGGGAGCTGAGAGTCACTGCTGCTGTGGGCTGACAGATAAGCTGGCAGCTGGCATCCATGAGCTGAATAGAGGGCTCTGTCACCACTCTCTAAAACAGCTGTTGTCTCTCAAAGATGCCCCAGGTAGCTTTCTCTCTTCAAAAACACCAGCTAAGATGACCCCAAAATCATGTAAAATGCCCTTACTACCCAGGAAACTGGCATATGCTCCCAGCTGTTTGAATTCTGCCAGGACCTGCTGGAACAGCCTGAGTCACAACCAAATCAAAACTGTCCCTCTCTGTCAGCTGTCTGCATTAGAGGGGTATTAACATTTCAAAGCTTCACTGCAGCGTCTAATATAATATTTACATGACAGTGGGGAATTTGGCTTCCTTTCTTCTGTGGTAGTGCAGAGTAAATGAAAAGGACACATGGAAGCATCATATTTGTGCTGTATCAGGGATTATTGCTCCAGAGGCACTGGGACACTCCCAACCACCTTTCCCTGGGTCATTAGGTTGATACCTGGTCCTTCAGGTCAGTGGAAAAGGTCATATTGAGCTGAGCAAAGAAGTAGAGGGACAGATGGGACAAAAAAGAGGGAGCGGCACCATGCTATTCAAAGCACCGTGTTCTTCAAAGGCAACTTTTTCAGATAGGAACAATGATAAACACTGGAATTTTTTTTTGTAGAAAAATAACCTGTAAATTACAAGATTGTGCCATAAAAAAGAAAGGAAGAAAAGAGAGGTGGGAAAGAAAAGCTTCTGAGAAGTGCACAGAGGAAGTAGGAAAGGGCTTTATTTTAAGAATTTGGGGTTAAACTGGGAACCAAAGTACATTTGGGTTTGAATTTTGCTACAACAAAAGAAAAATCTCCAACTAAAATTATTAGAAAATAAAATTTTGAAAATGTCTGTGTTCAGTTCTAAGCAAATCAGGAACAATTATATGAGGTCTGAACTGTTTAGTGTCCCTGAAAACTAGCATACGTCAGTGCTACATTCCTAAGTGTACTGAGGGCTTGGCATCAAGGATACGTACATGGAGTTTTGAGGCTACAAACCAGACAAACAATTTTATTTTTGGGGTTTCCAATTTAAGCATGTAATGTGAGAAAACTGGTGGAATAGGGTCAAATCCAGAGCATGACTAAAACAACTTCTTGGATTTCACACAGAACTAAGTTACCTTTCCTGTCTTTGCAACCATGTTAGAGTGATAAACATGCAACATTTAAGTCTCCCTCATACCTAGCATAAGGGCACACAACAAAGGTAGATAATCTGAAAATTACTTGCATTAGATCATTATACAATTCACTACACAGGAATGGATTTTCTAGTCCCGGCATTTTCCCCTTTCTTTCTCACTTGAGAATGTGTTTTCTTTGCTAGGGCTTATCCAGCTAGGGCTTATCCAGCCTGTATTGCCACATTTCCCAAGCTGGCAGTGAGCAGTGACTGTCACTTCTGGCAAAGCGGACACATTCTCAGGACTCAGCTGAGGACTAGCTTAAATGCTTACAATAATTGCATTGGTCACATCTAGCTCTCCTTCAAAAAAGTAGCTTGACCAAACCATTAGTACTATCATCTTCAAAAATTTGATAGTAAGTAAAAAACCTCACGCATGCACATGTATTTTCCATAGTTGGTAGGAAAGCTATACAAAAGCCAGTTCATGCATTTGAATGCTACTGCAGACCACGTCACTCAGACAAGATTCCTTTCTGACCACAATATTTACTCTCCCTTACTTCAATAAAATATTCATGACATATTCAGTGAAGAGCTACATTTTTGAATAATCCTTATAATCTGAGAAACAAATACAAGACTCTTCAAACACCATAACCAGTTGTTGCTAACAGTTTAGTGATTTCACTCACATTTTAGCTATTCTGTGGAACTTCATGCAGAAGCTAATAGCCCCCCACTCACAATTCTGACTGACAAGAACAAAGATCCATGGATATGACTGTGCTAATTTAGCAACTTCAGCGCCATACTTCTCTAACTCCATAAATAAGTGGTGGATACTAGATACTGAAAGGATTTTTAAAAAAAGCAGCAACAAAATCCCCCAGCCTAACAAGGCACCTTGCTAAAGACCCTCTTTTTTTGTTTAAAATATTCCACAAGTGATGGCTGCCAGCTCACATCTCATCAGTGCCAGAACAATATATATCAGTTTCCATGACTGTGAAAATGTTCCTGCCCCTGCAAGTCCCTTGGGGCTTGGTACCAACATCCTGTGATGTTAGGCCATTACACTTTGCTTTCCTGTGTGAGCCAAAGAAACCAACTCCTGGGGAGTGCAATGATTGCAAAATGAAATATGTCTATGTTCTCATGACTAAAATTCAATTTTCTCCCTGTAACAAAGAGGGGAAAAAACCAAAATATGATTACATGACATTATTTAAAAAAGGAAATGTACAATGCAATTACTTTGCATTATTCCAATTTTCAGCGCATAAGTTTGTGCAAAATCATATAAATATTACAGCATATAGAACTATTACACAAGAGGAACATTTATATTATTGCTTTCAGATCTGATGCAGCAATCTTCTGCTGGCAACTTACCCTAAGGTATTTCTGTAATGAAAGACTGCAAAAAAGTCACTTATAGGCTCTTTTCTTACTTCAACTGGTTTTAACCATTTTCTGCCTTGACCACACAACCTTCTGACTTGAGATATAGGCCACAATTACATAAGACCAGTCAGGTGAACCCACTCTAGCACAGATGCATTGCAGTGTACAAATCCTTAACTATAAGAATTCACACAATAACTATGCAACTGCCTGCCCACATCACTTAAAACATTTTTAAAATCTATATAGCTAGCACACAGTATGCCAAGAATCTCACAGATATTGCTCCATGTCTTGTGTGTTATCATTCGCTGAATGTATCTTCAACATCGATTACTTGTAATTTGTGTTTTGTTATTTCTTTAACAGTGAAAAGATACAGGAATTTAAGCCTTAGTTACTGATTTTGATTTCAGGTCTTATTTCTCATGGTTGTAGCAGAAACATGCCACACAGAGATGAAAATAATACTATTTCTCTCTTGAAAATTATGTGTCACTATTAAAGAAGTTCTTTATCCACTAGGTGAAAAGATGTAAAGAATATCTATTTTCAAGCATATTTCACAGAATCACAGAATATTCTGAGTTGGAAGAGACCCACAAGGATCACCGAGTACAACTCTTAAGTGAATGGCCCATCAACTCACAACCTTGGCATTGCCAGCACTCTGCTCTAACAAACTAATCTCATCTGTGGGAAAAGGCATCATTAATGAGTACCCAACATGCTGAAATTGATTATTTTATAAATCTAGAAGAAAACAAGGAAAATAAATTATATTGAGGAAAAAATTGTAGCCAGACCAGTGCGTAAGTGATAGGTGTATAAGTAGCACATAGCAATACTAGTCAGTGTAATTAGGTTATCTGTTTTGTAAGCCTTTTTGCCTTTTAACCACACTACCTCTAAGTGCCTAAGGCACTATTACAAGAGAAACCAATAAACACTTTGATTCAGATTATTACCCTAGTTGACCTAGTCAGCATACATCCGATGAGCTACTTGTAGAAGTAGACACATCGCCAAGTACACTTTTTATCTACTTTCTCTGCCTTTTCTACTTTCCATTAAAAGATTTATAGAGTACCTCAAAGGGCCATAGAGCTTCTAATAGCACAAGAAGTTACTGCACTGATGAAGAGGTCTGGCTCCACTTAGTTCTACCATCTATTTTTTTATACATTCTTGTAGCATCACTTAGAAAGACAAGAAAAAAACGACAGCATGATGTAGCAGAAAACAAAGCTGATGTGTTTGATCCTACAGCTCTGAGCAGGTTTTGCATAAAGGAAGAACAGCTTTCTATTTATGTAAATTTCCCTGTGTGAGGATCCTAGAATTTTTCACAGGTAACAAGGCTCTGCAGCACAAAGCTGTGCAATTCAGCACAGTACTGTGCCAAACCAGTATTGCAGTGCCACATGTGAAAAATGGCCTTGAGCTGTGTTACACATGGCCCTTGGAAAATTGCAGAGGAAAGAGAACCAGCCACGAGGGAAGTAAACCTACAAAGCATGTTTTTATTAAACGTATGTGCTGAGTATCTTTGCTCAATGCCTTCTTGCTATGTAGCTGATCTATGCATTTTTTTTCTTGATGGCCTCTCAAATGCGTATCAATACAGAATGTTATAATAAATTCTGAACCTTGATCAGTGTTCCTGACATACAGAGATCAAGACATCTATTTATAGTAAATTATGCTCCATTAGGAAGGAAATGTAAGAGAAATTGAAGTACAGTTTGTGGGTATGTACTACAAGGTATGTAATAAATATTCTCTTATGAATTCCCTTGGAGTTTTCCAATGGAGCCCTTCAAAGTAGAAATAAGGCATAACTAAGGGTACCTGTTCAGCAAGGCTCTCAGTAAATGCTACAGCCATCTAGCTCTTCTTTCTTTGTTGGTAGTGGGAAAGCTCTGCCCAAAGTAGCACATGGCAGAGGAGGTAGGGAGAAATAAAGCTCTGTGTACTGGTGTGATTTTTGTCTTGACAGAGATAACAAAATAAAGTCTCAGAAGCACAACCAAAGACCCTTTCAGTTCAATTTGCTAAGAAGATTACTTCTTACACAATTTACACAAGATATCATTTGAGTTTTGAAAATTGTGAAAAATCTAGCTGTTTGGATTTAGGACAATGACTCGTTTATATGTGCCCATTTACACCCAGAAATATAAGAGCTTAATGATTTTGGAAAGCAAGAAGCCACATCAGCAGTGGGAGAAGTTCAGCTTTGCTGTACGGTAGTATTTCTGGCTGAACTTCCAGCCTGCTCTGCTATTTCACTTAAGAATAAGCATCTACTCAGTGGGTAGACAAAAGATAATTCATTATCAATCTCTACATCCCTTCTGTTAGCGGTACTAAATTGAGCCCAAACTGTATAATATTTTAATAGACTGCACAGGTGAATTCACTAATTCAATTAAATGAACCACTAATTGCTTTTGGGTCAACCTTAGCAATAGATTTTCCCCTAGAAATAAAGTACCATGTGCTCCCTTGCCCCCTGTGCTCAGAAAGATACCTTGCTATGTCACCTGCTGCTCAAAGAGCAGCTCAGTCAGCATCTCAAGCATCTCTCTGCTATGGTGTCAGGCTCCACATAATAGAAAGCAGTTTAAACTCTGCTGAAAGGGAGCTATTGATTTCAAGAATTCACAGTCCACAGAGACTACTAAAGCAGTTTCACTTACTTGAAGCCTAGATGAGCTATTCAGTGCAACATCAAACCGCAGCACATGCCAGTACTTGTGAACTGGCATGGTGTAAAAAACTCAAGAGAATAAATTAATTAGTTTGGATCCCAGTCATCAGAAGAAGCTATCTGAGGTGGAATATACCTGCTAGACCAAAGCCACAGGGCTAAACAGTCCATGTCAAGAGCAGTTACCACACATCCAAAAGAGAGATAACACCAGGGAATGGGAAAATGATATTCTGATACACTGCCTGGATCTTCTGGTCAATATCCTCCAGTGTGAACAGGGATCATCTGCTTGCTGTCTGGCTGTTTATATCTCCTCTGTCCTAATAGCAGCAATTTCTATATAAAAAACCTCCAAAAACATGCTAATAACACTTAACTGTGTAGATAATGTGTGATTTTAGAGATGCTAAGTACTCCCAGCACAAAGCAAAGAAGCTAAATTCTCAGAACTATGTTTAATGAGCTGTACGTAATGTAAAACCTCAAGATGTGTGGGGGCTGAACTGAGCTACTGTAAAGACTCTTCATGGTCCTTAAACTTCCCTGACTTTTAATTTCGGTGTCTGAAGTAAATTTCAGTAAGCGGTATAAGCAAAGTATAAAACAACAGGGACTCTATTTCGTCCGTTACTCAAAGCTGAGCCGGTGCATGCTGCTTACTGGACACTCATACCAGTGGAACAAGATGCTCATTTATGGAGAACATACTCAAGGGATGCTGGGGACACAAAAGGGTGAGCAGCCCCTGAAAATGGGCATCTGAGCTTCACAAGACCCAAGTGCAAATGGCTACCAAGTGCTCCTTATGCAAAAATTAAAATCCTGAGCAGCAGATGCACTTTTCTTAGTCCACAGGTGTGCAAGGGCCAGGTGGTATCCAGGTGCCTCCCCACCTGTACACTTCCCATCAAGTTAATACAGTAAAGCAGTGGGTGGCCTCCAATCCTCCAGTGTGTTGAGAAAGCCATCCTGTCACTCCCTCTTCTGGCATGCGTCAAGAGAGACTCATCTGTCCCCTTCACCCTGCAACCACTCAGACTCCTCAGTCAGATGCCTCCAGGTATGCCTACAACTGACTGCTTTCCAGAGCCTTAAGGTGCTGCTCACAGTATGGCCCTATCCTGTAACATGATTCTTCTGTGGTTATTTTAGCTTTTTCTTTGTAAATTTATGTTACTTGTTGTAACTCTTCTGATTTCCTTTCATAAGGTGCTATAGCTTGCATGGACTAATTTTGTTTAGACGGTTTATATGTGACGAAGCAGTGAAACACAGAGAAGATGCTATTTATGGTCTATGAAGCACTGAGCCAGAAACCAAAGGACTTAACAGAAACCCAGCAGTGCCAACCAACAATGTTGCACAGCATATGCAGGGTGCTTTCATGTGCTGTCTGACACTCAAGAAACGGCCTTTTCCCCTACAGTACAAGCAAGAGGAAAACTACTTTTGAAGACTGTAACAGCTCAGTCAGTGCATGTTTTAGTTGCACCAGTGGCTTTATTAGAATTGCCCAAACAAAGGCCATTCCTTTATGATACACTTCTGATACCTTCTGCACAATCTAAAAATGATTGAACTGGGTGAAAAATACACAGGATTAGAGAATCTGAGCTGGCCTGGAAGCTGTCCTGCAGCCCTGGAACACTTCCAAACCCCAGTCCCTGGCAGAGGAGTTACAGCTTTCGGGTCATGCTGTAATAGAGACAGTAAATCACTGACATGAAATACACTCCCATCAGAGTCCCATTATTGCAGGAATAATAAAGACTAGTGCTGCACTGCAGCTCCTCTGTCAAAAAATGCACTATGAAGAATGCTATGAAATGGAGATGTTATTTGACAGCAGCCTGTTCTCACATTGCCACAAATGTGAAGGGTTTGAGAACAAACTGGATTTTTTCTATGCTCTTTTGTACTGATGATATAATTACTGAATGTTTCAAGATTTTATACTGGATGTATGATTTCCTGAAATATTCCATTTTAAAATGTCATGCCAACAACAGTCATCATTAAGAATTCACACTGCTTTTTAACAAAAAGGGAATTAACTGATGCTGCAAGGTTCTTAGTAATTGCATTATAAACGCTACAAAAGTAAGGCCAAGAGTAAAACTGAACATCCTTTTTCCAAGGAAACCAGTAATTTTTCCACATTTTGCTACTGACTTGCTGTATAACCTTAATTGAGCCACTTCAGATATTCATGCCAAACTCTGTCTCTCCCTCTTACAGAACACAAAAATTCTCCCAACTCTGTAGCTGAGATCTTTCTCAAGGTGTTTTGAGATGTAAGTAAAAAAGGTATGGGCATTGCTTTTAAATATGAAAATTAAATGAAAGGGTTTTCTTCTAAACACGCTTCAAACTTCTCATGACTTTGGAAAGGTGACTAATGGAGACACAAGATCGTATGGCATAGAAAAGAAAGTTCTCTCAAGGATAATAAAACAAAGCAGAATCAGAGCAAAAGAGAAGAAATACTATCTAGAGATCCTTTGTTGCCAATGAACTATACCCAGCATGCAGATATCAGATGAAAGTCTTGAATTTGGCAGAAGTCTTCAAATGTTCCCACTCAAGTGCGGCTGCTGTGAAATGTTCAGCTGGGGCCAGAATCTCAATGGGAGCAAACAATCAACTGTGCCAATGGGCACAAATTCCTATTGGTTTTGTGGAAGGAGTTACCTCTCTGTACATTACCCTTTATAACCAACTGTGAGAGCTAATAGTGTCATTTCATAAATTTCTGTTTATTCTTCTCTAGAGGACTAATCATTCTTCTTGGGCACCAGAGGCAAAAAGCCCAGGCTGTTGTTTAAAGGAAGAGTCCCAAATGGAGAGTGAGTTAAGAAGAAAGGCCATTCACCCAGGTGATCACCTGAGCTGATGGAACAGAACACTAATATTGTTCACTCAGCCTGTACCACATACCTTGGCTGAGAACCCTCCTGAGAGCTGATGGAAATCTTTTGATCGAGAAGCAAAGTGCTCAGCACACATGGCTGTAACCCACCAAGCAGAAGAAATCAGCAGTTCTCCAGGCCAAAGTTCATAAGAAGTATGACAGTTTGCTTCAAGAACAATCTTCTTTTTCTACCCCATCCTCTATCCTTTTGACATGAAGCAAGAGCAATGAGATCATGGGTTGAGGGCAGCAGAAGAGCCAGGTGGCTCATCCACAAAAAAGATTTAAAATGTTTCATCTGTTTTTTTTTATTTCTGTAGGCAGGCTCCAGGCAGAATGAGAGAAAGTGGATGATGGGGGAGGAGAAAAAATTATACAGACAAAATTTCTTTAAAAAAATACAAACTAAAAATTTAAATGACTGACAAAATAACTAAATAATTTTGTCATCATAGATAGCGCTATGAAAAAAAGAGTTGTTATTACAGATAGAACATCCTCAGAATTGGCTGCTACACTGTATTTCAGCAGGATTTATAAACTCATTCTAATTTATGCTCATGATAAATAAGCTTGACAGCATCCTTCATAACCCTTAGAGAAGGATATAAAACACACGTTTTGCATTACTATGCAAAAGAAATACACAGTTTTATTCATATAATTTGTCTAAATTTGCTTGTATGTCTTAGGGAAGCTGGCTGCAACATAAGACAGAAAATTCTTTTCAGGCCAGAAAGTAAATAAATAATCAAATAAGTCTTTTGCAGCCTGTAGTCAAATGTAATGTGTCTTGGCCAAAGTCCAGTGCATTTAATTATATTGTGCTTTTGTTACAACTCTATTAAAATTAGATAATTTCAGTCTGTCATTACTTTGCATTTTAATGGGTATTTTCCTCTGACTACCTGCAAATGGCCTCATAATATACTTTTCATTCTATATCAGTAGCCTGAAATATCTTAGTAAAACTGCAGTGTCATCAGAGTGGGTAGGCTGAAATTCCCTCTCTTGCCTCAGTTGCTTATCTTAGTCTTACTTGGAGATGGTGAAAATGCTAGAATAAGAAGATTTGAAGAACATCCATGCAACTAAAACTAGAAAATATTTTTTCAGTAGGATATTATTTTTATTTACATATCATTTATGCCTCATATTAACCTTATATATACATAAAAGTTGAGGGGGTTTTTTTCTTTCTTTTTTCTAATAATTAGAAAGGTAAAGTATCTGTAATCTGTTAAGAAAACTTCTTCAAGAGTTTCACATAATTTTTCTTATTTAACTTTAAAGAAATCCATTGCTATTGCACCTATGATGTTGGATTTCTAACCCACGTAATATATAAATTGAAGTTTTTTCTGGAACTGACATTTTTCAGAAGATATACACACTGCCACATTATGAATAAGTACAGATGCTTTGAAGTAGTGGCAATTTTAATTCAGTTACCAAAGCCTGAAAGTAGAAAGCAAATGTAAAGCAGAATGACAGCAAAAATAAGAATGCTATAACTTACTAGGTAATTTTTCTTCCAACATTTTCCTTCTGTTTGCTTTACTTCTTCACTTGCTATTTAATTATTCTCAGACCAAAACATCAACTTTTTTGTATAGCTAACAGCAACATAGCTGTAATACTGAAAACCATTTTAACAATTCAAAAAATACTGTAGGAAAAAATAATATAGGACAGTGCAGGGAAAAAGAATCAATTTAATTTCTTAGATGCAATTTCTTTTATGGTTGGGTTTCTTCCCAGTATTGTATGCTTCACAATTCGAAGCAGAACAATTTATATTTGAACAATCTCTATTATGCGCTTCTTTTCTTTGTTACAAGTATAAGATGCACTTTTGTATTTCCTCTGCTGGAACATGCTTATGTGTAATAAATTCACTTCTGCAAAGTATTACTATTTGATGCACAGATTATCATAAAAATTTAACAGCCACATTAGATAGATCAATGACTTATCTAGTTCATTGCTCTCTCTCAGAAATGAAAAGCGCCTGATAGCAGTTGATTCACAAGCAGTGTAACAGCATGGGGTATGTAAAACGATCCTTTCCCAGAACACTTTTTCAGCTTCCCATAAATATGGGCTTTAAACCTTTCTCAATCTTGCCTTTTGCTTTTAGCTACCAGCAGAACTGTCTCCCATGAACAAGCCAAATCTTTTCAGAAACCATTAATGTTGCTGACCTTCTCAGCTTCCCACACCAGTGAGTGCCAGTGCTGAACTACTCACTCTGGGATACATAACCTTCTGCAGGCCACTTTAAGGCTGCAGCCTGGCAAAGGTAATTGAGGGTGTCAACTTCTTGTGTTGAGAAAACCACTGCACACCTCCACTAATATACGACCATCCTGTATCAGAATTTGGGTGGACCAACTACATAGCTAAAAAGAGAGCTCTCAATCTTTGATTTAAAAGAAACCTTAATGCACTTCAGTTGAGTGATAAAGCTCAGCATAAGATCTTCTCCACCTTTAGGCAGTGGAAATGATTATTTCATAAAGAATGAAATGTAAAAGCATTACACTAGATCTGGAAACCAAATGCTCCCTCATTTAATAAATACACTGGAGATGGGTATTTTGATGCCAGCCAAGAAATTTCACACCATGAGAACCAGCAAGGAATATGTATAATTAAACTGGACCTTATTGCTTTTCAAATCACAGCCAGAATATTACATGCCAGGCATGCTAAGTGTATATAGCTTTTTCAATGATCTGCTCAGCCAGAGTTTTATTCAGCAGGTAATGATAACAGACATTTTGACAAAAAGACAGAGCTGGGTGTGTGGAGTGATGATGGACCAACCTGAGGACACAACATGCAAGGACTAACTCAGTGACTATTTTTGCATCTCATCAGATGGTGTAAACTAAACACTTCTGAAACCAAACTATGCACTACCAATATGCTTTATCATTATTATTACATCACATCCAAGCACAGAATGACGTGCTGAAGTAGTATCTGAGGACACAATGCCATTTGCAGTAAAATGACTTTGTTAACAGCGGTAGCATAAGCTCCCACCCAAACACTGAAGCAGAACTCTGGGTGTTTCATATCCCAAATGTAATTGATTTCTTCAGAGGGATAGGTAAACCTTTGATCAAGCCGAAAAAAATAAATTGGAATTCCGGGATTTTGTTGTGCTTGCTCTAGCAGACAAATGCATTAAAATAAGACATTAAGTTCAAGATGCTATACTGATAAAATATTGTCATTTGTATAATTTTCTTCAATGTTGTACAGGATAAAACACTTCGTGCCCCATCGGCTGGATCAGACAGCAGACATGTCTAACATAGAACTGCTTGTTAACTTGCTTCTTTTATAACCAGATCGTATAAAAATTAAGAAAAAACTTACAGATGGATCGCAGCACCAGCGCCAGAAGACGATCTAAATCAGATCGCCCTTCTTCGTCCCTTCGAGCTGCCCCTCTCTCCTCCCCTCAGCCCCCGATTCAGCGGAACCTCACGCAGACACGAAGAGTGTAGGACAAGGTCAGGAATTCCCAAATCCCAGACGGGCACTCGGACACGCCTCGCAGCTTTGTTCTGGCACCAGAGGTGCGCTCACCTGCTCTGCAGGCGGCTCCCGGCCAGCCCCCGGCTCCTGGCGGACGCTGCTGCGGGAGCGCGTCCCTCCCTGCGGGCTGCGAACCAGGACTCACCCGAGTGCCCCAAGTCCCCCGCCCCGGAGGACGAGCCTCTCGCCCTCTCCGCACCGGGCTACCTGCGCTCTCCGCCGGCCCTGCCCGCCGGCCACTCCGCGCGTCCCGGCCGCTGCTGCGGAGCAGCGGCGGCTCCGGCTCCGCACGGCGCAGCTGCGGGGAGCGGGCGGAAAACGCGGAGCGGAGCCGAGCCCGACTGCTGAGGGCGAGAATATACGGACTGGATCCAGAGGGGGAGTGGGCGGCGACCGCGGTGGTCCCGGGCCTCCAAGCGCCCGTCTCGCTGCAAGATGCTGCTCACCACCAAGGGTCGGCGATGTTAAACAGGGGAAATGTAGCTGAAGGTCATTATTTTAATTAGTTTTGGAAGGTACAGTTCAAAAATATTTTTGCTTTTAATGTATTCGTATAGAATAAATGACTTCTCCTGCTTGATGACAGAAGGGAGACTAAGCATCCTGCGTATGGGGCACTGCAAAAAGAAGGGGTTAAAATCCATCTATTGACACAGAGATGATGAGACCACCTATTATTCATCTATTCCTATTATCCATCTAATACAGAGATTATGACACCGCCTATTATCCAGCTAGTATTCAGCTATTAATACAGGCATCATGAAACCACCTCTTCCTTCTCTCCGCTTGGTCTCACAAGTGCGTCCTTGCTCTCTCCTCCTCTCCCAGCTGTACCACAACGTTCCTATCTCCATGCCTGCTTCATCACTCATGCTACCAAATGGAGAAAGGGCCCCATGTGCTGGAGGGAGGGAAGAAAGGCAGAGGAAGCAGATACAGTTTTGGCATTGGCATAAACTGAAGAGTCAACAACAATGCAGGCTATAGCTCACTTGGAATGGCTGGGCTTTGCCATTGCTCTCTGCTGCTCTGCTCTCTGCTATAAGCCCCATTGTGGAAGCAGATGTTGCATGGCTTCAGGGGAAGGAGGCTGCCAGCACTGACTCAGACCAAAAGTATCACTGCAGCCAAAATGCACTGACCAGGGGGCAAAAAGGTCCTGCTCAGCTTTTTCCCCATCGAGGAGCCAGAAGGGAGTGAATAAAACAAAACAAAACAAAAAAAATAGCACTTTACCAGAAATAGGCCATAATGGGAATAATTGATCTTGGATGGAAGAAATGTAGAACCAGTCTTGGATTACAAGTTGTGCAAATTGTCGGTCCAGAAGTAAAATGAGAGATAATAGTACTCTTCAGCAGGACCTCATCTAAGGCCTTTATTCAACGAGCATGGCACCACATTTAGTCACATCAATTTAACTCATAACTTCAATTTCAGTATCTTGTCCCTGTCCTGGACATTTCTATATTGTCCACAACAGCAAAACTTTCACAAAGCCATGGCTGAATCATTTATTACTTACTGCCAGAGAAACAGCCAGAGTCTCTGAAATAGTTTAGATGGAATATTTTTTAGATCTATTAGATATTAAATATTAATATTCCAGAAGAAAACAGTAGTTTCTCCTCTCCATATTTCCAGAGATACAGTATTGCTTACATATTCTTGGTGAGTTTTTTAGGTTCTATCTTTTCCTATGGATTAAAAGTGGAACACTTATTTAAAGCACAGTTTCAAGTGTGAATTATAATTTATAAATGTTTTGTAAAAGGACCCTGTTCAATATTATCTACTCTTTTCCCCTCTTACTTCTGCTGTGTCAGTAAGGATATGTCTTGAGCAGGGTTTGCCATAGAATTTCATTAACACCACCACATGCACCAGCAGGAACTTTCCTCACTAAATGACCGTAACATGTCCATGTATTTTAAATTCTGTGATGCTCAGCTCTTGAGTAGAAACTCTGAGAGAAAATAACAGCAGCTTGACAGAGGGGCTTTTCCCTCTTTGGATATATTAAATGATGATGTAGACAAATGGAGGGCTTTATTGAACAGAACTGGCATTGGCTGTACATACAATCTATGTATTTCTTTGGAGAGTGCAATCTGAGACCTGTAAACCTGTCAGTGCCATTTTACTGAGGTCCATTATTATGGTTGTTCTGAACCAAGCCAGGTTTGATGTAATAAAACTGGATCCCGTTCTGCACAGGCACACAATGTCCTGTTCTGTTTTAGTATTTCACACAGAAAACTCTAAGAGCTCCCTCAGTCCCTCACAAGTAATGCACGAACCTGCTAATTTTTGTAAAGGAAAAAACCCCAGTAAATAAGAAATCTCTAACTGGTGAATGGTCATTTGTAATAATTCTAGCAGAGAAAATATGCAATTTGTGTGAGCAGTAGTCCAACCTTAGGTAGTGAAGGCACTCAGAACTCACCAGAGAGCTGAAAGGTCTCTCAGCATGGCAATCTGCAATTTAGAGATATTCAGATTACATTGAAATGAGCTGGCCCAACCCAAGTACTAGAAGCAGATGCAGAGGAACAAAATTCAGTGCAGGATATTTATTCCACCTTTAGCCAAGAAATACCCTGGCAGAATCAAATTTTAATTGCCTGTATTCATAAGGTCTGAATCTGAGATATAAACAAAGAGAATGGAAAATTCTCACCTATAATTACATTCTTGAGACACAATTTGCTTGACAGGAATGTTAATAACAGAATGCTGAGGACAGCTTGGTAGGGAAGAAACACATCACTGGGGGATTTCTGTTGGTGAATAACTTAAATCAGCATTATCTTAAATGTAAGTATCCCAACATGTGTGCTAATAAAGTTAATGGAAATGAGATGATAATTATGTCTGGTGTATGTGAAAAAAATGCCCTCATTCTTGTTTCCTAGAAGCTTCAATTTGGGATGCTTGTGCTGGGATCTCGTGCAGCCAGTAGGAGAGTATCATTAGATTATTGAATTGTTTTTCCCTAAAAATTTTACTGATTATGACATAAGGTAATTAGTTTGGACTTTATTATGATGAGAAAAGAGGACTTTATCCCTGGCCTGGAAGATGGTGGTTGCCTAGGGACCAACAATCATAACCTGATTATGTTCAATATGTGATGTATGTGCTTTAAAAAGGCTATCAGGTCAAAGCTAAGGGAAATAATGAACAGCAGGGAGAGGGAGGAGAGACAGGAAGAACTCTGTGGATGGAAATGGATGTTAAAGAATAGGTTGTATCTCAAGAAACAAAGTTCCACACTTTATGCTTATGTGACAATTCCTTTAAATCAGAAAAAATCCACCAAGTAAAATCAAAACCACACATCAAAGATCATTATTGGGACCAGTATTGAAGATGTTATTAGCATCTTCATTAATGACGTAAATTAATGGATCCAGTGCATCTTCAGCAGATTTGCAGATGACACCAAGCTGAGTTGTGCAGTTGACACACCCGTAGAACAGGATGCCATCCAGAGGAACCTGGACTAGCTCCAGAAGTGTGCCCTTAAGAATTTCATGGGGTTCACCAAGACCAAGCACAAGGTGCTGCTCCTGGATTGAGACAACCCCCAGTACCAACACAGGCTGAGGGATGAACAGATGGAGAACAGCTTTGGAGAAAAGGACCTGCGGGTGTTGGTGGATGAGAAGCACATGAACCAGCCATGTGCACTCACAGCCCAGAGAGACAAACGTGTCCTCCAAAGGAGCTGGCCAAATGGGCTGCCTTCAAAGCAGAGTGGCCAGCAGGGTAAGGGGGGGGATTCTGCCCCTCTGCTCTGTTCTGGTGAGACCCCACATGCAGTACTACATTCAGGGTCCCCAGCAGAGGAAGGACATAGACTTGTTGGAGTGAGTCAAGAGGAGGGCCACTAGGATGATGAGTGGGGTGGAACATCTCTCCTACAAGGAAAGGCTGAGGCAAATGGGTTTGTTCAGCCTGGAAAAGAGAAGGTTTTGGAGTGACCTAATTGTGGCCTCCCAGTGCCTTAAGGAAGGCTACAAGAAAGATGGAGAAAGACTTTTCACAAGAGCATGTACTGACAGGACAAGTGGAAATGGCTTCAAAGTGAACGAGAGTAGGTTTTGATTAGGTAATAGGAAGAAATTCTTTGCTATGAGGATGGTGAGGCACTGGGACAGGTTGACAGAGAAGTTGTCCCATCTCTGGAAGTGTTTAGGACCAGGCTGAATGGGGCTCTGAGTAACCTTGTCTAGTGGAAGGAGTCTCTGTCCATGGCAGGTGTATTGAAATGTGATGTTCTTTAAGATCCCTTCCAACCCAGGCCATTCCACATGATTCCAAGAATCTATGCTTATTTGGATGTATCTGTTATTGTTCTCTAAGAATGCCTGGGTGTAAAGTGAAGAGATTACTCTTCCTACAGTATTCCACAGATCTTTAAGCACTGGAGAAGTTACAGAGGACTGGAAGATTCCTTATGTTCTTCCCGGAAACTGAAAATTGGTTAAAATAATAATATGAGTTGCTGTTGGATAATAAGCCTTATATCACTTTTCATAAAAGGAATGGAAGAAATGTTGTAGAAATCTGTAAGTAACAAATAAATGAAAAAAAAAATTAAGTAAACACAGGAAATCTTCAAATAAGTTAGCGGCTATAGTGTTTCCTTAAATAAATTTCAATCTTCAGATTTCAAGTACAAGTTTCATCAAGTTCTATATTTTAGAAAGGTGGACGTGTCTTCATGGCATGTTGAGTTAATGAAGTTAGAATCCACATATCAATAAAACATGTATTTAGGGGAAGCAAGTCATGGATCATAAGCTAAGAAGCAGAGAAGGTACCTAAGAAGGTACAAAGAGCTCTTTGACCAAGCCGAGAAAGGCATAGCAAAAAATCAGTGTCTGTCAGCAAAAGCCAAACACATGATGGAAATAACTGCAATTTTTGAAAGTGTAGCAGACTCGTTGAAAGAGGGAAGTACACTGTGTTACATTATGGTTCCTTTTCCAATTTGCACAGTTCTCTTGTGCTTCAGTACAAGCCTTAGATAAACCTTGTGATAATATTTAACTAGATTCCCTCTCACTCTTTATATTTAAACTGACGACTGCCCTAATTGAAGGGAGTGGAATTATTTTTGGGACTCACCAGAAGTGCTTAGTAATTTTGCTAAATGGTCCTGTCATTACTAAATTATGAGTACCCTGTAGTCACCTGATGTTGTGTTGCAGTTCCAGAAGCATGTTCAGTTTTTCCACCAAGCATTTGAATGTAAGCAATACAACCTTGCTTTCAGTATTTTTTTTGGCTTATCGTTCATGGTACTGGTACATCAGCGCCTGTCTCTGGCTAGCTCATTATCAACGTTATTGCTTGCTTGGCTGGAGTTGAAGAAAATGTGTGCAAATTTTCTATTATTGCATGTGCCATGCATGAGGAAAGGTGCCTCAACTGTTTATGAAAACATGATGGAAAGACACCTGCAGAGGAATGCTTGAAGCAATACAGCCCCACCATCCTTGTAGAAAAGCTCTGGAACACACTCCTTGAGATGTGCAAATTCAGCTGATGGTGAAGGGCCCATTGGCTTCACTTTTAAGGTGCCCTTCTTGAGGACACCTCCAGATTGTCCCCTCTGGCCTCATCCAGTACCAAACACAGTCAGTGCCACCTACCTACTAGTTTTCTTAACTGCCAAATGACCAGTTTGAGGAAGACAAGTCACTTGAATGAATCTCCTCTAAATGTGTGTAAGAATGTTCACCAAGAAAATCTACTATTATTTAATAAAAAAACCCATCTGACTGAAATCCCAAGAATATTGCCATTATATTTGTTATTATGGGTACAGAAATGTAGAAATAATAAGGAAATCTGTAAAAATTGACAAAAAAGAAAAGCTACATGATAGTCCAATTATTCTGGGTTAACACAGCAATACCATAGTTGAGACTTAAACCTAAGCCATTCTTTGTTGTGACAAAGACTAAACAGACACATTATCCTTCCATTCCACTGAATGAAAACAGACAGTGATGCTTTACCTCGGCTCATTAAGTTAAAACACCAAGTTATATAATAGGATACTGCGCTGGAAATGTCAGCCAGCTCTTGCCTGACAAACTAGCAGTAATCTTTGGATATTTATAGAGATTAATACCTTTACTACTCTGCTATCTGATCTCAAAAAGCAACTTTCAGTATTCTAACGAGGCTTATTCAAAGTTTATCCAAGCTGGTTGAAGCTCTCCCAAAGGGTATCAAGCAGCTGGGGTGTCCTTGTGGTCCTATGCTTTAGCCTTTCCTGGGAAGCACATTTTCTGAGGTCTGCAGGCCCATGGACAATTAAGCATGTTTACTCTAGGACCATGTAATAATTGAGTAACACAAGACTTCTTTCTACTGTATGGGGAGATAGTCTGGGGATGAGGAAAAGAGACACAAAAGACATTGGAAATCATCTTTAAGGAAAATATCTCCATTACATGTGGCATATGCCTCCACTAACTGTTTAATACATTAAAAAAGAGAACTAGCCAATCAATTTGAGCACTGGTGTTGGACCAGCAGTAAACTCTCTTTGCAAATACAATCTTACTGAAGCAATTGTGTGGATGTTAAGAGAGCTGATCCTAAAAAATAAACGCAGATTCAGGCAGGCTCCTTTTGGAAGCTATGCTCTCATGGAAATCTTGGGCAAATTGTCACTGATTTTTTTCTTTTTGTGCACATGCATGTTCCAAAAACAAGAACTGTAGGTTGAAGGCTAATTTTGTGGACAAGGGGATGAATATGAGAATACTGATACACGTGGCCAAACTATACTGCTCTTGGCATACTGAGCACAGTTTTGGTAGCAGATTAGGCATACTTCATAGTAGAGAAAAAAGTATGAAAAAACTTTCTGACCTACAGCATATGGGCATTCTAAACAATACTTAAAAGGATAGTGATTTAGCTAAAACATTTTAACTGGACGCTTTCCAGTACTTTGTTTCAGATCTTCAAAAACATCATCAGTAAAATATGGAGCCAGATAAGGAGAGTGTGCATGTTACCTTACCTCCTAGCCTGCTCTCCAACCTGGCTTTAAATTTTAGAGATTATGTCAGTCATCAACATGAAAGATACATCTCTCTTGCTTATGTGTGTTCTTCAGCGTTAATCACTGAAGAAACCGTAACTTAAAATTCAGCAAACGGGAAAAGTAGCATTCTCCTTTTCTTGTTTCAAGAGTAAACACCTGGACAAGAAGGCTGACATAATGACCATGGTACAAAAGGTCCAGAGGCTGTGAAAAACCAATCTGTGTCTATGTTTGCAAGAGAGAGGGAAGTGTGCTTCCATTCCTTTTTCTATTCCCTCTCAAATAAATGCAAACAGTTAAGGAACAATTGTTGAAAAAGTTCGTGTCACTCTTGTTGGAACACCTTCTCTTCCTCTCTATGTTAGAAAATGAAGAAGCATAAAACCTATTTTGTTGTTGAAGGACAAGGCCATAAGCGAAGGAGATGATTCTTTTGAACTCCTGACGGGAGACCCTTAGTGCCGGCAAAAGGACTGGGAAGGCCTTTTGTCTATGTTTCACTTTGCAGGTTGTTGCATTGTACTGATGTATTATCAAAATTGTATCACAATGGTTTGGCCCTTGAAACCCCTGTAATCTTAGTTTTCCCCCTCACTGTCTCAAGTTTCCCTCTCACTGCCTCAGGTTAAAACCCCTCCCCTGTCCCTTACCTGTGCCATCAATTGTCTCCTATTGGCCCTGGGCAAAGGCTCCCCC
>JAWWMU010000106.1:55028772-55045681 GCA_035048155.1 Cinnycerthia olivascens | reverse complement strand
TAAAGGTGAATCACACCAGATATCCAACCTCTTTGCCCTCCTGACTCTTCTCTCTGCTGTCCTTATTTCTTCTTGCCCCTCCCCCTCTACACCTTGTGGTTCCCTTCCCCCATTCCCCCTGCTCTCTTAGAACTTATTCACTATTAAACTCTTATGACTTTTACTGCCAGAAGGGCATTGAGCTGTCTCTCATTCTAACTACCTTAGTGTCCTTGATGAAATGCCCCAGAGTTTGAGCTAGCTGAGTTTAAACCCATTTTAAGGGCATTTCATCAGCAGGTCTCAGCTAATTCATTCCTCTTAGTTATTTCTGCCAAAATTTCAATTCTTCTACTCTTCTTAGAGGGACTGGCAGCCTGGTGGTCACTCTATTGGTGATGCTTTTGTTGCTTCACCTTTGGTGAAGGTCCCTCTGAAATGAATGCAGCCCTAGGGCAGCTGGTTGAGCTTTTGCATTGTTTGGGAGCAAGATTATTCCTTGTCTCCCCAAAACGTAGACTGCCACTGGACTTAATTCTACCTTGCAAAGGTTATGAATAGAAACATTAAAACCAGGTTTTACACATTTTACTTAAATTACCTCTTCAGCCAATGCCCTTTTGAATACACAGTCAGTGATAATTTGGAGTGAGCTGTGCTCTTAGGCAGCTCTTACAGAGTTCACCATTTATTTTGGGAAATAAATATGATTACCCTGTCTAGCAGAATTTCCTTGCACCATATAAATATAAAAAATAACTTGTTTCTTTATAAACAAAGTAAAAGAATTATAGATTACCATGATTTTATTGTATGGCTTTTAGATTTTCTAGCTCATTGCTAGACCAGCAGTCTTTACAATACAGTTCCAATGTATTTTCAGAATTTAAAAATAAGAGATCTCAGTTTGAACTTTTCATGCACTTATCAGGACTCCAAAACTGAATTACTGGCTGAAAACTGATGTGTTATTCATAATACAGTGAGATATCATTGTAAATAACAATTATTAATTGAAGCAAACACAAGAAATATTCCATGAAGTTTAGGATATATTTTACCCAAACAACAGTAACATTAGTAGTCACTGTCTGCATACCGTAAATATCAAAGGAAGATACATCAGAGAAGGAAATTCAGATCTTAATTACTAGACACAATGATCCAATTGTCAATAATCACTCCCCGAAAAGAACTTCCAAAGATCTGCTGCAAGAATGGAAACTCAGCTTGTCATCATCTCCTGCAAGGAAGCCACTTGCTTTCTCACTGCAGCACCTGTTCAGTTTGCTGTTCTGCAAATCACTGAATTTAGGGCAATCAATCAGTGTAGTTTTCTCTTCACAAGCACTCTGTATTTCCCTCATATGGGATATTAGTACATCAAAGAACAGATTTTTCAAGAGATAAAAGGAAAGCAGCAGCCATCATCTGTTACAGGAAACAGACTAATGTGATACTCATTATATACACACATCTTCCTGTTTTATTTGACTGACAGTAATTTTCATGAGCTAAGATAAATCAGTACACTGAATTTCTTTTGCTATTTTTGGCCTTTGTACTGTAGCAGTGCATCAGAGGTAAATCTCTTGGTTCCTCATGCTTTGAGCATCATAGTAGAATGTTGAGTCTTGAGAAGTTTGCCCCTCCTGATGAAAAGAGGGGCAAACTTATATCCTCTCCTAATCATCTATCCAAGGAGTGGAGCATGTTTGCAGAGGTCACACTGCTCAAGCAAGTCACATGACAGTTTTGTTGCTCTGCTTAGGAAGGATTTTAGTTTTTAAAACTGTAAACCAGGTTGCCTCTATAAATAGAAGATAAAAGAGCCAAAAAAAGTGTATCTATAATGTATATGCATAGTTCATAAAAAGACAGATATTTGGCAGTAAACCAGGAGTTTGCTTTATGCCTTTCCTGTCTTCAGTCAGAAAAACTGAACTTCAGGGATCTCTGTCTATGCAGTGTGTTGAAAAGTACAGAAACGAAATGTTCTTCCTGATTAGAAGTTAAGAAAATCAAGAGTTTTATTATATCAAAGAACTCATTAAAAAGAACTATTTCACATCCTATTTAGGTAAAATTTATCCCTGAGACTTACAATGCAGAATATACTTGGAATGGAAGGATGGTTACAAAGCTGCTGTGGTGCCTCCATAGCTCAGGCCAAATGGGCTGCATGTTTCTTTGGTCAGTCAGAAGGCTGCTGCTGCCATGGTCTTGTTACTCCTGCAGGTTTGTGTGAAGACAGATGGCACTGTGCTATTTTGAACCATTTCTAAAATTCTAGATCTGAAATCCCCAACTAGCAGACTGGTTTATTTTCCACTACATCGTTCCAGTTGACACTACAAATGCACTGCACAACTGTCTTCAAATCCTGCCAGGAGAGTCTCCAGCACTGTCTGGCCCATCCTATTGAACATATGCTATCTCTGTAACATGTTTATCAGGACAGAGACTGGCTGATCATGTGGATACTTCAAGAAGCCTAAACAGCTTGATTCAAAGGCTTTGCATGTGGAAAGTAGAGCTGCAGCCATGGAGGTTTGGATTAGACTGTTGCATGGGCCATGCCCCAGTTGTACAGCCAGGAAAAGATAAATAAAAGCAGTAGATGAATGTGTAGGGAGCCTAAAACTGTGAACCAGTCTCTATTTTTATGTCAAATGCTGATCAGGCTGTGAACCACTGCAAAAACCAGTGATACAAGGTCTCAGACCCCTGCTGAAGCACAACATTTGCCAGGACTCAAAACCAGACTGGTAGTCAGCTGTCCTATGGCAACACAGGGCATTGTGCAAACACAAGAAGCTTTTGCCATGGATATTTCACAAAAAGAAAAGGGCATATAGCAAATGAAGAAAAAATTGAACTATTGCCCAAAAACAGAAAAAATGGGAGAGGTAATGAAATGACAACCCATGAAGTACAAATATTCCAGCCCCTTCCTGACTGTCCAAATAAAATTCATAGAATACAAATATTTCTTGTTGGTAAGATAGAATGTGAAGACAGAGCACAATCTACTTCATTTGGAGTGCCTGAAATCTCTTGACAAGAATAGAAATGCCGCAGCTCCATGTCATGAAGAGATGTATTTCCTGCTGATTTTTTCTTCCTTGGATTAAATTTTTTTTCTTGGCACCATTTAACGTAGTTGTTAGTGACATGAACAGTGGGATTGAATGCACTCTCAGCAAGTTTGCCAACAACAGCAAGCTGTGTGGTGTAGTTGACCTGCTAGAGGGAAAGGATGTCATCCAGAGGGATTTTGACAGGCTGGAGATGTGGGCCCGTGGTGGATTGCATCAAAGGCAGCACAGCCTGATTGAGCAGATTGAGGGATGTGAGTTTGCTCATCTGCTCCACTCTTGTGACACCCTACCCTGAAGTGCTGTGTTCAGCTCTGGGGGCCCTGACTTAAGAAGTACATGGACCAGGGGAGGGCCATGAATATGCTCAGAGGGCTAGAGCACCTTTCCTATGAAGACAGGCTGAGAGAACTGGGGTTGAGAAGAGCCTGGAGAAGAGAAGGCACCAGGAAGACTTTAAAACAGCCTTCAAGTACCTAATGAGAGCTATAGGAGAGCTGGAGAGGGACTTCTCACAAAGGACAGTAGTGACAGAACAAAGGGAAATTGCTTCAAACTGAAAGAGGATAGGTTTAAGACTGGATATCAGGAAGAAATCCTTTACAATGAGGGTGGTGAGACACTGGAACAGGTTGTCCAGAGAAGTTGTGGGTGCCCCATCTGGAAGTGTTCAGTACCAGGCTGGATGGGGTTTTGAGCAGCCTGGTCTAGTGGAAGGTGTCCTTGCTCATGGCAGGGAGGCATGAAACTAGAGGATTTTTAAAGTTTCTTACAACTCAGGCCATTCTATGATTTTATTGATGCCCTTTCAATTTTAAAACAATGCACGGAGAGTAAAAAGGGGTAAAGGATTATTGCGAGATAACAATGAGAGGAAAATTAGATAATTAAAATAAGATTTTCTTTTAAATAGTGAATATATAAGACAGTACTCCCTTCCCGAAGGAATGAATTTATTCTTTTCTGTCAAAAGGGTAATACTAAGCTGGAAAAACATTAGATCCAAATTGGAGACCCAACTAGAAAATTAGATATTTAATTAATATGTACAGAAATGCATGAACTGTAAAATCTCCAGAACAGAAGACTATTCAGATAAAATTTCCCTGGAAAATGAGAAATAGTATTTGCATTGATGAATTAGATGCAGTGTTAATATACTGAAGAAGGCACATATTCTAGGAGGAAATAAATTTCTTTCTACATTCTGCTTGGTATCATTATACTTGAAATTATTTCTATCTTATATATTGATATAAAAAATATAAAAATAACCATATAAACCAATCTTTAAGATTAACGATTACTATTAAGACTCTTTAAGACTTTAAGTTTAATGCAGTGACTTTTGGTCACAAAATATGCATATGTTAAATCATTAGAGCAGAGAAGCTAAATCCTTCTGTTCCAAGGTACTAAATCATTTGCAATATCACTAAGAGAAGAACAACAGAGAATTAGTATTAGAAGGAAAAAATCCAGGCCCTAAGGATTCACAGAAAAAAGCTCTTCATAAAATGTGCAGAGATTTTTGCTAAATCAGCTTAAGTGGTACAGATTTTAAGTAGAATTTGATGGCTTACCTTCAGTAGAGCTTATAATATTTCATTAAATGTTTGGCATCCTATGTCTCAGGGGCTTTCTGTTCAGTATTTTATGCTGATCATGTGATACAAGTCACCATCTATCTATTATGGCTTTCCATTCAGTGTTTTCTCCCCATTCTCCTTTTTCATCACTGTTTTTCTGAATCTTCTTTATGATTATTTCAGTTGTTTCCTTCTTCCCTGTTTTATTCCAAATATTATCATCAGTTATATCCTTTATTCTATTGTTACATCTCCTAGTTCCCCTCTACTGTTTTTCTGGTGGCCTTTTTTTATTTTGACAAATATTTTTCTTTGACACATTCAGCATTGTGGTTGGTTTGTGCCCCTGGGTGATGTGGATTGGTAAACTAAGGTGGGGTGATAAAACAGTTGTTGTCAAGACATCTGTCACAGACCACAAGAGTTCTTCACAGAAACTTGGAAAAATTGCCTTGTTTGAGAAGTGTCAGGTACTCCAAAAACATTGGCACGTGTGAGAGTTTCTATACTGGGAAATCTTAGTGTTCATCACAACCTCTATGTTGAAGCACTAAATCCTCTAAAATAGGATAGGTTTCCTCTACTTCTCAGCACACTATTACTGTGATTGAAGCAGTTTGATTTAAGCTGAGGAAAGAACAAACCACTAACGATAATTTTGCCCTAAAAATAGGCACTTCTCTTTTCACCCATACTTCCCCTCTTTTGAAACAGTTTAAAAGAAATACTTTAAATATTGCTAGTAGTTCCAATCTAATTGTGAGCTTTGTGACAGTCACACATCTGACAGCATTGAAATGCACACAGAACACTTAGTCTGACACATCAACAGATGCACAGCAATATTCTGGATATGCTGAATTTGCTGGGCATAACATTTAGCTGTTCTTCGGTGCTTGTAGCCACAGCATGTTCCAGTTCATGGCATATGCAAAGCTCAGTTTAATTACACAGTCACAGTGGTGAGTTGTCTAGGATTTCTGAATGTTGAGCAACCCTCACAGAGCGTCTGCCGAGTGGCTGAGTGGATGTGAGTCAGAAGAAGAGCTGGAAAAAAAGGAATGTGATAGGTGACCTGTAAAAGCAATTTGTGTCTTTTAGCAGCTCCCAAGCTGGTAGGTACTCATCTGCAGAAACTCTGTACATGGACTGTATTTAAGCATGCTCAGCAGCAAGCTCTGCAAGAAGAGCTGAATAATGGCCCAAGAAATCTCCAATATCTTTTAGAAAAAGATACTCAGGATTTTTGTGGATGAATCCATCTGAAAACTGGAAAAGATTTAAATGAATATTTTTAAAAATTTAATTCCTCCCTGTCTCCAATGCATTACTAACAGGAAAAGTTTGAGTCAGGCAACAATCTAGATAATAAAGATGAAGGCAAGATTGAGATTGCAGGAGTTTAAGCCCTGTCCATTCATCTTAGTTAATCTATGGCTAGTTGGTGTGTTTGCCATAAGAGGCTGGCTGATATGTTTGTAAATCAGTTAAATAGCAAATCAGTAAGGCTGCTGGTCAGAGAGGGGCCTTCTGTCAACTGCTCAAACTGAAAAGGTCAGAGCAAGGTCACTGATCACACGATCCTGTTCAGCAGCTCATTCTCTCATATAGAGAGGGAGAGCAATGTGCTAGTAATTTTGTTCCTGACACCGAATTACTGTGACTGCAGGTCCAAGAGGATGGAAATGAGCCAGCCCAAAACTTGATGCCCTCCGTTTGAGATCTGTGAAAGCAGGCTGAAGCCAAACTGCCACACACTCAGCTGGGACAGTTGTGCATTTTGATAGGAGATCTGACTTTGTTAGGCAAAAGATGCCAATCCACAATTATTAAGAAGAAGCAGATGGGTGTGGTAAAGATATTTGCTAATTTCTTTGACTCATGGTCATGCAGTAAGAAAAACTCGAAGAAACAATAAAAACTGGTCCCTCCCAAAGACAGCTGACCAAGTGCCCTTTCCCAAGCTGTCTATTTCTCCAGTCTGCAGAGAAGCAGGACATTCCTATTTGATCCACATCTGGTGTCAACCATCTTTCTGGCTTATCAACACTCTTGATTTGTCACCACCACTTTGTTCCCTACATCTGTGTTGCTCTCAGCTTCTTCCATACCACTCTGTAGGCCCTTTGGATCTTCTTTTTTTCCCTCCCTCACCAGAGGCATTTACCCAAATTTGCAACAAGAACTTGAAGTTCAGAAGGCAACCCAGCTTCTTAAGTCTTACAGAAAGAAAATTGTCTAACAAGTTGATAGTAATTTCTACTTTCTTTTCAAAACATAAACTTGTTTGATGATTTCCATTTGAGCTCTGGAAGGAAGAAAGAAGGATCTACAATTTGGTCACGCTGAGAGCCTGGAGAAAGCTGACCTGCAGAACTTTGCCATGTCTTACAGGCCGCATCACAGCTTTGGGTGCTTGGGCTCCTGGGTGGGAGCTGGAGGGCCACTGAAATGTGGATGTGCAGAGGAGAGAAGGAGCTGGGTCCAGAGCAACAGAGACAGAGCACTCTGAATCCACCTGCAGCAACAGAATGCAGCCTGACCTGAGTATTGCTGAGATAAAAGCTGGCTGCTGCAAATTTAGATGTGAGCTGCAGCTAGAGGGAACCAGGCAGAACAGCAAAGGAAGTCAAGAGGATGAGAGTGGGAGCAGAAAGGGAGACATGGGCTAGGCAAGAGGCCTGTAACAAATGTGTGTATGAGGAGAGCTCCCCAAATTCTTTTATTTTGGAGACTGAAAAAGTAAGCAAAACATTATTGAATGCAGCACAATTTTTAGTTAAAGGAGGTATCCTAAGCCTGTTGCCCCCACATAGGGCTGTGAGGAAGCTCAAAGGTAGGCAGGCTGGGAACTGGGAGAAAAATGTAGGGGAACTCTGTCGTATATTATGATTTTGCTTGTGTTTAACATGGCTTTTAACTTGACTGAATGCATTATTTTGACAATTATGTACGAAGTAAATTTCTTCAACCACCCCCACCCCCCTAAAAACCAGTCATAGGTGAGTCTTAAGAAAGGACGGGAAATGGTCAGATTAAAAGTAATAGAAATTAATTTGGTGTGTAAGTGCCATGCACACCATTGGAAAGCCACAAAACCAGTGCAGAAAAAGCTGAGTGTGCAGCGCTGTCGGTAAAGGAATCACATTGAGAATAGAGGATATGGTATGAATGCTGTGATGAACATCTTATTAGATAATTCCTGATGAGGGAAACTAGAAAGAGGGCAGATGCAGGTGTGAACACAAAATGGGAGTTTGTCAAGCTCATCATGTCCCACTCTTCCTCCCCGTTCTCCACTCTCTCTCTGATCCTCTCAGAATAAAGTGAAAATGCATCACAACTCTAGTATTTCCCATTCATTTATTTTCCTGTGTGAGGACAGGGCGCAGCCTATTATTCTAATTCTGGAAAAAAAAGTCCTTCATAAATTTAATGCTCTGGTCGCAGTGCATCCCTCAGTAGAAAGGATGTGGCACACCACAAACAACACTCAGGAACCAGATGCAATGCCAACTGAGCTGCCAGCCAGGCATTCCTTCATCCCTGGAGAGGACACTATTACAAAGTCAAGATAAGAGACTTAAGCAATTAAGATATGCTCTGTGCATTAATGGAGAGAAATCTGTGGGTTTCTGCAAGCTTGCAGGCACTTAGTGGAGAGCTGCTGCATAGGCTCCTTTCTCAAGGTAAACAAAGTACTGGAAAGTAAGGAAGTGTAGAAAACCATTTGCTCCAGCTGATATAAGGTTACAACATCACTTAAAAATATCCTGCCTTCTCATGCTCGCCTAGAAACTCAGCAGGGTCTTGTGACCCCTGGTATAACCATGTCAGTTCCTTTGCTCTGAGCAAGATAATGCTTGCGTTTGCCTAAGGGAATGTAAAATGCTTTGAGAAGCTGTATTTGAAGTTCTTGCCCCTTTCTTTCTTCTATAGCTTTTGCAATCATCAGGCTTCTGTACTTCTAGAGTCAGATCAGTTTTAGCCACTGATACACTGCTGTTTTTTCTCAATATGCTATTTTCTCCGTATGTTGATTTTTCTCCATATGCTCCTTTCATATATAGAGGATGTGTTACAGAAATCTCATTAGCCTTTGCATGTCCTTCATAACATCTAACTCTCATCCTGTGATGCCAGAAAGACAGATTTGGCAACTATCTTATTAAATGTATAGTTTTGTCTACATTTACGTTAGTGGAAATCTTAAGATGTTACATACGAAAAGTGTAAAGAAATCCTTTAAGTCCTGGTCGAATTAATACAGACATAGTAGACCATTCCCAGCTTAGACTAAGTCATTAGTCATGTCATTGACTGTCTTGCAAAGAATCCCAGGTGAAAGAAGAAGCAGGAAACCAAGAGGTTGCCATTGCTCCAGGGAGACTGACAAATATGCTAATTTTATGTTATGTGAGCTTTTACTGAGTGAAGGAAGTACATATTTTCAAGGTGCTAAACTGAAATCAAATCAAATTTGCCTGAGATATATATGACAGCTTGATGAATTACATTAGCAATGGTAATAGTACTTTGCTTTGATGATGTCTCACAATATCAGTATTTCTGAGATGTCTCATCACCTACAAACCAAAAAATTATTTTCAAATTATTCTAAAAGAAAAAGATTTTTTTTGGGAGGAGCCATTCTAGCTGAAGCATTTTAAAAAATTCAATTTTTCTGACACTCAATGACAAATTAATTTCCCTCCCTGGACATTTTGGAGATGACTGTATTTATTATGGTGCAACCTTTACACAGTTTGGATTCTGCAACTGATAAGAAGGATCAGAAGACAATTTTTTGATCAATAAGCATTTTCATGTAAGAATGAGATAACAATCTCTCTCTGAAAAAGGAGAAGGAAGGTCAGGTAAAACTCAGAACACAGTCTGAAGAGGAGAGAAAGAAGGAAGAAGTAACAAAAGCAATGACAGTATATATTATTTTGCTATCAGACTGAACAAAAGAAAAATATTACCTTTTCATGGGAGACTGACTGTAACCTTACTCAACTGCTTCATTTGCAAGTGGAGTGCAACCCTGGTGGTACAGTAGCTGGGAGTCACTGAGGTAGATTTGTGAATTCATATAGTCATAAAGCAGAGATTTCTAAGTAGTGGTCAGCATTTATGGGAGAGGAAACAGGCTTCTCTACAAAGAAAGTTGTCAACATGTGAGTTTATTTCTGTTGTATTTAAAGGAGTAGTTTATGAACTAGTCACTGTACCTCAGATTAAATACAGTTTTATTATGGCATATAAATCTAAGAATCAGTGACTGTCGTGTTCAATGGCATAACACTGCTACTATTGTGACAGATTTCATATCAGAATAAACAACTAAACAACCAAGTTGCAGCACAAGGAGCCATTAGTGACATTGACTCTGCTGTGAAAAACCTCTGAATCTAATACAGGCAGCTATTTAAAAACAACACTATCCCTAGTACTGTACTACACTAGCCTATCCTATCCTATTCTGTCCTAGTACTATACAACATTATTTTCTCGAAACTTCTAAAATTTTTGCCAAACATTCAAATAAGACACCCTAAGACTCATCCCTACAAAAAACCCCAACAAAAATCCTGCAAACAACCCCCTCCAAAACCCACAAAAATCCAAATAAACAAAAGAAAAAACGAAAAAAAAACCCCAAAGGATTTGACAGAATCATTTCAACCAGCCAGTTCCTGCTGAGTGGTGTCAACTCTATTGGCTTGGCATGTTTTAAGGTAAGATCACTGATACAACCACAGTGCCTATTTTTATTTACAGCATGCATGTAGCTGAAGCCATTGGGAATCTTCCAAATGAGTTCATTCTCCATGACAACTAATAGTGTTTTAAATGTTCCCTGAAATATGCAGATGGAGAATGCATTGCTCTACCTATCAGAAAGGACTTATTTATAGAGTGCATATACATAGCTTTAAAATCTGCTGAGCAGCAACACTTGAAATTAAGACATTAGCCAGGTTTTGGCTCTGTAATTTAAACAATGAGAACATTTCTTCTAAAACAAATGGAAAGTAGCCTATAGCCAAAGGTCTGGCTAAACAGGAAAATGTTGAAGTGTCTTTCCATAATTTATATATTTACCTTTCTTTTTGTGATAATGAGAGTTAAATTTATTCACCATGAATAATTTAGTCCATGAACTTTTAGTTTTATATAAAGGTTCTAAAGAAAGATTATCTTATCTTCACATTTATTCATTACTTAATATTGTTTGAGGATCATGCTAATTTTACTCTACCATCAGCATGCTTATGCAGAACAGGTGTTTTTTTCTTCTGCAATGAGCAGTAGCACAATAGAAACGTACTTTACATTCTATATGCAGTCTATGTAAGTACAGTTTAGTAGTGTGAGGATCGTGTTGAGCCTTTGAACAGAGATAAATTTCATCTTAAAAAGCTGGACAGCTTAAAACCACATGGACAGGCCCAGGTTTCTCTGAGAATGAAAGCTGTCCAGGCCTAAGGCACAGTAGCACATACCATGAAATTCCTATCTAATTCATACTCCAGAAACTCCCACATCCCTTGCTCTTCCCAGGTTCTCCAGCAACCTCAGCAAACTTTCTCTAGGTTCTAGAAAATCTCTGGTGCTTCTGGCATAGGAGGCCACTGCAGATCAGAGGAAGACATTTTCAAATTATCAATGGTGGGAGTGAAAACTAGTACAGCTCTTGAGGGAAAGGGTTGACTTGATCCCAGTGATCTTCTAAAACATGGGACATGAGTCACTTCCCTTTCTGTCTGACAACCTCTGCAATATTTTCGTCAGGCTATGTGTTGTTTTGTTATGATTTTTCCCTAAGTTAAACAAGCGTCAGATCAAACCTGAGCTTTTGTTCAATTGTCAAACAATGAGTGAGTTTTGAATTAGACATAATTTCTGTACCTTTTCTTACAAGGAATGTCATGTAAATAATCTGCATCCTCAGCCAAAATAATATGGCCAGAATGCTATTTCTATAGCTATCTGATCAAATCATTAGTGCATATTCACATTATTTTTGAATATTTTATATCTGGAACTATGAGGTCACCCAAGTATCCTAGTTTGGCATTGATTCAATTTTTGATGTGGAGTAGTTCTCTATGCCTGCAGTAAGCCTTGTTGGCTTCCTGCAGACATAGTGGAGAACCAGTCAGTAGCCAATCTTAGATATTGACACATAATTGAGCCAATGGGGGGTGGATACACCTTTTGTGAACACACATTTTAAGACAGAAAAAGCCAAGGATGGCTCTCTTGGCTTCCAGCCTTGGAGGAGGCGGCAGGCTGGGTCTGGGCCGGCCCACCTCGGCCTGTGTGGCCAGGCCTGGGCTGGTGCCCCTGACCTGGCCTAGATTTTCTGCCCTCGGAGGAGTGGTGAGGGGGGCTCACCAGGGAGCTGGACGGGCCCTGTCCCACCAGGCAGCTGGAGCTCCTTGCCAACAGGGTCCAGGCCCCTTCCTGGCAGAGCCTGCCGCTCTTTTTCTAGCAGAGCCACCAAGCCATGACAGCCAGAGACTATATTGGCACCGGGAACGACTATGAGGTGATCAGCACCGAGAGTAGCCCCGTGGTCGCTGCCACGGGTGGCCCTGAGGCCAGGAGCGGCTGTGCGGTCGCTGCTGCTCCAGACCGGGAGTGGCCATGTGGCCAGGAGCAGAGCAGCCAGGGTGGTGCCGCACAGCCACGGTCACCTCGGCATGGCTCGCAGTGAACTTTATTTGCTCAGCCGCTTTGAGCCAGATTTGCTGCAGACAAAGAACAAAAGCATTGGCAACAGTTTTTCATGATTTCAGTACCCCAGCAGAGCCAAGCCGGCACAGCTCACACAGTGCTGACAAAGACCATGTAGCCAATAGAGAGGCACAGTGAGCTGTGTTCTCGATGCAAAGCTTGGACCAGATTAACCTTTCAGTGTTGCAAGACTCTATAAAAACTGTTTCAATCAATAATAAAGCTTGACTCTAGGGTCAGTAAAGAAAAAGTTAAATTCTAGATGAGGAGGTTGAAGAGATGCTTTGAGTTTGGACTAAAATCCCTTTGTAAGGCTATGGTAAAGATATATTTGATATATCAGACTGGTTTTTTTTCCTTGTGACTCATAAAAATGCATTGGGGGGATTCTAGCACAACTGTGAGCTGAAATACTAGTATTTGAAGCAAATAGATACTGCTGTGATCCAAAGAAAAATTTGAACAGAAAGAAATGAGAGACGTGAGAAACTTTGCTCTAGAAATAGTAGTAGAAAACCTCTGTTCCTAGAGATAGATGAAGGAAACTTTTGTTTTATGCTAGAACAGCTCATCCTTAAAATAGCACCCCAATAAGTTGATATGGCCCATGAAAGCAGCTGTAGGAAAGCTGCAAGACATGGGAAGGACTTTCACACTACGAATAAATTTTCTTTTTCTGGACAGCTGATTTGTTGTGGTGTTAAAGCCACAAGAAAACTGTTTTCTTGTAGAAAAGTCTCCATGGCATAGCAAAAGAAACTCTTCTCCCTACGTGAACTGAAGAAAGACTACTTTAAAGGTAGTAAACTGACTAAAAGTTGCAAGTTTTATCTTTACATTGTCAGTGAAATAATAAGATAAAAGAAAATAATAATAAGAATAAAAGAAAGCGTGTAAGAGAAAAAAGTCTTCTGAAAGTTTATTCTAATTTTATTATTTTTTCTTTTAATTCTTTTAATAAAGTTTTACCCTTTCAAGTTTAGACTTGCTTTGCTTTTTCTTTTAATCCTATGTCACAGCAGAAAATAGACCCACCACATTAATTGGTGCATTAGCTGAGAAACCAGATTAACCTGAAACGCCAAGCTAAGTAAAGTAATATAAAATTTCAAGACTTTTGCCTTGGCTTATATATTAGTATAATATTATATTATATATGATATATATATAATATTAAAGACAATATTTTGTCAATTCTGTCATCTTAGGGGAGTTGTATTCTAATTTTTGATTTTTCCTTTGAGTATACTAGGAAGAAAATTATAAGATGCTATACTTTCAGCTTCAGGAATACCTTTGGCTTTTTCAGACTGTGTAACACTTTTTTTTTAAAATGATTTATAAGCCTTGAAGGTGCTCTGAGCTCTTCGATTTTGCTATCTATGCCATTAGAATTTTATGGGGCCAACAGCAGGTTTTATTGATGCCCCTGTCACATTCAGTTCCTTTCTCTGAGCCTTGAAAGCAGCTGCATTTGAAATAAATTAGTATTAGGTATTACACAGTACAGGCAATATAGTTCCTGTCTTCCTGTGGTAGGGAAAGGTTGTATAACTAAGGTATGCCACCTTAACAAAATACAGAAGTTAGGAAAAGGTGAGTCTAATTACTAGAGATTAAGTTTTCATTTTATTCCATTGATTTTAAATAGTGATATCAGTGTTTTGAATGTCAGATAAGACTCATGCAAATACTCTGTTCAAAATGGCACTAACCAAATTAAATTGTCCTTTTATTTTTTCCCCTTTTTTCCTATTTTTTTCCTTTTAAAATTTTTTTTTTTTATTATTCAGAGCCAGTAGATGAATACTTTGGAAAGAACTGTAAAACAACAGGATAATTTTCTTAGCAAGATTCTGTAGAGTGATTTATATGAAACAATTTTCTGAGACATGTTAAAGCACGAGGGAAATAACTTTAGAATTTAGGAATTTAGGAGACTCCTGCATCCTGTTAGAGGCTGGTATGTGCTAGAAATGAGAAAAAAAGGTGACCTTCTGGAGCTCTTGAGCACCCAAGGAAGATTTGAAGACTGGGAATCAGTGAAGTCTTTTCCCAGAGAACAGTGCAACAGGAAATGAAAAGGCAGCTGCCAGTACAAAGTATGAGAGAGGGGCTGAGAGATGAAGAATCACCTGGAGGGTGAGAGTGAAAAGTTTGTGGGAGGAAATGACTCCAGCAAATTTTTGGAAGAGCAAAGCTGGCTATACTCATGACAACTGAGATTATCTAAGCATCTAATTTAATCCAGTTTGTCTGGGGTCTACCTTCTGCCTCTTTGGAGCTACAGCAGATGAATCCTGCAATATTCTGAAAAATGGAAAGAAGATGCTGCATGGATGCTCAGAGACATCAATGAATATTCTTGCCTTCTCTTCTTCATTTTGGTTCTCAAATGATAAAATTCTCTTGGGCTACTCTTATTTCTGCCTCAGTTATTTGCGTCGAACTGGCAATTCAAAGTGTTTGTCATGTCCCTTGGTTGGGAGACCTGTAGATGGAAAATGTTCCTTTCTGAATATGGCTGGTAGGTAAGATTTCTCAAAGAAAAAACAGACAGATGAAAAACAGAGAAAAGAAAAATTACTTTTATTTTGGTCAGGTTTTGACTAGAAGAGTTGTGGAACTTTTCCAGCTTTACCAGAAACACTTCAAAGAGTGAGTAGGGACAGACAGATCTGAGATCAGAGAATCAGGCAATATTAAATCCCAGAGGTGTTTCAACCAGGCTGATAGAATTATACTGGAGGAGCAGGAGAAGGATAATTTTCCAGATGTTATATTTTTGTACTACAATTCATACATAACTCATGCAGGGCAAAGCACATCTTTAATATTCAACTGCTACCTGCTGTAGCAGGACAGCTCCCAAAATAACAAGATGCATTCTCAGTGAGATTACAGCATTGAATGTTAATGCTGGTGTACAGAAATGAAGCAGCAGGCAGTTACTTTGAAGTAAGTTGGTGGATGAATTTACTGCATGCTAGCTATTATTTTTCTCATTATCAGTGAAAGTTGGCTGAGCTACCGTGCACTCAGAGTGTCTCTCTGCACTGCAAAATGAAGGAGAGCAGAAGAGCTCAAGCTGTACAGCTCTGAATGCTACACTCCTAACATATATAATGAAGTATTAACCTCATTATGATTGTGAAGTAGTAGTAGATACGTGCCAAAGATGTGTAGCAGAAGAATACTTTTAGATTATTCATGATCTGTTTACAGCTCTCCACTATTTTCTAAGCTACAAATTTAAAAGCTGACAAAAAGTGCCCTACAGTACAGAGATCTAATTCTAAACTGTTATTTTATATATATATATTAACAATAACTTCATATCAAATGATGTCAATGTCTAAAAGCATAACCAAGCTGGGCACCAAATATGACTATACCTATACCCTTCACAATTTTTTTAATCAAGGCTATCAATATCCCCTTTATAAAGATGGCAAATTCTTTCAAAGAGATAAAATGTTCATTTTTTGACATGAAGAAAACCCTCAAAGTGATGAAACTCTGAAATTGTGTGGAAACATGGAGATCAGAAGCTGGTTTTAAAAGTGTATGGTGATTTTGGTAGGATGAATTACATTGTAGGTCATTGATGTTTTTCAGCTACAAGTGTTGAAGCACCAGACTGCCAAGTTTTTTCTATAGAAAACGAAGTATCTAATCTAGGAGTAAAGAATGCTTACGTTTTGGAATAATTGCTGTTGCTCACTGCTGGAAATTCAAAGCATTCTGAACTTTTGTCTCTTATTATTCAGTATCTATTTGTAGACAGATGCCATGCAAGAAAAAAAGCAGTTCTTCTTTTTATACCGCACCTCAACAATGAAGCAATATCATTTATCTCCTCCTTTTTGTGACGTATTTCTATGTTCTTTCCTTTGCACATTTGAAGCTAACTACTTGGCTAGATGAAAGCTGGTCTTACCTCCCATCCGTCGAAGATGCTGAATGTCACAATGAATCCAGAGAAATGTCTCCTCGCCAATTTTAATTTTCACCACAAACACCAGTAAAAAACCAGAAACTCCAATGAGGTAACAATAAAAAAATCTTTGCATTAACATCAGGAAAACCCCACCACATCTATAAATTGACCTTCTACCATTTCTTCTCAAGGCAACTGCTTTTCGTGTAAAGAATCCAGGTTGTTGGGGTTGATTTCTAGGACCTCTCTTTAGCTGTAGAATGATGGCAGCTTCTTTTTGTAAGAAGGAAGGCAGACCTGAAAGGTATTTCCCTTTTGGCTACTAGAAGTCCCTGAAGAGCACTAGCTTGAGGCAGAGACAAAAATGGAGCCCACAGAGGTGAGGTGCTGGGACAGCTGTTGGTTCTGAAAATGATTATCTGTGTGATGATGACTTGTCAATTGTTTCTAAGTGGATATTTAAGTATTTCTGAAAAGACACAATTTAATTTGGAGTGGTTGGTGGAAATGAAGACAAGAAGCACATTTCCTTTACTTCCCTGCCACTTTCTCAAGAG
>JAWWMU010000106.1:55012294-55024514 GCA_035048155.1 Cinnycerthia olivascens | reverse complement strand
AAAGTCTCCATCCTGTGGCCTGCAGCAGCTGCCCCAACGCTGGAGGGATTGATAACAGAGTGACCACCCCCAAGGGAGAGACTTTCTGAATTTGTCAACTTTTTCAGAGCAGTGAAAGAGTGGTGTCACCTGGTTTTGTTCATTCTGTGTATTGAGAGGTGTTGTGTCTGTAAAATAAACAGGTTCTTTCCACTTCTCTCCGAGGAATTCTTCCCAAACTGGTTGGGGGGAGGGGCCGTGTGGGTTTGTTTTCTGGAGGGGTCCCCTTTGGAGATTCTCTCCCAAATTTGCCCTAAACCAGGACACTTAGTACTATTAACATAGTTTAATACAGTTCAATAGAGTTTTGATTTCAGATTTCATACAGGTAATTAGGATGAATTTTTATCTTTACTGTTGTTACTTATTTTCTCAGATTTACATGTTTATTACACAGGCTTAAAGAGGACAGAGAAGTAACAGTTTATTTTATTCTGGCCTTGCCTTGGCACAAAACAGGATAGAAACTCATATATGCGATTTAAGACTTTGCAGGCTACAGTGAACTGTGAAGGTAATTCTCTAGAAATGGCAACTCTAGGGGGTAGGCAATATTTTCACATATCTTTTTGCCATATTTCTAATTTCAAAATGCAATTATTGTGGATTACTTTGTTTTAATGATATTGCAAATGCTCAGTTCAGTGGTTAAAAGTAAACGAATTGCAGGTAGCATAGAACTGAGGAGCTAAATCCCCTGATACCCTGGAATATCGTGAGCTCAGGCAGTTTTAATGCCTACTGGTGTCATGAATCTGCAGAGGGAACCATCTGAAAAGACTGTAACAATTGGAGGAGTCCTGTCTTTCTTATAATTCCCCATAAAACCCCAAGAAGAAAAGTGTTTATACACAGTAAACAGGAAGAACAGGAAAGTCCCTGCAGATTGCAAGAAAGGTCTAACAAGTCTTAATGTTCAGAAATTATTTTTAATTTATCATAACTTGCATTCACTCAGATTATTTTGAGATAAACACATGGAAAAACATAGCTCTATCTTCTTACTCAGAAAGTAAGAAGCTTCAGTATGTTCAGAGTATTGTGAGTAGTTTTTCTTAGATTTTAAATAAAGAGCAGAAATACATATTTTTACCTGAAATTAGAGTTATATAAATTCAAATTGAAAAGAGTTATTTTGGAAAGGGTGCAGTCAAATGAATACAAAGGGTTAAAATAGTAAACAGATCTCAACCTCAATCACTTCAGGCCCTACTAAATACAGATTCCACTTGAGTGCTTGCTATTGGTTTTCCTGATTGAAGGGAAATGTTCCAACATCTGACATTCCAAGTGCCAGACCCACTTTCAATGGGAACTACAGACATATCAGGTGAAAAAAAATTCTCTTGTTATTTCAGGAAAAAGTAGAAATGGCTTAGATCTGTCAATCCTTAAGGTTATTAAACGAAAAGTGTGGACTTTAGAGAGGTGTGTCAGGTAAAGTATTGCTGAAAACTAATCCACAAAACATTGATTCTCCATCCTCTCATATGTCAAGAGGTTAAGCTCATGTAACTTCTTTGCCTGCAGTGGAATTGTTTCCAATACATACACAGGTTTCATTTTCTGGGTTTTCCTTTTATTAATATGACTTAAAATATGCTGAAGTGACTCTGATAAAATAATTGGCATGCTATTACATACATTGGTATCTGTTGGCATCATCAACATTTGAGTTCTTTCTTTTTCAGAATCAGTCTGAAGCAATTTAAAAATATTTCTTTTTATCTGGAATCTAGGCCGCGGTGTTGCTCAGATCATTAATCCGATAAAGTATGAATAAATTAATTAAATATCAATCTATGTCTATAATCAACTTATCCATGTATGCTGGATGTCCTAAAGCAGTAGCCATGTGCCCAATGTCAGAGTAATAAATAAATAAATAGCAGCAAGTAATAGAAAAGTAATCCCTGCTGAAGGTACAGGCTGCCTGTACCTGTGTACACAGGTTGTGTCTGCAGGATATACCTTAAAATGAAAAATCAATTTAAATGATGAACAACTGTGAACATTTACATGGACAATTACAGAATATCAAATCCCGCCAGCTATGGAGGGATTTGTGTTCAGGATTTGAAAAGGCTCTCTCTTTCCCATCTTGAAACAGGTTAGTAACCTTGTCCAGATTTAAAAAAAACAACCCCAAAATCCTTCCAGTGACCTCACCTTCCCTTGGGACTTCAGCATAGCAGAGCATTTCATCCTGGTACAGAGGCAAAAGGGATTGCAACAATGAGAGTAGTGATGTGCTACACTGAAGGCTCTAACAGGAACAGACACTTTACTGCTGAGATTTACTCATTTAAACAGATCTCTTGTATTAATTAAAACCTGAAACCAGCCACTCACATATATTTTTCACATCTCGTTGAAGTCAAGGAAAGATATCCCAATGGGTTCAGCTCTGGATTGCTTTAATGACTGAAGTTTTGGATTGTTCTGATTCCTAGTTAAAATAAAACTCTATTTAAAAGCGGTTTATACCAATTTTCTGGGCCAAACATTTCTGCTCGGTGATGAAGCCAGCTCCTGCTCTGCTGCCAGATCTGACATCTCTTGTCAGGGGACACCTGCATTGCTTTCCACAGCTTTGAGCAATGCTTTTCTCTAATCCTGGCGCCTGGAATGAGATGATGCACCACAGGACAGTGGGTCTAGGGGACAGTGGCTGAGGGAATAGGAAGATTTCTGTCCATTTGCTTTTATTGCATGTCTTTGTAGTAAACTAGAATTGCCTAACAAAATAAACCTTTTTTTTTTTTTTTTTAAGAGGTGCTCAGCCTTGGGTTTCTTTACAGTCTGTGAATTAAAGCACCATGCTGAATTCTTTCTAAAGCTGTATGTGACTGCCATCCAGTGGGGGCTCCAGTGTAAGCAGCTGGAACAGAGCAGCTCGCAGTCTTTGCATGAAATACTAGCCCACCAATTTAATACAAGACATGTAATATAAAAGGAAATACTAGCGCCAAATGATATTTGAATGATAATTTGATTTCCTTATTTAATGAAAATTAAATAGAATCTCTGTATACACAGATGTTGATGTCATGATTTTGTATTAAATTACAGTTTGAAAATTTTATTTAAGATTTTTCATTACAGCTACTTTTCTTTAAAAACTCAATAATTTAGTTTGAGCTTCATATAAACATACAATGTGGCTTTGAGTGGAATAATAATACTGTAAGGCTTAATCTCACACCATCTGATGTCAATACAGCTCTGCTATTGACTTCAGAAAAAGCAGGATAAAAATGGAGGTGTTGCCATCATGATCAGTATAATATTCCTCTTCTGCATTATTATGATGATTTATCACTTGTATTACCAAAATCTCTAGTCCTGAACAAGGGCTTTTTGCACTAAGTTCTGTAATAATACATAATACAAAAAGTTCCTACTCAAAAATGTCTATAAAGTTGGAATAGACTAGGCATGTGGCCCCAAGAAAATAACAAGGTGTTATGTATGTCTTTAGATGAAGCTCCTCATAAGTATGATAAAGAAGTATGATATGAGAAAGAAGGAACTTGATTATGAAAATCAAATGGGAGGTATTATGACATTCTTTTTATTGATGTAATATAGATGATTATTCACCTGCTAAAAGGCTAGGTAAAAATTTCCAAAAAATATTTTTAATATCTTGATATTTGATTTTTTTTTCCTGGTACGAGAAGAAAGGAGCAGATTGGAGTGGTAAATGTGTAATTGCTTAGGCTGATCATGGCCACTCTTACTGCAATTCAGCTCCTTCCTTAGTGTGGCACTAGTGCTCAGCTGGTCTCTCTCTGGCGGGACAGGTCCTTGACCCGAGTGAGTGCAGATCAGATCAGAGCCAGAGCAGGGACAAGCCATGGACTGTAAATGAGTAGTGGGTCCAGAGAAACAGGCGGGACCATAAACCCAGCCTTTTTTACTGCCTTGGAGTGTCACAGACCTGCAGCCTCACTGCTCATCTGTAATGCAGGAAGAGGCACACTCTTCACTGGTGTGATGTAAGGCAAACTAAAGCCTGGCATTGTGCTTTTGGCTCTGCAGATGAAATTTCTATAGAGGTATAGTAAATGCTATCTTAGGAACCACTCCTAAAAATCTGTTTTGCTGGTTTAATGCACCGATTTAGCCTTTAGCAGTTGTGGTTTTTTTAAATAAAGGTCAAATACAGTATTTTATTATAAAATCTCTTTTTTATGCAGGGATATATATTAAAATTGTGATTAACGTGATACAGACATGGAAAAAATAGATACATTGCAGAAGAAAATAAAAAAATACATAAAGTTTTTTTCTGGTTTAAAACTTGAATCCTTTATATGCAGAGAGTTTGTATATACACCTGAAAGCTGCTGTTGCTCTGCTAAATAATGACAGGGATAATTTGCCTCTCTCTAAAAAAACCCACAAAATTTTGGATAAAATTTAAATGGAAATGTAGAAACATAGCTCAAAATGAAACAGAAGCACTGATAAGGAAAGACACACTATTTAGTTTGGCTGCCTTCAATTGAAACGATTCTCTGATGCTTCGTTCACATATCTCTTTAGTAGATGAATTACAGTAAATGTTAACAGAAGCAATAGCAAGTCATATAATGCCAAGTCATTAAAATTAAAGAGATCTACCTCAGTTACCTAAAGATGACTTTCACAGCACATTAATTTGTCCAGTGTGTGCTTCCATACAATGGAAATCACCTATATCATGTCAGGTTTTGACTTTTTTAGCTTTGTCTGACTCTGGGATTACTTAATGATTTTTTTTGTTCTTTCCTTGTTTCTTTAATTCCAATAAAATTATATAAAACCAGAAATCACGCAGGCCAAGGAAGACACACACACACTCATCACTGAAAACACATTCTAGAAGAAGGAAATAGTTCCAGCATAGCCAATGTATGTAACACATATGTGAGGTGGATAAGCCTGCTGATATGCTCTGCAGACCTTTGCTCTGCTCTGATATACAGACTCAGGAAATACCAGGCTGCACCATGCTCCCTTCTGACCTGAATAACCTTAGCTTTATTTCCAAGAAAAATGGGAGTGTAGGATGAGAAAGACATTTCACTTCTAGGTCTTATCACGATATGTGGCCTCAACATGGGCAAAGTTTGGGACAAGTCAGCTGAAACACGACTCTGAATCCAGCAACATAAGCTCTGCTAAAAGGATACAAGAAGGATGGATATGTAAAGGAGTTCCTCTCCTATGGAGGGGTTTTACAAAGCAGAAAGTAAAGAGGAATATTCTTACAAAAGCCCTCCAAGTTTGAAACTATCTCAACTGATGCAGAGAGGGTAAAATTTTAAGAAGAAATCTACTTCATCATCTACCTCTTCCTCTCTGAAGGAGCTACAGGGAAACCACAAGGAGCAATCCTACTGCCAGATGGGGGTGTATGGATGATGTTTTTCCCACTGTTTCACCATGTTTTTCCAATTGAGAGATATGATCAGGGTGAGGATACTCCATCCACTCATTCCATCAATGAGTGAAAGGAGTTCTGGTTTTTGAAAACTTTTTGTTGGTCTTTCATTCAGTGGGACGTACTGGCTTACCTCAGCAGATGCCACTAGCCAGCTCTATCACACACAAAAGTGGAGTAGAAGTTGTTAATTTATGAGGTTTCTGTCTACGTATAACTGGTCTCTTTACCTGAAATATTGTGTAACACTGTAAAATAAGGAAACCGAGTAAATTCACTAAAGGTTTAAATCAACAAAGCTGCTCAGAGCTCATGGTCATCCTGTAAGCACAAAAGAACAGGCAAAACAATTGATAATCAGTGAATTATTTGCCCATTTCTGATTCTGGTACACACAGTTCTGTTCTGCTCTTTCTTGCTGTTGTTTACAGACACTTTTCAGTATTGAACACCTGGTCATTTGCAACATCTGCAACACCCTTATAGTTGGATTATACAAAGATCAGGGTCTGTAATTGTTTATATTTTGGAAACCAGATGTTGCTTAGGGTTATAGGCATGATATACTATATCAATAAAAGCTTTTTTTATTTTCAGAAGTTTATGGATATTTATTGATAGCATTTTTATGCTACTTTGTCACCTATTTGTGAAAAAAACCCCACCCTATATTTTCAGACCTGAGTAAAACCCACTTCCTTGTGACTTCTGATTGAAAAAGGAGCTTAGCAGTTATTGGTAAACTAAGTGCTAATGCATTAAGCATGCAGATCAAATTTATGACTGCTCTAGAAAATGGTCTGAGTTTGCCTTTCTGTGGCACTAGCATTTTGGGTAATATATTGCCACTACAAAACACATAGTGAAAAGAATGTTATCCCCACGGATTTTAAATAATTCATTTCCACAGGAAGGCCTTTACTATTGATAGAACAAATGGGTTTTTTTTCACTTTAAGCAAAACGTGTTTGGAAATTCATTAAATATTCTTTTAATATAATAGAATTACCTGGGTATTAGGAAACAAACCAGAGCATGAACTGTTGCATTGATATTAGCTATGGTTTACATGTTTTACCTGTGATTAAAGTCCTGGATACTTAAAACATGTTTTATTCATGTCAGTGGCTATGGAATTTGTAAATACTCTCTGACTGGTTCCTTTCAAATCATGAACAGTACTTCCTCATTCCCTACCAGTTGAAGTTAACTAAATCAGCCTTCAGATTAATCTGGTGTCTAGACAATTTTCAGCACTACCCAAAGGATGCTGAGGCAGCATAATTCCCAGAAAATGAAGGAAATAAATAAAGATGGTATTTCTACATAACTTTGATGGCATGACAACCGTTATTGATCCTAGGGTAAATGTTTTCAAAAATTGACTCAAAAGGAAGAGTTTTCAGAGAAGAGTTAAAAAATTAAGTCTTAAAAACTATAGATGGATAAGGGTGTACTAAAATAGATCAGTTTATTTAGCATCTTGCAGACAAGATGAAAAAATGTTTTAATCAGCATCTCTAAGAAAGTGTGAAGGGGTATGATGCCTGACACTAAACATTTCTTTCATCTATCAAGCGTAGACAAAAAGATCGCAAAATTAAATGTTGAAGTCTGCAGAATTCAAACTGTAAATTTTTTACAAGAATGGTACTTATGCACTGTAAGACATAGCCAAAGGATATGCAAATCTTCTATCATTTGAAGTCTTTAAAGCTAGATAAAAGGTCTTTCTACAAAATTTGTTTTACCGCTATCATTATTTTTGGGTTAGTTGCTGAAAAATATTTGGTGATTTTTTAATGATCTTTCTTAAGCAAGAGCTCAAACAGGGATCATTTTCTGTTGAGGCTTCAAAATATAGGAAATATGATCGTTAGATGCAATTTTACAGCAACAGTAATGATGGGAGATGAAATTATAGCCTCACTGAAGTCTATGAGAATGTTCCCGCTCACTTTAATGAGAACAAAATTTAATCTACAGTTATAAAATCTTTGATATATTAATTGCATTTAAGATGGAGATTATATGCAGACTGATATGCTCCACTTCACCCATTTTATTTTATTGCTATTATGTTTACCATTTTATTTTGTAATTCAGATTAGTTTTGAATTAACTTTGTATGATTTACATTTTTAAAGCATCTAGGAATTTGCAATTGTTATCTCTTTTCAAGTAGTGCAGAGCTCTAAATGGAAGTGGACTTGCAAAAATTCTATTTCTTCTTGATTTCATTTGGGTAAGGGTCAAATATTTCATTGATCATTTTTTTCACAAAGATGAGTGTATACTCTTGCTTACCTCTGGAGAAGCTGGAAATTGGAGACTTGTATAAATACATTTTCTGTATTGTTCTCAGCCTCAGCTGAGTTCAGGTCAAGATTTAGCCATGAAGCCTCATAATTTAGGTGATTGTGAGCAGAGTCATCAATTAACATTATTATGTTACTATAGTATTGAGATTATATGGTACTGTTGTGTATAGCCCCTCCAACACAGTTTGACATATTGTCCAAGCCTGAAAGAGAGAGCTACCAGCTGTCCTTCTGTGTGGCCTCCCGAGAAGATGAGCAGCGGCTGCTGATAATTGTTCTGAAACACATTGAGAGTTTGGGACAGAGTGTCTTCAGTCCTGAAGGAGTTGCTCTGGTTTAATCCCTCTCAGGAACAAAGAAGGTGTTATAAACTGTAACTCAAAACCCATTGCCAGAAATAGCTTTAAAGCAGGGATGGAGAGCTGGAGACCTATTGAGAATGTACATGTAAGAGTGTTGACAGGCCCAGTCTGAGTCCTGCTGAATATCAGCTTTATTCCACTAACAATCAAAGCACATAATACTTTTTTGCCCTCTTTCTTTTCTTTTCTTTTATTTTTTCTTTGTAGTAGGCAGATCTACCTTTGTGCAACAGAACATAAAAGTCTCTGATCCAGATTCCATCCTGATTTTACTCTAGGGACATGCAAAGAAGCAGAAGGTATGAATCTTGCACTCAGGATGCAACTATCACAGTTCTTTAAGGTACAATTTAAAGCCTGCTGGACGCAACAGAAGGCCTTTCATTTACTTCAATGGATCAGAACCTCTGCTAGAGAGCTTTTGTCCTTGTCTTTCTTTAAAGAAGATTTTACTGATGTATGAATAGTGTTAATCATCCATGAACACTTGGTAAAGAGTGATCTGGTTTTTGTGGCATGGAAAATACCCTGCCGAAGCATGAAATCTTCTGATGAAGTCAAACAAAGTAAAACTTGCCCTCTGTAACCTAAAGCTCAGCTCCTGAAATGTCATTTACTGGAATAATGCATTCCCCATCTGTCAGTCTGGGCATTTTCTTGCCGCAGGTGAATTAATGGAACCTTGGAGGCGTGCTATGGTTACTAGTATCTGGTATTTTACTAGAGAGGAGGGATAGGAATTGTTACTGTCAAATGTTAGTTTTGTCCCCCTCATGGAAATGAGAAAATAAGCATATCTTTGTCCCTTAATTTATATAATTTGCTTTTTCTGACATGTAAATTGACTGTATAGCCTTAATCTTATCCTTTAGAAACCAGTGGCAACACAATTGAGAGCTTGTTATGTAATGTAGAACTAACTATTGATTTGTCTGCAGTCACTGAATGTATAAAACAGAAATATAAAAACCATTTGACAGAGCCTTTCCTGCTACCTTCTGTCTTGAGTGCCATGGTATGCTAGCAATAGGGGTGCAATTATAATAAAAGCAATTCACACTAAATGTTTGTCCTTGGGTTTACTTTGTTACCCTATGGACATATAGTCTTGTGGATATGTTGATTTCGAATCCCACCTCATATTCTGATTTTATGTAAGTAATCAGTGGCCTCCTGTCTGCCAGCAAGAGAATTCTCATAGAATTCACTAATGAGTCTTTTTTTGTATTTATATGCAAGTGAAACTCCTGAAAATCATGATAAAACTTGGATTCACACAGTTCATATGATACCAATTTATTGCCTGGCTTCAGATTTTTTAAATCTCTCTGGCACTACAGGATTATTATAGTAAGTTAGAAAGACAGGTGCTCTAAGTATGAACTTGCTGTTAAGATCTCAAAAATACTGAGTGGTCTTGAATTGAAGCTTTGATGAGAAATAAATCCGTCTTGTGACACTTTTATGCCCTGTAGAGATATGGAAGTGTGAGCAACAGCACCTGGCAAGCAAGCTGTCTTTTTTAAAAGCAAGCAAACCAGCTGCTCATCAGGGTGGAGAAGGATTTAGCAGGAAATGAAAGTCTACTCAAGTGTTCATCGCTCAGATCTGCAAGGGAAAACTCATACTTTATGATTTGTCCTCTGAATACTGAGAAAAACTGTGTTTATATATTCTGTATTTTCAAACATCGTGAGGAGTTAATTTTTGAACAGCAGTCATTTTCAAGTGAACAATCTACTTAGCAGATTCATTTTTGTTCATATCAATTCTCTCATTTACAGAAGGTAAGGAGATAAGTAATAAAATAAACTTATGGAGGACAAATAAAATTGTATAGAAATAGTCTCTTTCAGGATACAGTAGGGATAGGATTTCTGGATTTGCCTTGTATGGGACCCTTCTTTCCCTATTCTTGCATATGCATCAGACAGATCATCTCATGCAATAAGTCTCAAATGTATCTGCTTTCTGGTTACATAAATCAGTTGTATTTTAAGTATACCAAATAAATAAAAAATTTTTTTTCCCTAGTAGAGCAACACTAACCAAAATGTTTCTGGCTCTTCAAAGCTCTAGACAGGGAGTGGTCTCACAAAACACTGCGAAAAAATTGTTGGGAACCAAGTTCAGGTGAATTGATGCAAGGCTGAAACATTTAACTGTGTACATAGTTTCCAACTGGGCAAGGTATCTCATGTGATCCCTTTGGAAAATAATTTGTTTAGTTTTACAACTGCCTAAATTGGCCAGCTAGGACTCCGTAGAAAACATGCCATACTTCCCCAAAATAAAAGCATTTAATACCAGAGGGACACCAAACTATAGGTCTTCCTTTGCTTCCATCTGGCTGTAGGAGAAACCAAATGCAACAGCATGCAAGATGGACACATATATGAATATGCATCCCTCCCAATCTCCAAAAGTCTAAAAAGAGTTTGGATGTACCACCTGTATATTTTTTAGATTGTTTGGAATTTTGTGAATAATTCTGTGACAATTTTACTTCAATGCATTCAGTGTTATTCTGAGGACTGTGAGCCTCAGTCAAATGACATTGTAATGCACTGAAAAGTTGAAAAGTTTCCTTTTGATACCTTGAAGCAATAATTGCCTGGGATTTATTTTATCTTTAGGTAGATAATACTGTGACAGCTACCATCCTTCTTCGCCTTTTGACTTGGTTCCCAAGTAAAATTCCCCTTTTTATATTTCATTTGTTATTGATTTTGATTTGCTTCTTCTGAACTAACAAATGCAGATTAACGTCTCCCACCCACTTGACTCTCCCGCCAACAAAACTGTTCTTTTCTTACACCTTGCTGGCAATCTCCATGCTTGCTGATGTGACAACCAGGGAATGAAAAGAGAGTTCTGTTGTGATCACAGAGAGGAGGCTGCCTGGAAAACCTGACTGCTTCTTGCAGTGCTTCCGTCAGTTATTTAAATAGCATTATAGTACCTCAAAGTTTTGTAAACTGAGACGTACAGAGATGAAGTTCCTACCTGTGCTGTACCAAAACCTAAATAAGCCAGAGGTATGTGCCTTCAACAATACTCTCTGTCCCAGACTCATGCCACACAAACACTTAGGCATCTGCTCATCTTTGCAAAACAGCTCTTGCGATTTCACTGGACTGCAGGGTAAATTTAAATACATCCTCATTTGCAGACTCAGGACTTACAGAATGATACTATTTGCATCAGGCTTCACTACCATTTAAGATGCTGTAGGGTATTCCTCCTGCCTTCCAGCTGCTGCTTCAGAATGGCACAAATTTATCCTAAGTCCCCTGTTATCTATCAGCCCAGGTGTCTCCGATGCCCTCGAGCATCTACAATGACAGCTGTATTAGCTCAGCTGTCATCACACTAAAATGAGGATTTCAGAACAGGATGAGTTGATGCAAGAGAGGGAGTGAATAGCTTTTATTAACTCCTAGGAGTGTGATCTGCAGGCAGAACCCCATCTACTGTACTTTTTATTTCCTAAATAGCACCAATCTTTTCAGAGGACTGGAGATCAAGAAACAAAATGCTACAAGATACAAGTAATGGAACCAAACAACTTACCTGCAGTACGATATCCCGTCCATTCCGTGTGACATTAACAGTGTGAGGCTGTCCATTTGCCATGTTTCTGTGGTCAATGTTAATATTATAAGGCTCTTTAATGCCTCCGAGGTTGTACCGAATTTGTAGATTCCCTAGTGAAAAAGAAAAAAAATGTGAGAAGCACCCCCAGGTATTTTGATCTTTATTCACCAGCTATTTTCTTGTCTTTATTTTCACATACAGCTGTTATCATTTCACACTTAATTGCTCTCATAGCTGGTGTCTGCAGTAAGAGAAGAGCTGGTGTTTGAGATTATAAAGTTACTGGGCTGAAACTGCCTCTAGTTTATAACCCAGAAGTGTGATGATGACCAGCATTTCCAAACCACAGTGTTTGTAAACACTCCAGACTGCAAACTAAACAAATTGGAGTTATGCCTTGAACAATATGGACAATTGATACAAAATTAAGCACATCAAGTAACCCTTTCTTGTTGAAATTATTATACTTG
>JAWWMU010000106.1:54991102-55012226 GCA_035048155.1 Cinnycerthia olivascens | reverse complement strand
GAATAAAGGCAAAAATTACAACAAATTAGCACTGACACAATTCACATGAGGGACTTTCTTGCTCTCATGTTTAATTGTTGTTGATGGGTGACAGTCTGGAATTCCATGGAAATTTAATATTATATTGTGAAATAAAAGCCTGAGGTTACATTGTTAGAAAAGTATAGTCAGGAGTGGCTAATTGATATTCATAGCATACTGCCAGACAGATTTTTCTTTTCTAAACAAAAGTGAAGTGTCTGCTCTTCATAATACATTTAAATATTTGATTAAAAGGAATAAAAGGAGGAATGTTTGAAAAGGGAAATGCAACCCTCACTCTTGATGAAAAATGGAAATATTCAGGCCCAAAAGAGCAGACTTAGACCTCTGCAACTATAGTTTAGTTGTGCGATGTTGGATTTCTCTCATGCACATCCATTCTTGCCCATGAAAGGAAAGAAATGAGTGGCATATAGAATACTCATATTATCCTATAAAAGAGAACAGTAGTAAAATCATCATAATTATGATTTTCATGGGGCACTAAGGCACTATTTGCAGTTGAAGTATATTTAGATTATATAGAGTTTTAATATTGTAGCAGCAAATGGTCCATATCCAACCTTCATCCATCACCAAAATGTTTAGGATAATATACACAATACTACATCCATATTTTAGTCACCTCAGTGAGTATCCAGATTTTCAGAACAATACGTGACACTTTCTACTGACTACTGGGGATATTGCCAATTCAACTATTCAGGTGCCTTCAAGTGGACATCTGTTTGTCCCCACCATAACACTGGCATATGGCATGGGTCTGATTGTTATAGCAGGTTTTTGGTTTCTTTTGTTTGGTTGGTTTTGTTTTGTTAAGGAGGATTGGCTAAAGAAATACCACTAAATCAAATAGTTACATCAGTACCAAATCTAGTAGAAGCAGAATAAAAGTTCAGATTTCAAAGTGCTTTACTTTTATGTGACAAGGGTGAAGAGATTTTCTCATTAGTTCAGAGCTTTCCCTGAATGTCAGTCTGGTATTGTCAATTGCACCTTCAATGGAGAGAGCCCGGAGCAGTTTCTTACCAGTGGGGTTCACAAGCACAGCTATGAAGTCCGGGGTGTAGGAGCTGATGTACAATAGGACACAAGGGGACTTGGTGGTGCTGAAGCTGAAGCTGAGCTCTTCTTTGTTCAAGCTGAGATCAGGAGCTGTGATCTCAGGATCTGAAGAACTCAAAAGTGTCCGGCTAACTAAATCTTTCATGCTAGTCCCAGGGGAGTGGAAGTTGTAACGAAGCCACATTCCTTCTTCAAAAAATGCTCCCACATCTTGAACAGAACAGGAAAAGGAGGACGGAAAAAAAAATAAAAAAAAATAAGAGAAGGTAAAGTAAATGTGCCCCAACACCTTTTGGTTGAAACGTATTACTGTGACTTGATCAGTACTAATTTGTGCATGTTTCTACTGCTATGTTATGTAAGCACAATATTTAGGTCAGGAGTCTTTCTATTTTCCTATGAGAATGAAAAGAACAATCTCCACTTTATTGGTGGGTACTTGGATTCACAAAGCAAAGGAAATATTTCCTTTGGGCCTCACAGAAAGCCTATGCATATATCTCATATCAATACTACAGAGAATAATAATTATTATTTAGATTTATTCTCATTGAAATTTTGCAGTAGATAATGCTCTGAAGAAGGAGATACAAGGGAAGAGTGGCTTAAAGGGCACAGTAAACAAACAACAGTCAAGGAAAAAGAAAAACAGCAGTTCTGACCAGCAAATTTGAGTGGATTTGGGAGGACCTTCCAAAGGAATGATGACAATTCCAATCCGTAAAAGGACTAGGCACAATGCTTGTAAGTTATTCACTGCTAGCACAATCCTCTATGAGAACTCCATAACAAGGAGGTCTATGGGAGATAAAATTAACTAAGGAGTTTGACTCAGAAGGGAATGAGAGGCAAGAGATACCTGAACTGTAGATCCCAGGATGTTTGCTATAGTTTTCAAACCAATCCAAGACAAGATGTGGTGTTCCAATACTTCTGACAGAAAACAAACCTACTTTTGACAGAATAATACTTTCAGCTGAAAAAGCACCAGTGTTCCCATAATAATGCAGTCTTGCCTCTTCCTTCATATTAAAATCATAATTCCAGGCTGATGTTCTTGCAGCAACGGCTGACTTTGATAACCTCCTACAGGAATTACTTCACAACTGGCCACCACTGGTATTGTCTACTCCACTGGAGATCACTTGACTGCCTCCCTATGGCAGTCATTCATTTAGAGACATCGTGGTACTGGATTAGCTGTGCTATCTGGGACAACATTTTGAAAGGAAATTTTTAAATGATATGTGAACTTGATTAAGAAGGTGTGTTTATGAACATTTTGTAAGATATTAAATAATGATTAAATTACAGTACTCATAATATATGAATACTGTATTCAAAGAAGGGTTATAAGAAATGCTTAAGGCCATAAACAGTCTTTAAAAAAAGTCTTTCATTGTCTACTACCTTTCTACATGATGCAAAGTTGCCACAGTTTTGCGCAAAATTGCCCATCTAAACAAGAAATTTATTTTTATTCTGTTTTAACATTTTGAGTGTTCACACAATCCTAAGCAAAGGCTTTATCTCAAAACACATGAAGGAAGATGCCTGTTTTCAAAGCTTTATACAGACACAAAACAGGTCAGAAATGAGCCTGCAGAATTCAATCAGAGTAGCTCAGCAGAGAATGGGTAAGAGGATAGGTAAAATTATAAAAATATATTGGTTATTCTTTCCAGAATTTTGCTAAATCTGATGCTGGGAAAGCTTTATGTTTTCTTGCTATTATATAAAAATTCTCCCAAACTCAAAATATCACAGTTGCTGTCACTAAAGGGACATATAAAACACAGAGCCAAGCTGTGGTCCCAAAGTGCTGTAAATAATTCAATCAGTCTGATGGATTTATAACTGCTATTTTATACGGGAAAATTTAAATCACCCTGAAGAAGTTATGGAAGACGCAATTTCATTTAACAACAATTTTGCAGTATTCTCAACTTTTGTGCTCCTGGATTAAAAGTGAAGGACCCTAACATGAAAAAACTTCCCCAGCACATAATGCCCTCTACCTTTAACAGCAGTTAAGATACAAGTGTTAGCATGCAAAAATCTAAAGCAGTAGCTCCAAGTATTTACAAGATGGACCTGAAAAATATCCCATTAATTTATTTTCATCCCCTGCTTCTGGTTTAGGCAAGCTGCTTCTGGGGCAGATGCCCTATCAATTATTCTGGCAGAACCGCTGGCCATGATGGGTCCTGCCACTGCTATGCTGCTGGGGACCACAGCCCCCGTGGAGGCTCCACACATGCTCGCCGCATGCTGATGCACAGTTCTGTTCACTTCCAGCCTGTTTACTGCTTGTCGCGCCTTTCATTTCAGGAGTAATCTTTGGAATTGCCTGGTGCTGTGCTTGCCCAGGGCCTCATGCTCTGGGAATACTGGGACTTTAAGTCCTGGCCTCAGCAATGCTCTGGGGCTGAACTTGAAATTGTGTGAAACATTTTTCCAGATGTAAATGTTATAAATTGCTATGTTAAATGTTCATTACTACAAAGAAAGCTTTAAGTAAATGGTGCTCTCTGAAATGGTGTTCAGATTATTCTGCATTTCTGTGAGGTGAATTCAATCATCCTTGTGGGTCCCTTCCAGCTCTCAATACTCTATTCTGTGATTTTTGATTCCAAAAGAGTTTCACGATGGAGCAAAAAATGTTCTGTATGTTTAACTTGATTTGTGCTGAGAAGATAATTTTCAGTGTATTTTTAGAGGCATACAGGGTATTGTAATAAACCTTGAAATTCTCCTCACATGCACATCACCGCTTTTAAAAGGCAGGATCAGAGGGAGTTTCACTTTGGCTTTGTGAGTGTATTCACTTCAACAGGAATATATTGGATTCTCTAAAGTTCCAGCTCATCAAAGAGTTTGATGCACATGATTATGCTCTTTACTGAAAGGAGCTGAAATCCTTGCAGCAGGACTGCAAAGTGCTCAGCAACTCGCAGGAGCAGGCTGTTTAAGCTATTAGGGCATACTAAAAATAGCTAAAAGACAATTTTTTCTATCTTGAATGCAGGTTTATGATGACTTGGAAATGCTGAGGGCTGACCAATGACAAAGCTACCTACTTTTTAGGTCACAAGCAGTGACCTTGAAGTTTACACTTGAGGTCACAAGTGTAGCATCTTCCTGAAGTTGTGCTAGAAGGAGTATGGAAGTCCTTCATCCAGAAAACCATTTGAGCTCTCTGAATAAAGGGGGTCAAATGCGGGTCAAATCCTGCTGCTGAAATGTAAGGGACATTTCCATGCGCAACTCTTTTTTTCTGTAATATTTGAAATACTCTCTGAAAAGATGACTCTTGGGACATCAGGCATAAGGCCTAGTAAAGGTTGCACTGGAAACTGCCCTTTCAAGGCAGAGGCCTTAGGGAAATGAATGTGGTGGTGACAGATCTGTTTTCTTCAGAAAATAATACCTATTTTTACACCAATATACAGTGCAATCACTCTCTGTTGACAGACTTTTCAAATATAAGCACTTTGGGCTGGCTTTGTAGAAGAACCCAGAATAGGGATTGTGGATCGTTAGAAACAATCTTATCAAGCAAAGTGTGTGTCCCCAGTGTGAATTGCACGTGTTACAAAATCTTCTAGCTTCAATTTGGAAAGGTGATCCAAAACTTCCATAGAAAATGCATATGTACACAGAACTGACAGTGTTATTTTGAAGGTTATGATTCTTTGGTCATCTCCACAGTCTCCCTCTCCCCACTCAGCTTTACTTTTTTGTACAAAAACATTAATTTTTGTACATTCTCATTCTGTTTGGGATCAGCAGTATTGAAAGATCGGAGGAAAAAGCCAAATAGCAACAAAAATCCTCATTTCTCCTACAAGATTTCAAGGACTTATTGTATGAAGTGGAAATGCCCTTCTTTAGTAGGACAGCCCTCACTGACTCAAACTTCCATCTCATATTTTTCCAAGTAAACTGGACCTGATTTCTGTCACCTTTCACCTGGAGACCAAGGAGGAAGTAGTGCTGGTTATTTGCTTATTGGGCATAACAGGGTATACCTGCCTCTACAGAAGCTGGAGAGGAAATCCTGGCAATTGTGAAGCCTGGCAAGGACATGAGAAGTTGAGAAGGAAAAAACTTTCTTCTCTTTGTTTCACAAAATGACTTCTTAGAGCTGTAAGCAAGTCTCATCTGGAGGCCCTAAATGCTTCCTTGGCCCTGCTCAGATTTGGTAAATTAAAATTATGTCTCTGTGATGCCACTTGCTCAATGATATGTCTTCCCTGCATGGAGTTCTGGCTGTGAAAGCCAGCTTTTTCAAAATCCTAAGCAAGGACAGTTACTGGAGACATTCTAACACTTGATGCACATATGAAGATTCTTCAAACAAGGTAGATGGTTGAATGACCCCTCTTCTTTTTTGCATAATTTCCTTTCTTTTTTGATTTTACATATAGTTATGAATATTGAATATAGATTAACCAGAGCTTGCTTGTTCATCTTATGGCAAAAATTGTGTTAGGGAGCACCTAAAATTGCTGCTACTTCCAGACTATGGTCACAAAGACTGAGGCTTGCTTGCTGAGATACCTTCTGGCCATAGGACATCAGTAAAGGGTCAGAATCTCACAGCTTTTGATCTGGGAGAGAATTTGAGGCTCTGAAGGTGATAATGATTACCATTTACCTGGTTAGCTCAGTCAACGTTTTATTCTACCTTCAGGCACATTTAGTGTGTGAAATGAGGAAGCTGGGATTTAAAGCTATTGTTCCCTCAAGTCTCATGTTCTGGATGCTCTTACTCTAATAATCTGTAATGCATGTTGGAACTTTCCATTAAAGTTACAGCAATTGCTTGTGGATATTAGTAGCATACAAACTTAGTGAGGACTTGCTTCTTCTATATGAAGGTATCAGTAGTCAGTATAAAAAAGTCTTTCTTGAACTAATGGCTCTCAGAATCCGGGGATATGCAAAATAATGTGCTCCAGTGAAACTATGGAGTGTGATCGTAAATCCATGCAAAGATTCCTGCTACCTTCAGTAGAACAGGATGAGTGCCAGAGGAGATGAGGTTTACGTTACACTTTCAAGCCTCCCTAGTTGATGCCAACAGGTAGATTCTGGAGGAAGCAGTTTGATATGCTTAAACAAGGCTGAGCTTGGAACCTACTATTGTAATAGCCCTGTAAGGTGTTTTTTGTTCTACCTTTCTATACCTGGACAAAAGTGTGCATGTACAGAAAGCCTAAGATATCAGGAAAATTGCAGTTGCAGTTCATTCTGTACAATTTGGAAGTATGATAGATATTTGATCTAATGTCTGGCACAACAGACTCAGAGTAAGGGAATGGCAACTGGTGCTGTGTATTTTCTCTTGAATCTAAATGACAAGCCAGCTCCATTTCTAGTGGAAATACCCATAATGGTTAAAAAGAAAAAACCTAAACACTAACCTTTTCCCTGCCACCATCAAATAAAATTGAATGGATGAAGAAAATGTGATGTCAAGTGTACAACAGATCAGATTTCATGATTTCCTGCCAGGGAGTCTATGGAGCTGCTCTTTAGGTAACCTCAGAGAAAAGCTTGCATCTTTTCAAGAGCCATTTGAGAAATATTAAGAGTGTGTCATTTGCTGATTTCACAGTGTTCAGAGCAACAACCTTGATAGGTGAGACCTTGTTTCAATTCCTTCCTGTACTACAAGTGTCCACTTTAAATCTGAGCAAATCCTTCCTGCTCTCCTTTATTTTCTGCCATTACCATAATAAAAACGTTTTCTCCCTATCATCTTGTGAGGTGCCAAAACTGCTCCAGCAGCATGCAGATGTATAAATATTGCATGTGGGTGTCTGGTGTGAGAACGCAAATCTCTCAGCTGCCTTTGCACAGGCATGCAGCAGCCAGCAATGTTGCTGAAGCTGCTCTACTTAACTTTCACAAAACATTTGCATTCAGTGAGCAATCACACTAGAGCAGGTATATTTTAGATGTCTGGCCAAGAAAGTTAATCACATTTTCTGAGCCAGGACTAAGATCACAGCCAGCTTACAGATCACAGTCGTGTTGCAAATAGCAGAATTTTTTGAGGTCTGTGAGGGAACATTGCCTTTTGATTTTCCAGGTTCTATGATTCTGAGCTATAAAAACTAAGAAGTTAGTTACCTTAAAACTCTTTAATAATCACCTCACCATTGCTTTCAGCAAAACAATGCAATGTTTTTACAACCAGCAAAATAAAGGGAATTGAATGAGTATGACCAGGGAAGAATTTGGAGGCGGTCGAGTGTCAGGCTGAGAGTCAGTGGAAGGGTGCAAAGCTGCTGCTCCCTGATATGTCTTGCATACACTTAGCCTAATAAAGAGCTTTTTAAGGTTTTTCTCTTTGAGACATAGAAGGCAGCAGGAAAAGAAGGAAATCTGATTGTGATGATACTACTTAAAAGTGCTTTCATGGTTCATATAAATATAAAAACACATGAAGGAGCTCATTTTGGGCATTGTCTTAAGGACTGCAAGAATTCACACTGAGAATCTGAGCTTTACTCCAAAGAAAAGAAAAGAGTATAGCATCTCCTTTCTGTTTGTTAAAGCAAATCGAGTAACTGCAGAGAAACTGGAAAGCTTTGAATTTACCCTTCCAGCATACCTGAAGGCACATGAGTCATGGCACGAGCTATTTAATTTTTTTAAGAAATTTTTTCTTTTTTTTGCCTCACTCCTGGTGGGTGCAATTTCTTCTCCTACTGTTGTTCCACTGCATTTCAATATCAAAGGAGGAATGATTTCTCCCTGGATTATGTCCCATATCAGAATGCTGCCACATACCCTGCATCTGACCTTTGCTTTTTTTTATCTTTTTCGTATAAAGGGAGGAAAGAGTTTGTTTTTTAGAGGAGCAAAAATTAATTGTTTTCTCAGAAATGCTTTTATGTTGATAGGACAGCTGTGGGGGAAAAAAAAGAACTTATGTTCAAACTAAGGACAGGGAAAGGTCAGAAAACAATCTGCAGGATGGCAGAAACACTTCAGCTATTCCTCAGAGCAATTTCTCTGAGCCATGAAAGAAGTAAAACCAATTGCATATGCCTCAAATACAAAACAAAAATACAGTTAAAATAGATGTCAGACTAAATTTTCATACTTCTTTTTGTCCTTGCAAAAAAAAATTGTGTAATTTCCAAGCCACTACAATATCCTTCACATGGTGATGTGCTGCTAATAAGGCTGGAGACAATGCAATTTCTTGTCAGTCATCAGTCAGTGGGTCAAAGGGCAGATTTCATCAGCAAAAGAATACACAACATGAGAGGCCTGCTTTTATTGTGAGGTGTGTTTATTACTCATGAAGCATTGTATGATGATTTCCTTATAGTAATGTTTTTCTTCCTTTGATTTTCCCATCTCTTCTGCTGGCACTTTCAGTATGCAACCAACTCCAAGAAGTTCACTGCAGACAGGAGATTTCAACATCAAAATAAAACTTTTGGATATGGAAAGTTTCCTGTGGCAAATGGAAACCAATTTGAAGAGAAGTCTGTGCTATATTAATGTAAGGTATACATTGTGCCACCTTTCACTCCATCTGGGTGGGATATTTTTCTGGTAATATCTCATATTGATTTGAATGAGATGTCAGACACTACCGATTATCAAATCAAAAGATCTATTTGGCCTAGAATATCTACTCAGAGGAGTGAAATAATGAAACCTAGCCCTAGCCTATCCTGCAAAGCACTAACCATATTATTTTCTGACAGCCAATGTGAATTCCTAGTGAAGGTGACAAAAGAAAACATACTTGCTTGCCTCATATTAGACTTACCCAGCATTACAGCATCAAACAGCATACTGTGGTGCAGGTTATAAAAGTGACAGAGCAGTATTCGACTTTGTCATTATAAAAAGAAAAAAATCATTGAAAACAGATCATACAGTATTTGAAAACATGTTCACAGGTGTTTCAGTGCTTTTACAGAGGGGTAAGTGTCAAAGTGTTAATGAAAAAATTAATCAAAATATAAGAATTACAATTTCTTCATCAAAGTCAATTAAAGTATAATTTAAGCCTAATTTTTATTTTACAGAAAAAAAATTCCAAAATCTTTTCCAATTTTTATAAATTTTTAAAATATTTTTTAAAACTAAAACATAATTGGATGTTTTGCCATTACTTATTTTGGAGTTATTATGTGTGTTTGCCCTTTGTTTCTATAAAACACATTCATTCTTGTCTCATAGAATGTGTTTGTATAAAACACATTGATTCTTGTCTCATAGATGAAGAGGACAAAGTACAAGATTCCAGGAACCTCTATTAGAAAGAAAATGTAGGACTCCTTGCACAAGTCTAGGAAGCTTGACAACAAACATAAGTTGTTCTAGGGCTTTACTTGATTTAAAAGGCTTAATGCAAGCTAAATTGACAATGTAGATGTAGTGGGCTGTAAATGAACTGTTCTAGAGGTCTCATTATCAGCATTGTTTGTTACAGAGATTTTACAATTATTTGAATCATAGGATGCCCCAAACCCAGTCTATTTTGTGTAATTTATCCTCTAGCTTTTTCCCTAGTGTCCCTTGGTTCTTTCAGTAGGGAGGCCTCATGAACTCACCCACACTAAATCACACTTGGGGATATTCTAGATGAGTACAGCAGTCTTTAGCACTAACAGGAAATTGGCAATTTGCACTTTGTACGTAAGATCTAAAGGATTTAGAGAGCCATTTTTAGCCTGGAACAGATTTGGTATTGAAAGCAGAGCTCTGATGTCATGTTTAAATGGTACAACAGTGTATGGCACAGACATCCCTGCACTAACAAAGGTATTTCTGCATGAGTACCAGCTCACAACAAGTTTTACTGCATGCCCAAAATACCCCTGTCAGAGCTGCAGGCCCTTGGCTCCACTGGGGCACTGATAAGGAGAAGAGTATAACATATTACTGATATTACTGCTGTTGCTATGGAAGTGCTTACAGGTCAGCCAAAATCATGGGTTGCCTGTGTTAGTTGCTCAATTATTCCCCTTATGGTATGGTTTTATTCTGCTAGCTCCACATCCAGGAAAAATTAAACACTTTAGCCTAGAGCTAATTTTGGTGGAAGGTTGGGGTTTACTTATCCATAAGAGGAACAAACCCCTCACAAATAAAAATCAATGTGAAGAGTTCTGGCAACACAGAAAAAGGTATAAAGTGAATTCATTGAATATGGCATGGCAGTAATTGTCTTTTATTTTCCTTTTTTTTTTTTTTGTCAACACATTTGATCTGTAAGAGATTGACCCAATTCCAGTCTAAATGGATTTTTTCTACCATATAACTGCATTAATGAAGAGAAATACTAAATATGCATTACCATTATTCATGACAAACCTTTTGCTAAATTAACTGAAATTACTGTATTCACATTCTCAGAAGTTGCTATATGTACAGTCCTGAACTGAATGGACATGTTTTATAATTTGCTGTTTAAGCAACACAACATGGTGAAAGCTGATGAAATTCCTGCATGCAAGCATGGTGGAAGCCATTACCGAGAGAAGCAGCTGCTTCTCTTCTGCTGCACTAGAAATACATTATATTAATTGGAATTTGTGAAATAATCATACCAGAGAGACATCCATATCTGGTGATGTGAATATTTGGTGATACGAAAACAACCCCTTGGCTTTTAGAAGAAGGTGGTCCAGTGAGTGAGCAGCATCAGCAATGGACAAAGCTTTGCTCTGACAAAATAAAATGGAAGTGAACATACATGCATATAAATGAAAGTGGCTGAAGTGTGTGGGGTGGAAATGCAGTCCATAACAGATCATAAGGTAAAAAGACTGCCTATTTCTGTTATAAACTTTATGCTTCCTATAAGCCTGGCTAAAAGAGAGCAGGGTACAGATATCTGCAAAATAATTCTCAGATTTTGATTTTGGAAAAAAACCTGAGATGTTAAGAAAGAATTGAAAACCAGAATATCAAATGCCAGCTGCTGATCACTACTGCTAAACTGGCTTCATGAGGGGCCTTTGGTGTCTGGTGATCTAGACTGCCTGCTGGACTCCTGGTACAGAGAGGAATGTAAGAGCAGAGGAGCACTTAATGAGGCTACAGGGTTTTAACATCACTGATGAGAAGAGCCTTCAAATTTTTAGTCGAAACTTTGAGAAAGCTTTTAAAATTATTAGGAAAAGCAGTTGATTAGACAGTCAAACAAGAAAAAATAAATGATTACTTCTCAGTTTTTGTCATTGTATCCCTCTTTCCCTTGCTACTTGCCTTTCTTTCTTTGTCAGACCTGTGCACCCACAGTACATTGTTCTCTTACAATCATTGCTTTTGAAAATCCAAAATGTATTTTAAGTATTTCCAAAGGACTAACATAAATATGGGAGCTCTGTGCCTTCCTTTATCCTAGCAGGTTGAATCCCTAACCCAGTTTGAGCTACTAAAAGACTTGATCTACTTATGGATGGATAAAATTTTTAAGCTAGATACTGGCCTCCCAATATATGACATTCAACTCAAACGTCACACCTACATGTCTGAATGACTAGGTAGCTTTTGTTTAAATCCAGGTTTTTCATCTAAAGAAGTTGCTATGACATTGTGCTAGTTGGAATTTATGGTTCTACTGCTCAAGGCTATGGAATATCTTCTGCCAGACCTGCTACTAATACAGGCATTCCTGAAGCATTTTGTTGTTGTGTTATTTGATTTAAACAGGTAACATGTAATCCTCATAAAAGATGTGGTTTAAATAATCACATTTAAATACACACATGAGTGTATAATTTGACTTGCTAGCAAGAAGTATTAAACAGGATTTACTTGTTTATTTAAAGAAGCTGAAGCATCCATTCTATTGTGTTTTTTTTCTCCTCAGGCAAATAGTTCCTCCCTACTCCACCTCCTGCACTGAGGCATTTACCTTTTATGCAGAATGGCCCATCGTAGGCAGTTTTGGAGCAGTCACAGGAGTAGCCGTTGTATTTCTCCACGCATTTCCCACCGTTCGCACAGTACATCCCGTAGCTTGTGCAGTGGCCGGAGCAGCCAGGCTTCACCCCGGGCGTGACCTTTGCTCTCTCCTCCAGGTCCAGCGTCACCCCATTCATCCTCAAGGAACGAATGCAGCCCAGGAAGCCTCGCTGGCCTCCTGCAGCACCTAATGGGAATGATGAACCGTGAGACAACACTGAATGGATTTTATTGCTGTTGCTTCACATGACATAGACTGCTAAGCCTGTGGCAACTTCTTTATAAGGGCAAGGAATGGCCTTATCCTAAATGACAATGAGTCAGTGAAACCTAGCCATTTGATATCATACCATTAGCAAGCATAAATAGTAGTTTTTTATCAGTGCTTGCTTTATACTGATTAGACATTTGAGATTCTAGCCCTACACTGTAAGATTTCCTTTCATTTCAACTTCAATGTTTTTAAAGCTAACAGGGGAAGAAAAGGGCTTAGCTCAACTGCTAAGCTGTAGCCTTTCTCTCCTAATGATTAGTAATGGTGGGTGGTAATAATAATGCCATAATATGCTGGGCAATGTTAAATTTTTCAAAGCCACAATGGGCAAAGAAAAGAGCCAAATCCCCATTTGCAGTTACAATAGGAAATATTCGTGTTAATTTCCAAGAAACATCATGTATGCTATTTACTTATCAGAGCACAGACTGAAGGATGGAACACTGAAAAACTGCATTTGACAGTTTTTTCTGGGTTGAGATTTTTTTTTAATAGAAGTTAATAAGAATTGCCCTTTTTCACCTCTAGAAAACACTCACTGAAAAAATGTGATTTCAGTTAGGAAAGTGTTTTCTGAGGGTGGATTAGAAACAACAATCAAAAAAACCCAAACTAAAACATGCAAGTAAATAACGAGTGCTGGCATCTTTTCTGCTCATCCCTCTTCTCTTTGATTACTGCTGTGCTGCCGGTGCCAGAGAGTCCCTGAGGAGATCTGGATGCTCATCACCACAGAGCACAGAGGCTGATATTTACCTGAGTGGGGGAGAGGACTAAATATAAACCTGAGAGGATTGCTTCAAATCAAATACTGGCAACTGAATGACTTGGAGTAGGAGCAGCAAAGGCTTGGTCTCTGCTGAGTGCACATGGCAGAGGTTGGTCTGGTGTGATTCCATTCTACATAAACTCATATACACTGAAGTAATGAAAAACCTTCTTTCCCCTCTCAGTGACTTTCTTAGTCCCTAGGACATAAAGTCATCACCCCTTAGTCCCTCTTGCTCACTCAAAATATAGATACTCATTCTACAGAAAATGCAAAAGGAGGCACCAAAACAATTCTAGTTCAGAATATTCAGGTATTCATTTTGGGCACTCCAACTCAAATCCATCCTAGGTCAAACTCCAGGTAAAGTTTAAAGCTGTTATCTGATATGTGTGCTCCAAGTTATAAGAAGTAGATGTAATTCAGAAAGAAAATAATCTGCTGCAGATTGTGACATTAGTTTTTTGGCAATAAAATTCAAAACTAACAAATAAAATCATCATTATCAAAAATTCTCAAAGAACTCAGGCTAGAAAAAAAAATCCAGCTCTTCCTGTTTACAGCAAAAGGCTTGGCTTTTTTTTAAAGGTTAATTCTCTTTTAAACAAACTTCATCTTTCAGCTTCTTTTGAAACTGCCATTTACTAGGATCACAGCAGCAAAGGAGAATCTGAGCTTGTAAATAACACCTGCACACCTGGTGACACATTATACACAGTTTGCAGTGACACTGGGATGATTACTAAGGCAATGAAGGCTTTAAACATAATTTTAATTCAAGTTGTTGAATGCTGACTAACATGGAGAAAAAAATATTTTTAAAGATAATTTTTTTTTTCTCTTTTCCTCTTCTCTTGTAACAGATATCTAGAGAGGTATGAAAGTGCTTCTTTGCTCAACATTTCATCTAGTTCTGATTCCAGCTAATGACACTTGGCATGTCAGCATTTTGCAGCCCTGCAGCTAACAGTCAGAGAAATACAAATGCTGTTGGAACAGCCTGCCTCAAATGTAGCAGAAACCAGTAGCTCCAGAACACAGCGGGACTAACCTGGTTCCAGGGAATGCATTTGTGTAACACTGTGTGATGCTTTCCTACATTGAATAAGCAAATAACCCATTAGACTAAAGGGAAAAGACTGCAGTGAGAACTGGGAATGCAAAAGCATGGCCAATGATCAAATCTGAAGAGGCTGGAAGTGCTGCCAAGGCTAGGATGGGCACAAGGCTGGGATGTGGTCTTGGCAAGAAGTTTTGGTCTCTGCAGAGGTTTTCACTTCTGTGGTGAAAAAGTGTTTGTGTGTGTCTGGGAAGAGACTCTCAGCAAAAAAGGTGTTTGGCACAGCAGGCTGCTGGAGGCACTTTCAGCCAGGAGATTCAGGTGGAGAGAGACAAAAAGGACAAGTTTCTAATGCACAATATTTTTCTCTTCATTGATCTTTGTATTTCTGTAATTATGGACATGTTTGTCTTTTTTTATTAATTTTTTTTTACTTTTTTCTTTTTTCTCTTCCTTTGCTGCCACACAAATGCTCAAGGAGCACAGCTTCCCACATTCACTAACTGCTGCTGGCAGGATATGAGGCAAAGAATGTTCAGCATTGTGAGAGCAAAGCCCGGCTGCACCCTCTGTGTCTTACCAACATAGAGCTGGCTGTACAATTCCAGCCGTGTGTGTCCCTCTGTTGGGGCTTTCCTGACCTCCTGGGATAACTGGTCCACCTGCAAGCTGGCCTGCTTGACATTCCTCTCGGCATTGACCCGGTGCCACTGGTCATCGTTGAGCGGGTTGGGAGATCTTACCACAATTTCCACTGGCCCATTTCCCACATCAAATGAAAAGGAGACCTCGGTAGCAGCTGAAATAGCAAGCAAAAGGTGTCCACAATTTGTTTGCAGTCTTACATTGCAGACACATTTACTTACACTGTCCAAAGAATAAGGAGCCATATCAGATAGAAATGTGCACTGCTAAGTCATCTTCCTGAATTTATAAGCATGTTCAGTTCCTTCTAACTTGAGTAGGAATTCAATTTTTAGAAGAAAGTATCAGCAAACCCTTAACTGATTGCATTAATCTTTGCACTGTGCACTTTTCCAGTTTACATGTTTTTGTTTATTTAAGGAGGAAGCATTTTGATTTAAAAAATGGTGGAGAAGTCTAAATTATTTTCTGATTTTGAGGAGCAATTAATTCTTGCAATGAACTAATAATGCTGTTGTTAAGATCCATGTGACATTTTATGGCTGAAAAAGAAATGGGTCGTCATTAAGCCCTACAGTGCTGTGTTTATAGCATATGATTAAAACCATGTTTAGAAATTTTACAAATGTCCATTAAACCCCACTAGACATTCCTTCAGGTCATCCTTGGGAAATATATAATTGATAACTATTATTGAATGCTGAGTGTGATTAATAATATATAAATTATTTTTAATAAAGTAGTATAATTAGGACTTTCCTGTTGAGATTAAGTTTCTATACATTTGGGCTGCAAATTCTATTCTGGTGGCAAAAGATCATATGAAATGGTTAAAAGAGAATGGATTATCATTCACAAATGAGGACACCAGACAGAAGTAAAGGCAACCAAGAATTCCATGTAATTTTGTTTTTCTAAACACAAAATAAAAAAGCCAGAGCTCCCTTTTAATTCCCTTCAAAGGTCTCAGGTGCCCAATTAGGGTCTACATGTTCCAGTACAGCTGTGGTTTTTGGTTAGATTGAATCGATAATGCATTATTATAAAGCTCTTATTCAGCATGGCTATTAAATTGGGGGTAAAAGCACCACTCCATGTTCATTATCACTAACAATGCTGGTAAATAGTGGGAAATATTTTTGTACATGAACTAATAGATTTTCACAAGGTTATATCAGATTGACTTGGCAGCATTTTTAAGAAAACTGAATGTATAGGAATAAATGTTTTACAGAAAATGTGCTTTCAACACAAATTTATTATATAATTGATTTTTTTTTTTTTCAAAATTGGCTACTTCTAAAAGAAAAAAATTGGAAAGCTCTTATTCTTTCTGTTCTCTGCTGAGTAAAATAATTTGTTGAATGAATTGCCTTTTATAAGACATGGATTTAGTCTGTTTGTGCTTTTGCACTTTACAAAGCACAAAATCTGTATAAGCCAAAGCTTGTTGTTATAGAAATAAAGATGTTTAGTTTTAATGTTATGTTTTGTAACTTCAGTGGTTCTGCCAATAAACCCAGACAAAGTAGGAATTAGAGTAAAATCTCGCCAGAACTTAAATTGTATGTTGTGTTCAGTCTATTTTCAAAAGTGTGAATAATTCTCCTTTAATTTTGTTTTGAAAAACCACCTCAGATCTCTTCACTGTCAGGCTTGAATATCTTCCTAAAAGGTGTCTGTCAACAAGACCATAAAATAAGGACCTTCTAGCAGACTTTTTCTTTTATTCTGAGGCAGATGATGACATTGTTAATATTGTTACTGTGTACCTTGACTATTATCCATTCAGAATTTTTGAAAACCTCCACAAGAATGCTTTTTGTTTGCAAGCCTTTGGTCTTCTGGATAGAAGTATCTGGAAGTTTTTAAAGGAAAGTTTTTCTTCTTTTAAAAATGAAAATGAAGAAAACTGGCAAATAAAGATATTTAAAGTAGAAGCTCTGTGCCTGCATAATCTAGCTTTACATATGGCTTTAAACTAAAATTTGTATCATGGCTTAAAATATATACAATTAAATTTGTACTTTTTTGAGAAAAGAGATCCCTTTGAAATTAGTACCATTTGTATAAATTTATATTATATTTTTATATTTAATATTATAGTTAGGGAAAGGATAGCATTCCAGCAAAATCTTCTCATAGGCCATTTTCAGTGTATGTACCTGTTGAGATGTTGAAAGTCAGAGAAGATAATACTGCATCTATGGACTTCCTGATCCTTCCTCAATCAACCTGAAAATGTGATTCTCATACCGAGGGCAAGGAAACACATCTGCTAGACTGATGGACTGAATAAAACATGAAATATGTCAATGAAAAGAGCTTCAGAGATGGCAGAGGCTGGAAACAAGACGTCTCACTTGCAAGTTATGTTCCTGGTTCTGACTCTTCATTTTTAGTTCCATTTTCAGTCTATGGAATACATACTTTCCAATCAGGCACATGTCTAGGAAAGATGACAGGTCTTAACAGAAGTGGATGAATATCTGACCATTAGTCAGAAAATGAAGACAAAAGACATTTCACAAACCCAAAAATGAGACAGGTGACCTGGTGACAACTGAAGGTAGAGGCAGAAGGCTCAACATTCTTTTTGTATCAGTTTTTACTGACAGTTGCTCTTCCCACATCTCTTGAGACCCTGAATCTCAAGGCTGGAGGGATGAAGAGCTCAAGGTCAGATTTGAACACATCATGCTGCCCCCATACCTTCTTTTTCTTTAATGCCAGCTTTATTGCTGAGCAAGGTGTTCTTTTGGTCAATGATAAACTGTCCTGGCTGTGTCCCTTTCCAGTGCCTTTGCTACCCTCAGTAACCTGACTGGGTCTGAGAGAAAGCTTTGGCACTATGCAAGCACTGCTCAGCAATAGGCAAAACACTGGTGTGGTATCAATGCTATTCTAGGCACAAATACAAAACACACCAACATATGTTGGTGAGGAGAATATTAACTCCACCTCACCCAGAGCCAGTACAACATCCAGTTTGTTCAGAAGTTCAGTGTAACTTCTTATATAGAAAATTGGTGATTATTTAGCTTTTTTCCCTAAGTATGTTATACTTTTCAGGCTCTGTCTACCCATACAATCCTTGCATGATATAATTTTACTCAAATACATCTTTGATTGATGTGACAGTGACATTATTTTGTCAAACATTTGAATAGGGTGATTAAAAAAATATCTAACGTACTTGTGCATATGTGAGTATTTATTCACAATTATAGATCCAGAACAGGATTTTTAAAAAAAATATGTTGGAAATTAGATGCAAAAAAATGACTAGAAGTTTGTACTGGTCACTTTTAAGGTAATGAAGTGAATTTTTGTACTAATAACTTTATTTTCTAGTCTATCAAATAGCGTAAAACCCAAGCCAGTTTTTCTAAGAAATGAGAATAATGATCAGACTTTGAAAAAATGACTGAAATTGCCTAATTATTAAGGAAAAAAGAAAAAGTTAATGTTTTAATTTATTCAGTCAGTACAAGGTTTTACGATGAAAATTTCATAAAATTGAACAAGGGTGAATTTTTTATGTGCTCCTGCTGCATAAATTCACTCAATACACTGAGACTCGTGGCTTAGTTTTACCCTTTCTGTGCCTGGCGCAATTACATATAATTAAATCTGAACACATTTCTTTCATTGATTCAATTTTCTAAGGTCTCAGGATGTTGTCAGCCATCTGTTCAGAAAACAGAAGAGAAACTTTGGCAAATAAAATGCCCTTCTCACTCTTTTTTTTGTGTTGTTTTTGCTCTATTCAGGTCTCATTTTGTCATCTTAAATCTATGAGGCATTTGCCCATAAAAATGAAGGGGTACAACCAAACAACTGTGCAGGAAGACCTGGATAGGGCTGGAAGACAGCTGACAAGAATCTGTGAAGTTCAACAAAGATAAATATAAGAAAGTCCACCAAGATGATGAAAATACCTGGAAGCCTATTGGAGGAAAGCCTGAGAAAACTGTGTTTAGCTTTGAGAAAGAAACCTTGTGGGACAACCTTATCACCATTGTTCTGGTATTTAAAGGGTGGCTGCAAAGAAGATGGAGACATCCTTTTCATACAAAGTTACATGAAAAAGATGAAGGGTAATGGGTACAAGTTACTCCTGGGGATATACAAGAGGGAAATTTTTCACAATGAGAACAATCAGCTACTGGGATAATGTCTCCAGGGAAGTGGTAGTTTCCTCTACACTGGACACTTTTAAGATTCAGCTGGACTGGGTGCTAGGACGTTTTGTCTAGACTGTGCTTTTTTTAAAAAAGTTTGGACCACATGATCCTTGAGGCTCCTTCTAACCTGGCATGCTATGACTCTGTGGTTCTATGATTCTGTGACAGCATTGTCTGTAGGATTCCATGTTTCTTGGATCCTTGCTTTCAAGGCTTTCTGGTAGATATGCTTTAGTTAAACTCAAGTTCTGAGGGTCAGCTGCAGAGAAAAGAGCACACACTTCTATGTCCTTTGCTATGCAGCAGATCAGGTTAAATGAGCTGATAGACATTTCTGACCTTCAAGATCTGTGACCAGCTACATCTCCCATTGTCCTTGAACTCCTTGTATTTCAAGTATCTTTTTTCTCCCGTTTTGATCTTTGTAGGTGAATTTCAAGCCAGGATCTCTAGTTATAATGAGGCTGCCAGCAAAGAAAGAGATGATAATGGATTGGTGGGTACTCACAAGATGCTAAGTAGTAGATGGATGTTCTCATACACCTACACTGGGAAAAAAAAGGAAGAGGGATAACAATCTTCCTCTCAACCATCTTGCTAACGTATGCCATGTCTCTATTTCTCTCCTTAGCCCCCATTATCCTTTCTTTGAAACACATAGTTTCATGTCCTCCCATGTACTTTGTTTCTCTTACCTTGCCTGATGTATTTTTACATCCTTCAAATGGGACTGATTGATGTTTTAGTTGACTTATGTCAAAGAGAAGAGGATCTAACTTCTTTAGAATCCTTCTGAAATCCCATTCTTAGAACATAAATGACGTGTTAAGGCTAGAATCAGAGTACACTCACTTTGCTGTAAAATAATTTACAACAATAAACTATAAATTGTGAACTGAATCTGCCAGACAGATATTTGTTCTGAGAAAACAACAGCTTGAAAATATTGTATCTCTGTAAGGGTAACATGTGCCAGACTTCTTGGACACTTTATAGATACACCTTTGACAAGGGCTCACTGTCTGAACTTGTAGACAGAATTCAGTGAAATGATTTAAATGAAAGAAAACTTAATGAAAAGAGAGGGATGATTGATATTTCTAGAGCTAGCGGTCTATATATCTTTATATGAAATCTATCAAATGGTCACGATCATCAAATGGTCAAGATTAGGTCTGATATATGTAGTTATTGGAACCTTTCCCACTGCCTTTAATATACTCTGGATAGAAAAGAAGGCATTCTAGGATTTGAAAGTAATGATCTTGTCCACCTTTCCCACTTAGATATTTGAATTTAAAGATAGTTTCACAAAGTCATCTCTAAATTACCTTCCCTGGTGCCCTCATTTGCACAGCACTGAGAGAAATCGTGCCAATGCTGACATGGAAACAACATTGGCAGGTTCTTCCTGGCTGCCAGAAATAGGTGGAAAAGGCTACAGATGCTGCCCTGAAGTGCCATATTGGAACACAGGACCTTCTTTATGGAGGCCACTTCTCGAAGGACATGACTTAAAATTAAAGCTACCAAAGCAACATAACAAAGAAAATTTCTTGATCCACGTTGCTTGACTGCAATACAGGAATTAATGTGTAGCCTGTCTATCTGTTAATAATCAAGTTGTTGTCAAAAATCATTATTGTATTTACAATAATGGGACTAAGCATCTGGATGGCTTTATCGTTTATCTAATTCCCAAATGAAAAGTCCATTTGAACTAATGAGCAGAAGCTTCATTCATTTAACCAAATGACAGTGCACACCCATGCCCAAGACTTCAGTGATCCCTGAGATAAGTGCCAAATGAACTAGCTCTGGAAGCTGCACAGCTGCATCAGCATAATGCTGTGCCAACAGTAATTACTTCTATTGAGAGACTATACAGCACTGAGGATCAATCCCAGCATAGCTGAGTGCTGATTTATGTGGCATGCTATATATTTCTCAGAAACAGCTCAGATATCTAACATAGAAGCTCATTGTACAAACTCGGCACATTCTGTATTTGCCTGTTCGTTACAGGTAAAATAAAGAAAAAATTATAAAACTGTTGTCCTAGGGTGATGTTTGTATCCCCATTTGTGTGTGCTATTTTTGCTGGATATCATGTTCTGTGCCTTTAAGAC
>JAWWMU010000106.1:54976364-54990919 GCA_035048155.1 Cinnycerthia olivascens | reverse complement strand
GGGGGTGCTGTGTCTGTTAAATAAACAGGTTCTTTCCACTTCTCTCCGAGGAATTCTTCCCAGACCAGTGGGGGGGAGGGGCCGTGTGGGTTTGTTTTCTAGAGGGGTCCCCTTTGGAGATTCTCTCCCAATTTTGCCCTAAACCAGGACACTGTACATTCTTTTGAATCTTATGCAGTCATTTATGTAAGTGCTAAGAAGAAAAAAAGGGTGAATAAAGCTATTGATTTGATTTAACATTGTATAAGACCCACTTCTCCTGTGTAAATCTATCAACAAGATACAGTACAAGTAAGGCTCAGTGTCTCTCTGAACAAGCTGATATTCTGTAGGGAATGAACAATTCATCTGGATCTGAGGGTCACCAATGTAAGCGAGTAAATTGGGCACATCAAGATTCGGGACAGCCTGGGTTGAAAGAATCATGCGCAAGTGGAGTTTGCAGTCCTGAGATATATGGATCAGGTAAGGAGTAAAGTTAGGCAAACTTTATTCCTAAAACAAAAACTTACAGCTCTGCAAGGAGATATTTAATAGGATTCCCAGGGAGACTGCCCTCAGGGACAGGGGAGCAGGGCAGAGCTGGCAGATCTTTAAGGAATTAGTCTTCCATAGAGCACAAGGCCTGGCAATCTCCCGGAGCAAGCAATTAGGCAGAGAAAACAAGGGATGGGCATGGCTACATAGGGAACTGCTGGCCAAATTAAAGGCAAAGAAGTGAATGCACAGGTAGTGGAAACAAGGACAGGAAACTTGAGAAGAGTATAGAGATGAAATACAGCTGTGTAGGGAGGGGTGAAGTAGGCCAAGGTGAAATTGAACCTGAGCCTGGCAAGGGATGCAAGGAATAACAGGAAGGGCTCCCACAGGTATGTTAACCAGAAAAGAAAGGACAGAGAAGGTGAACGCACCCCCGATAAACAGTGGCGGAACACTGGTAACAATGCATAGGGAGATGGCTGAGGTGCTCAATGCATCTTTTGCCTCACTCTTCAATGACAACTTTTCTTCCCATGCCTCTTGAGTGGATGGACAGCAGGATGGAACTGGGGGAGCAAAGCGCATCTCACTCTAAGTAAAGATCAGGTTCATGACCGTCTGAGGAACCTGAATGTGGATAAATCTGAGACTCAATGAGACGTTCTCCCAGAGTCCTGGGAGAATTGGCTGGTGGTTAGTCAGGTACAATTTTCTCTTGGTGAGGCCATCTTGGCTGTCTCTAATCACCTCCCTGTCAGTCATATGCATTGACATAGCTTGCAGGAGGATCTGTTCTGTGGTCTTACCAGGCAGAGAGTTAAAGCTGACCAGTAGTTTCCAGGGTTCTTTTATTTACCTTTTTCCAGTCACTGGGGACTTTGCCTGAGTGTCATGATATTTCAAATGTCACAGAGTATAGCTTGGCAACTACAGCAACAAATTCTCTCAGGACCATGGGATACATCTTGTCAGTCCCATGGCTTTACATTTTCCACATTACTCGGGTGATCTTGAAGCTGAATTGAGTTGCAATGAGAGAAACTTTTTTCTTTCAGTCCCTGCCCTGATGTTCAGGGACTTGAGATGTGTGGGAAGAGAGATTACCATAGGCATTGGTAAAATACTACTTCCCAGCAAAAAAGGAAGTATTGTAAGAGGTACAGCTATTGCCATTAACATTTTGATGATATATCTGTAATGTTAGTTTTAATATTAGTGGTTTCTGACATTCTGTAACAGTATTACCTATTTCTTGTAGTGAAATTCTTGCTGCCTGCAGGAAATATTTTAAAATGCATTTTACCTTCAGTCACAAGAAGTCTAGAAACATGTACAGAAAGGAGAAGGGAAATTTACTTATAAATGAAAGGTAAAGGAATAAAAACATATAAAACTGAATGGTTTTAATCATTACAGTTTTGGAAGAAATTATAACATAATATTTAGAAAAGATGCATATAGTAATCTAAGGGTGATTTTCTTCCCAAAGACTAAAGAAACTCATTTAGGGTGAACATTTATATAAACAAGTATTTATTCAATTACTGTGCAATTTCATTAGGAATATATAACTCTTCAGAATGTCTGAAGCTTCTTACTACCTTTTCAGTTTGTTTTTATCTTGAAATTTTCAAAGTATCCTGTACACAAAAAAATATCATATCAGAATGAAAAATAGAGAAAAACTTCGTTGAATGCAGGAAAGAGCACCCCCTAAAGTGTCTATCCTCATACTTTTTATCCTCATTTTCTCCACTGTTTGGTCTGCAGCCTGAAGGCACTTCATTCAGTCTCTGCTGTGTGCAGTATCTACATCTGGCAGCTGGAAACTTGCAGTTACATTTCTTTGAGAATGGACAGGGAATTAGATCTACTGAGAGATGTTGACCTGATTCAGCAAGAGCTGCTGTTTTCTTATGCATATGACTATGTTGTTACATTGTAAGGCAAGATTGCGCACAAATAAATTGCTTTGCTATATATTGAAAAGGAGTGAACTTTAACGCATTATTGTCCTTCTTCCTTCATGATACTTTAATATCTTATTTCTAGTAAGATTTACAATTGGACCAGTAACTTCAACAACTGGACAGATAATAAGCCTAAATTCTAGTTTCAGTTTACAGAAACAAAGCATCTTTGGATTAATGGGAATTGAGTATGTTAAAATAATTCTTTTATCATTTCATTTTATGACTGTTCAAACATATTTTCATATATCTGTCTGTCTGACTGATAACTAGCTGTTTTTTTGTTCTTTTATTGCCTGTATAAAAACTCTCTACTATAATAACATTTGCCTATAGTATCCATCCTGAGCCTTGAAATTCATTACCCTCACCCATGGTTTTAATCTTAAATATTAAATATATACCAGTTGACTCAGAGGTACTGTACTACACTGCACACAGGCTACCTGAAACTGGCCAAAAACTCTCCAGGTGCAAGGTAGTAAAAAAACCTCAAACAATCCTGGCTTCTCTCACCTTGCAGACAGACAGCAGTTCCCTTTCTACTGGCAGACATGCACTTGCACAAACAACTTGCAATATTTTGGAAAGTCATAGCTATACTGAAGCTCAGTATGAAGGGAAACCAGAACTCAATACAGAACCTTTTTCATCATGAGTAAACACCTGTGTAAGGACAAAGATAAAGAGGGATTTGATTTTGATAACAACTAAATTTATTTTATTTAATTTCAAAATAATCTTGAATGCCAATGAACCACTCAAACATAAATACCAGTACATTAGATTGCTTTGGGGGACAAAAAAATTGAGTTAATGGAAGTTCCAAGTTTTCTCATTAAAGACCATGCAAAAGCCAAATATGCCCTAAGAAGATAATTATTTATCATTATTTATTAACTACTTCAGCTATGCTCATTGCACTGCAACTGTCTTGTTGGGAAAAATTTCCATACTTTTATGGTTGTATTTTAGTTGATGCAGCAATTTTGAGCCATGGGCAGTAAGAATAAACAAATAATGTTATCAGTCCTGGATAAACAAGGAACCAAAGAAAAGAGATGTGAAATGACTTATTTAAAGTCAAACATAGATGGTTAGAGAAGGAATTGAAAAAAAACCCACTTGCTTTAATTCTAAGGCAATAAATACAACTTCAGATAGATGTTAACTCCCAGCCAGCCAGCTCTCTTCCAATAACTACTTAGCTGTCTGGAAAGAAGGAAGGAACAGGAATGGTGACTCATTGAAGGTCTGTTGATTCATCTCACGACAGTTATTAATGCTTAAAAAAAATACAGCAGCAATATCTCATGGTCTCTTTTGTGACAGATGATTCACACAAAGGGAACTGTAGTCAGTGTACTAAGTGGAAAAGGTGAGGAGATGTGTGTTCTCCTGTCTGTAGTGGCTTATAATATACTTCATTATATCCTTTTAACTGTGGCACTTTACCATGAAACTGAATTGCTCCCATACAACAGAAGGCAGCAGAACAAGAGGGAAGCAGAGACATCAGAACAGAGCTCTCCCATGCAGCATATGAAGGGTTTTATGTAACTGATAGCTATTTTTTTTTATGAAAGGCAAAATAAAAGCAGGTGGTAATGTTAATAAAATCATATTTTGTCTGAGCATGGTAAAGCATCAGAGAGGTTTTTAGAGGAGAGAATGGCTTATTTTACTATGAAAAATTGTTATGAATTTGGCACAGTTCTGAAGCTGCTGAGCAATGTGTTTAAGTGCTTACAAACAGACACAAGGATATCAATGCCCCTCTTGAATATGTCACATTTGAATGTAATAAAAACGCAGTCAAAACTGTAAATTGTGCATCATACTTAAAGTGGTAAGAGCCTGGTGCAGGTTTGAAAACTAGACATCCAGACTGTCACTCTTCTGTGATGTGCTTTCATAAAATACTAAAATACCCATGTGTCATTTTCTTCCTCTTCTGTGGTGCTTTCCTTATTCTGTAATTTGTTTATTAGCTGTAGGTTCTGCTGTGGCCTATGACTAGGACTTGTAAAATTGTTTAGGAGCCTGGATGATAGCTACTGAAAAGCTTTTGCATCAGAGCAGGGGCTTATGATGATATGAAGTTATTGATTTTTCTGCCTGGCTGTGTAAGGTTTTGTCATTTGAAGTGCCTATTTATAAGCAATTTTTCACGGCTATTTATCTCTCTGTGGCTGTCCAGGGTCACCATCAGGGTAAGGACTCTGTTGCACTATGCACTTTACTACCACAATAAAAAAAGGACATCCAAAAATATGACTCAATTTTGTTTTTAGTGTAGTAATTTTGTATATGGAAAGGATGTGTGTAAGGGGTAGGGTAGATGGACCCAGCTAACTGTGTCCCAGCTAACTCAAACTTTTATCAAAAGTTTTAGTCAAAGGTTTTCTGCTCTGGAAAATATACTTGTAATAATTTATAGTTGCCAAAATCCAGGGTAGATTTCCCAAAATGGAAGAAGATATCTTTGGTATTGTTTACTTTTTATCCTGCATCAGGAAGAAGTACCTACTAAAAATAAAAACCATCTTGGAGTGGCACAAGAGTGGGAAACAGAACTGACCTGTTGGAGGTAAGAATATGTTCTCAGGTGGTAGAAAACTTGATGCAGTACGTGAGTGAGGGGCCTGCCTGGTGTAGCTATCTTTTGTGAACCATTTTGCTTGAGTATGCATGAGTCTCGGGAAATGTAAAGCCAACAGGGGATCTATTCCTGTTTCCTGCTGTAGTAGTGGAAAGCATTAAAGGGTGAGTGAAAGGATTTATGTGTTTCTAAAACATTTGTTTCTAAGATTTCGTGCCAGTAGAGAGCTGTCTGCAGTGCATGATTTAAGACAAAAAGCTCTATTTTAAAAACAGAGTCGATACATTTAGATCAAGAGGGTGTAAAAAGTCTAAATTATGCAAGATAAAGTCATGGCAGCCTTGTGATAGTAACTACCTTCAATGCTCTTAAAAAAATAGATTACCATTTTATTAACTTTTTAACAATATTTTACATGACTTTTTTCTTTTAAAATGTAAGAAATTATATATGTGCAAAGTTTCTAAACAAAGTTATGAGCAGAAATATTCATTTTCCTTAGAACAACTGTAGCAAGGCAAGATAGAAAGATAGAGCCTGAATTGAACATGATTTAAAAATGAATTAATTTCCATCATGATTTAAACTGATTTTTTTTAAAACTGCTGTTTAAACCATAATGAAATGCTGCAAAGTGTTTTGAAAATCTGTGGCCAAAACTCTGTAAGAACATTTAGCATCTAACTACAAACACCTCAGGGTAAAATAATTATATTCACTTGAATCAGTCTGTTGACATAATTTGAATTTACCACCTGCATAAATATTTTAAACACCATGGATGCCACTATATTATTATTAAAAACACCTCCGCTTTCATTAGATCTAATTGTCTAGTCACAGAAAACCTTTTTTTACTTTAAAACTGAATTGCCTTGGTAAAACCAATAAAGATTAATTTAGACTTCCAACAAGCTAATAGAACAATTGCTAAAATTTTATCTAAAAAGTTCAACTTAAAGAAAAAAGTAGCTTTCAGAGTACTAAGATTCTGTTTATCCTCTTAGAAGAATGATTCTCAAAAATATCTAAATAATTTAGGCCCAGAAGACCCATTGGATTCAGGCCACATAGCCTCAGGAAAAAGTGAATCTTGGTTGGACCCTTTCAGATTTCCTCACTCATGGTATTTCAAGTTATGTCAAGAGGTTGGTAATTGGGATTAAAGGTAAGAGTGACAGTGACAAAAGACAGGTCTTCGTGTACATCCTCCCCCATCCCTCCTTTCTGGTCTCTCTGATGGGCAAAGAGGTTTGTCCCAAGGGGAGAACAACTGGCAGAAATTGTAGGAGGAACTGTCTGAATGCTCTCATAACAGACATATTCTGTAGATGGGAACTGAGATGTTTGTGATTGGCTTTGGTATACATCAGCCTGCATAAGAGTAGAAAATGATGACAGTTTTCTGGTGACTTTTTACTTCAAATTACAGATAATTACAAAGAATATGTAAACTGGAATTACCATATCTTTTGTGACTTAGTGACCAGATTTTACCCTGCAGTGGATCAAGGTAAGAGTGCATGTAAAATCACCAAGTGAAATTGACATCATTGCGTAATGCAAGGCCGACACAAACAATATGAAAACACATAATGGCTTTTACCAAAGTTAACACAACGGATATCCTTTTTTGATTAAAAAAATCCTCTGATTTTTGGAAGAAGAGAATGGTTATGGATTTAGCATATTTGATTTTTTTCCAAAAAGAGCAGAGATAGAAAACAGAATTGAAGAGATTTTTGATGAGATGGGTGAAGTATAGGTCATCAGAAAATTAGAGGACCTCTAATTTGGTTAGAGTCAAGTCATATTTGGTATTATAATAAATACCTTTGCACATGAAATCAGCATATGTCTATTTTTTTTTTTTTTGCCAGTAACACAAGGTTGGAGAGGTCAGAAAATAATACATAACAAACGGTATCCCAGTATAATCAGCCAAAAATTCCTAGGACAAATGCACAGTACAAGAATTAATGTCATTGTAGAGGAGACTGGTAAACCATTATCAGAATTAACAAGGATTGTTTGGATTACCTGTGTTTAAGAAAGAATTCAAGGTACAATGAGTAGGGAGAACCTTATTAGTATAACCAGAGAATAGAACAAGAGAAAGTATCTTATGAGAAGAGATTATGTGAGTTCAGTTTGCTTAACATAGCAATGAAAACTTGAGAGAAGATATGACTGCACCATAAGCATACAAGGGGAGAATAAATGCCAGGAAGTGAAAATAATTAGTTCAGCCAAAGGACAATACCGAAAAAAGAATGCATGGCTGTAAAGAAAAGATACAAATCAGACTGTTAAGAATTAGAAGCCCTCTAAAAAAGAAAGATGTGAGTCTGAAACAGTTGTCCAGCTGGTAAAGATTCAAACTATTTTCAGTGGAGAGTTGCATAAATTTAGGGAGCTATACACAGGTTATGCATTTTAGTTGTTCGTGAATGTGAGGATCTAAACTCAGGTTTAGATCTGAAGGTTTGTTTCTGCCATATGCCTATAGCATCTGGCAATTTTATGCAGCATAGTAAATATTTACTTTCTGAGTGAAAATGATTAGCAAACATGAAGATGGTAACAAAACCTCTGCAGTGTCAGCATGCAAAAGGAAGTAGACTGGAAATAAGGACAAAGATCTGAGATGGACTACTGGGTGATAATGCCAGCAATGGTCGAGCCACATGTTGCATGTTTTTAGTGCAAAGAAAAGTCGGGGACAACTATGCTCTTTGAATGCCAAACAGTTCCCACCTTGAACTTTGTGTGAGCTATAACTGATTTATAAGACACTTCACACAAAAAGACTTCTAGATTGGCACTTATGGCAATGAGATCACCCTTGAAATGAGAGGGGTAATGCTGAGGGGATGCACTGAAAAGTGAATGGTCATAAATGCCGTATTGACATTGAAGGACACCAAAGTAAAGCAAGCTGTAACTACAGTCTGCCAAAGTCCAAGCCAGTTATGGAAGAGTTACTGATGGCCTTAATTTCCCTGCAGCTCTGTGTCCAAGATTTTCCACTGGTCAGTTTTAGCCTGCTCCCCAGTTGGATTGTTTATTTGCTGCCTTTGGCTGGCCCGCACATGCCAGACTGGGCACCAATCCCAATCTGCTCAATTCGAACAAGGTAGAGGTGAAACGGGCCTTCTCAGATGAGTCATAAATTAGTGTGTTTGAATATCAGGCATTCCTGCATCATCTGCCTCGTCTGAAACAGAATCTTGTCCTTCAAAGAATGGTGGTTGCAGTTCTTCAGACCAGCTCTTCTTTTTGTTTGCTTGAAACTTTCATATTGTCCTGAAATAGGATGAGAGTTTGCAAGTAGTGTTGTAAAAACATTTGGGTCATAAATTTCCCTGAAGAAATGTAATGTTTTCCCATTTAATTTAATAACTTCTTGTGGGCCTCTGGGCTGAAGAGATTCCTCAGTGTCTTATGTATTCTTTGATGTGTGGCTAATGCAACATGCTTTCCTTGGGGGGTGTTTTATAGAAAAGTGACCTTCTGCTAGGAAAACAAAATAAGAACTCAGATAAAAGCAACAATGAAGGTCACACCAGTTTCCCTACTGAGGTGAAAAACCAAGCGGTGGAAAATATAAGCTGTATTTACTTTAACATATGGGACTTTGAGCATCATCTGGAAAACTCATTGATATGGTAGAATTGCATTTTAGGATGCCTCTAGAGAAAGACATGACGGAGTTATTAAAATTTGCAAGAAAATATATTAGTCAGTCATATGCTAGAGCATACAACCTGGAGGAATGAACACTCTCTGGGCAAAACCAGCCATAGGAATCATGGTCCGTAGTGTGTCACTGCTTCTCATCTGATTTTTTATGTCTCAACTAAATATTGCAGACACAGTGGAGCACCAGAAGCAAATGTCAGGTATTAGAGTACTGTGAGTATCCCCTGCTCATAGAGCAAATACACCCATCCTGAAGCCATGACACTGCTCTCATTAGCAGGCTTCTCCATATGTTCCCTTTCACAAGCTGCCAAGTTAGTGATCAGTCCTTGGGGAGACTTTAGGGCACTTTTAGGGGTTATCAGCCAAGTGACATTCCTGAATGCAGTGCTTATAAATGTTCCTAACTTTTATACAAAATACTAAGAAAGATCTTTCCTCTCTTACATGCTAATTCCAGGACCAAACACAAGCTGACCTTTATCTCAGCCTCATTTTTTTTTTTTCTGTGGCAAAAATGACTTTCTGTTTACTTACTTCAGCATAGTAACAGTGAGACACAATTCATTAGTGTCTGTGGAGGAGGTTGGAGGTGCTGGAATGAGAAGAGCTACAGAAATGAATAGAATATCTTTTTCATTAGAATTATATGACAGTGTCATTGAGAAAGTGTTCTGGAAACAGTGATGATAGATGCTTCTTCCCAAATTATCACAAATATGCTCCCTTCAAAATTTCCTTTAAAGAATATATCTTTTCCAAAACTTGGGATATCTCTCAAACAGAAAATTCAAATGTGATTTATTTGACAAGCATCTCAGGTATGAAGAAGCTACATTTTCATAGTCATAACTCTAAAATCTTCAGTTCATATTTCATAATTGTACAAAACCATATAAGAAAGTTCTAAAAGAGGATGCATTTTCTCTTTCTCAATCTAAAAACCAGTTGTAATTTTAAAAACATCTGGAAATTTTGACCAGAGAGGGAAGATCTGCCTTATATAAAAATTAATACCTTATTCAACTACCGCATTTCTAAGCAATCCTAATTGTCAGCTGACCAACCACCAATGAAAATAATGAGGTTCTGTAGATTTACCAGCATATATAAAAATTGAGGCTTCAGGTAATTCTACATCTCTGTCAACTGTTCCATGTATGGTGACACCTACAAGCCTGCCAGAGGAGTTGCTTGATGAATGGAATAGCTAAAGTCTTCAGCCACATTTATAGTAGCATTTTATCCCTGTTTTTTCTTGACAGCATTCCTTGTCAGCTGTTTAGAAAAGCTATTTCTGAAATCAAAAAAACATGGTCTTCCATTCCTTTCTCTTTCCCCCCTCCTCAGAGATGGCAATCTCAGGTTTTGCTGAAGGCACATGAAGTTACTCTTCTAGGTACTGCAAATGTCACCTCTTTTTCATGAGTCTGGAGAGTTAGAAAATCTGTACAACTATTAGACCCTAAGACAATATAAGACTTAAGAATTATTAGACTCAAAGACAACATGCAGTAAAATAATATAAAAAGTGTTCCTAGTAACAACATTTGTACTCAGAATAAAGCACGCAAACTCCTTTCCAAAGACTTGAAGCTAAGAATTTTAATAGACTGAATGATTTGTTTCCCTAATGCATTCACCAAGTGCAGCAAGCTGATTAAAATACTGGATGCTGTAGAACCTTTTGGTTTCTGGTCCATAGAGCTAAGCTCCATAGACAACTCAGGCTAGCTCTACATCATTAACCATGTATTATAGGTACACACAAAAGGGAAAAAGAAAATTGAATTTGTACATGCAGGATGCTGATTTTAACATTTTCCTTTTGGAATGGTAAAAAGTAAAGAAATTGAGAACAGGCTTTGTAGGAAGTCATCCTTCTCTAGTGAGAACTGTACCTCTTTGAGAAGGCAATGAACAGACAAAATCAATCCACTGCGTGAAGCACAACAGCTTTCAGTAAATATGTGGTGATGGCCATTATGTAAAAAACCTTTAATACAAAAAAGCTGCTCCATTAGAGAATGTGATAGGTAGCTAAAAAGCAGCCTGCCAAAGGAAAGCTTCTTCAGATTTTGGGGATAATTCTGTAATTACCTTACCAACCTAAATTTATGTTCCTATTAAGGAATAAATTCACATATTAATCTTACAGGACTTCTATAAAAAGGAAACAGGCTTAAGAAGCAGAAGAGTTGACCGTAGAGCTGTGAAAGGTACATCTAAAATTCTGAAACTTTACTCTTCATTTAAATGAATTACAGAAAACCATAAGTGCAGACTAGAATGAAACAAGCCAAAACAATAAGTAAAACAATCATTCATTAATAAATTTGTAATTCAGAAGAGAGGGTGTATTTCTCCTTATTACTGAACACACAGTATTTAGCACCTTTTCAGTTGTGACCTGCAGAACACTTAAGTCACAGAAAGGCCTTTTCCTGCGGCTCTGAAAACTTCAGGCAATAGTTTCCAGAGAAAAAGAGTAGAGTGAATGCAACTATATTGAACGAACTGGATTGTATCTTTTAGCAAAAACAGTCTGCATAGTTCTTACAGTTGTTTTTCATCTTTTCTTATAGATGATATTTCAACTTCTTCCATCAAGAATGTGTTATCCAAAGTTTAGATTCAGGGACACGAGGCAGAGGTTAAATTTATGCATATGCCAGGTCTTAGCAAAGTCAGCAGATCTCAAGCATAGTTTTAAAATTAAAGTCCTGTTTAATGATACACTGAGCACACTACCACCTTCTTGAACTGGTACATCTATTCAGACAGCCACTGCAGCACAATTATTATTTACCCTGAGCTGAGCTCAAAAGAATTTTAGTTTCTGTCAAGTCACCTTTCTACACTGATAGTGTCACTTTTTAGCTAAGTGACCAGCAGCATGGTTGGTCTGATTGCTGTGGCTAAGAACACCTTCCATAAAGTAGAAAACAGGAAGCTCTGAAGATGCCCACCTCAGCTGACTGTAAGTACTACATAAATTCAAAGGAAAATTAGAAATAGCTGCCACTTTATTATTAAAAGGCTTCGCCCCTTGGTAAAGCAAATAAGACTATTCCCTGTGACTCTATAGGAGCTATTTTGGTTCATACAAATTGCAGGTTAGAAAAATTGGATTAAGCAATGTGAACTAAATTCATTGTAGAAAGGAAGAAAAAAAAGTCACCCAAATGGAACTTGGCATTTTATTCTTACCTGGAGGGAAAAATTTTAATGCATTTTAAAGGAGCCTCTTGGTGGTTTTCTAAATTTCTACATTCTGATCTGTGTGTTTAAACTTTGGAAAATGTTGAAAATGGCTCTTTGCTTTCAAATTAGATGTGTATGAAAATCACATTGAATCTGCATAAAAAATAAATTATTAGGGTCCACAAGCCAACTGTTTTGCTTTTCTTTCAACATTAATGACTCACTGACTTTTTTGTATCAACTTTGAGACCTGTGTCCTTGGCATCTGTGAGTAGCTCCTGCAGCAAAAGGAAGCACACATGCTTCTCCCAGTGCCCCAGTGCTGGAGTGCAGGGAGGCTGTAACGGGCTGCTAGAGGCTGTAATAACAAACACACATAGCACAGAGGGCCTCTCCCTGCTCCCATTTATGGCAGGGTCAGGGGAGAACAAAGGAGACATAAAACAAGTTTCCCCCTAATTCAACTGCTTCAACTCCACTAAGTAGAATTTAGGTGTGGCTGAGGATTTCAGCACCTTCCTTGGAAAGTTTGCCCTTGGGCCATTAAAAATGGTTTGAATAATAAAATTGACTTGCCTCTTAGTGTCATTATACCCTCATTTTCAGATCAGCAATTTTATTAACAGATAATGCTGATAAAGATTTATTTTTATGAGATTTTTTATGGGTTTTAAATATCATGTTAAGTTTTCAGTTCTTTGGCTCCTTGCAGTGCTGATTAGTATGGTGTCACTTTTTCCCCTCTTCCCCTGTTTCCAAAGTAACCATGAAATAAAACAGAAAAGCACACAGAGCTGAAGACATAAATTTTTAAGAAATAATTTTGACATGCAATTTTGAAAACCCTTTTCAGGTCAGTGTCATTTTTGTAAATTGATGTTACCAGTTCTTATTCTTTGTAATTTCCCTTCAATTCAAACATACTTCAAGCACTCCTTTCACAAAAAGCAACTTGAATACATGTTAAGCACTTTGATTTGGGAGTTTTCCCAGGATTTAGAGAGCTTACACATTTCAGTAAATGGTACATATTTTTTGAAACCTAATATTCAACATAATACTTCAATTGCCGAGAATATTAATAGGAAGCCTATACTTACATTTCAGCTCCAGTTTGATGAAGTCAGTGTTCCCCAGGTTCTCAAGAAACACCCCATCTGAGGCTGATGTTTTGAAGTAGAAAGAGATGTCTGCACTAGTTTCCCCTTGGAAGGTGGAGAAGTGGAGGTAAGATGATGAAGTAACGAAAGAAGCTGCATTCCAGTAATTCCCTGCAAAGGATATACAGGAAAGACATGTTTCAGTGCTCCCTTGATGCTATTAGAAAAGTTGGAGATTTTGAGGCTCATCTATGCTACAGTGCTCTCTGTACTGAAAAAAGAATCCCAAGCATACTGATTCTTGCTACCTCTGTTTTGTCTTTCTGATCATGGTGTGTCAGTTTTCATAAGACAGAGCACGTTAGTGGTAATTTTATTTTCAAGCTCTTAATTTATCATATCCAGTAATACTCAAATGTTGTTATTATATGTTTATTATAGTAACACTGAACTCATGGGGGATCCGACAGAAGAGAGAAACACTAATTTGGTGTCTGCTTCACCTCAGGCAAGTTTTGCTTTCATATATTTCTTCATGTGTGACTTACATGTTTTCAAAATTATTCTACACAGCCACACCCCCTCCTGAAAATGTTGCCATGTCTATTAGAAGTTTATTAATTTAAATCACAGGAAAAATCCAGTAAATTAAGCTAATCAATACAGGCACAAGTAACATATGCACCTAATAGTCCCCTAGTACATTCCCACAGGAGAAATATAATAATTAATAATATCCAATAACTATTACTGTATTTGAGCTAGAATGACTGTCAAATTCAGTGCAAGGCAACATTAGAATGCAAAAAAAAAAAAAAGTCATAAGATATGAAAGCAGGTAAGATTCTCTTAATAAGACTATCATAAGATTCATAAGAGAAGGCTTTGGGGTGACTTTCCCCTTCCAGTACCTGAAGGGAGGTACAATAAAGATGGAGAGGAACTTCTTACAAGGGTGTGTAGTAACAGGGCAAGGGAGAATGGCTTCAAATTGATAGCCAGTAGGTTTAGATTAAATATTAGAAAGAAATTATTTACTGTGAGCATGGTAAGGGACAGGAACAGGTTGTCCAGAGAAGCTGTGGATGTCCCATCCCTGAAAGTGTTCAAGGCTGAGCTGAATGGGATTTCTGAGCAACCTGTGGAAGGTGTCCCTGTCCAGAGCAGAGATGTTGGAACCAGATAATCTTTAAGGTCTCTTCCAACCCAGGCCATGCCATAATGAATCTGTGATGATGATATAGGTGATAGAGTAAGCCAATGAGAGACTGAAACAGCTCATTATAGTTTCATCAGGATGCTAATGTGTCCAGCTTCAGAAATTTATTAGAATGTCACTCATGCTGTCATCACAGCTGAGTCCTTAGTATTTCAGCTAATAAACACAATAATAAAGTGCTTGGTTTTCCATTCTTTGTTTACTGAAGTAGGTGATAATGCTATTATTTGCCTGGTTAACACTGGATGAATATGAATAAGGATGACTGAAGCTTCAGA
>JAWWMU010000106.1:54964315-54976264 GCA_035048155.1 Cinnycerthia olivascens | reverse complement strand
ACTGAAGTAGGTGATAATGCTATTATTTGCCTGGTTAACACTGGATGAATATGAATAAGGATGACTGAAGCTTCAGAAGATCAGCTATGATGATATATTACACCACTGGCCCACTCCCATGTCAGAAGTTTTATTATTTGAGTGCTTATTAAGATCTATTCAAATTTAAATGGAATATCTGAGTTAACAGATATTTTTATGTATAAATACATACATACATATTTTTGGGTATAAATACAAATGCATACTATTGCTTTCCATAGTACTATCCCATACCCTCCACTTAATTCTGCCTCTCTCAAGGATGCAGGGTATTTGGAAAAAGAAGCCACTTTCCGTTTACTTCAATGAATCCCAGGAAAAAAGTTGTAACTGAGATTTTGTTTGTGTGTATGTGTAAACACACACATACAGGGAAATTTTGTTTGTGTATATGAGATTTTGTTTGTGTATAGGTTTGAGCAGGGAAAATGGGAAGAAACAGGTATTCATGAAAAAGGTATGGGTTTGTGAATTAACCAGTTAGCTAGATCAGCTAATTTTCAACATGTATTAACTATTTACCCTACTTATACAAATGAGTAATTTCTAGATTGAATGTTACTGATGATTTCTATAGATATGTCAATAATCTTCATATCATAAACCTGCTCGGGCAAGAAATATCTGCTCATTATTTGCAAGGTTGTTCTCTGAAAACACACCTAGTGCTAAATCAGCACAAATAAAAAAGGTCTTGAATTTTATTTTCATTCATGGTCTCAGGTCTTTTTTACTTTTCAAAATGCTTTCTTAATATTAGGGTTGCTTATGGTCTAGATGCATGAGTGCTTTGTCAATAATCTGTTGATACAGGGTCCAGATGGACTTTGTATATGCTTTTCACTTGCAGTTGTACCTGGACATCTCTATTTTCTTTTCCTGGGACTTACAGATATGCTAGCTGCTGCCAGACCCTCAAAGAAGATTTTACTTCACTTGTTGAATAAACTCACATGAAATAAACAAGACTCAGACAAAAACCCAGGAATATATTAACACAATCTCTGTTCAGGAGTTAATTTAGCTGCCCTGAATAACCCTGTAGAAATGCTTACATGTCTTTGTAACTCAAATAAGTATTTTAGATCCCTACCTTTACATTCCTTGAATATCACCAACCTTGTTAGACTAAAATATGAAGACCACATGACAAGTAAAATTGCTGTGAGTGTGAGAGCTATAAAATTCAAGTACTACTGGAGACAAAACTTTCTTCAGTGAGAAAGGTGTCCCAGTCGCCTTACTTCACCAAATGAGACCAATACAGTATATTATTATAATTAAAATTGCAATAAAGTAAATAAGAGTAGGAGCTGCTATATGAAACAGCTATGTATTTTGCAGTATTGCATTTACATATTTTTTATTATCTTGCAAACTTGAAATCATTACATGCAATTTGATATAGACTTAATCTGTAATGCTGGGACGGGACACTGTGGGTTAAACCCTTAACTATGAGAGTGTGTAACCAAAGTGCTGGTTTGGCTTTACAGGGCAGTAGTTTTCACTTGTACATGACCAGCTGGACATGTCAGGATTTCTAGGATTGGTATTGTTTGTGGATTTATCCAGCAGGGTCCAGCCCTATGGCAAAGATTTCTCACCTTTACCACAGCATGTTGACAAGGACTGCTGCTTCTGAGTGTAGCAGCAAGGCCAGATAGGTAGGTGGGTTCAGATGGAGCCTTCATCACCTCATCATTGAAACAAAATGTATCAAATTTTATTTACAGCTACATCCAACCTGTTGAAGAGGTCCCTCACTAAGGATTTTACATTTAATTCAAAAAGCTGTGATTTGACTTTGCAGAAGACCTTGGCTGCAGATGTTACTGGTGAGAGGATTAATATAAACAATGCAGACAGAATGTGAGAATCTGCACTTTGAGAGACACATTTTCAAAGACTATTAATGAGAAATTCCTATAAAGATAAACCCATGTTTTTGCAGTCTAGTATACATTCATTTCAAAGCACTTTCAGGGGAAAAAGACTTTTTATTGAGTACAACAGAAATTTTTTGTTAAACAGAAACAATGATTTTTATCATAAAATGATATCTTTTGATAAGAAACAGGCTCCCTAAGGAAATACTGTATAAAAATCCACTTTACACACCTTATTGCAGTTTCTTTTTAAGAACTTTTATTAGTCACTATGCCTCAAAATTTCTTTGGCACATTGTCACAATTCTTTCCCCAAGTGATTTGAACATATTGATCCTATGGGTATTTTTCTCCCACTTTAAGCTGACAAGGACTGGAACTTAAACCACAGAATAGAGGTATGACAGCAGGAATATCAGATGGAAGGTGGGAAATGGAGTTCATTTAGAAGAAATAATAAATGATAAGTTTTTAATTCATAAAAATACCAGAGTCTAAGGATGATTTTTATTGTATTATATGAAATATGACATTATAATTTTACTTTCTTCTTTGTAACCTCAACTATAATTCTGCAATAAAGGCCACAGCTCTGTTGTGCCGTTCTGTTGTTCTAAACTCACTTAGTGTTTAAATTTCACTTGAACCAATTAAACAGGTACAGAATATGCTGCTGTCATGGAAGCTCAAATACAAATCAATCAAGATGCCAGACAAGTCTTTTCAGTTGTTTGCAACTCCAGATAAATGAGGAGATCCCCAAGACATGGCTGTGTTTCTTATAAAACTGCATGTTTCTTGGGGATGGCAGTAAGTCTTAAGACAGGGCACGCGGAGGCAGGCAAGGGAATTGCTGACCGTGGTGTCAGAGGAAACTGCCATGGATGTTTGCCTGGATCCACACAGAAATCAGAGCCATAGTTTAGACAGAGGTGCTTCAATGCACCAAGTAACACTTAGTGATTCTGTTTTCAATTTGTGTCAAGGTTGCTCACGGCTTTCCTTCTCTGCTGTGAAAATTAAAATCCAACTGGTTAAACTCCTGCAAAATACTCTTACTGCTTTCTCATTAGTTCTCCTAACCCTGAATTACAGTGTTCTTTGTAATTTGTATGGTACAAAAGTGTCTCTTCTACTGCTCCATAAAGACTCAGCCTCAGACAGAAGGCTGCACTATAATTGCAAAGGTATAATTTTTACAAGAACAGTGATAGTCTGTAGCTACAAGAAACCACCCTTACTACAAAAATTAATGAAAAGGGACATCTTAAATCTCAGATAAAAAGCTGAACTAAGACTTGAAGATTTTTCCTGTGAAGTCTCACCTCAGCCAGAAGGAAGGAAACCCTTAATACTGGCAGGGACAAACACACATTATCCTGAGTTATGCAACATGAACAGGCATCTTTTAATGTGTGGCAGCTCTGTAACTTGAAAACATAGAGTCACTGGCCTTATAGTAATCAGCCTTTCAGCTTCTTCCTCGCAATATTTTTGTTCAGAACTCCCTTGCTGGCTCCCATCAATATCTTCTTTCTTAGCATGATTGAAATTCCTGCTTTAACACCATCAATTTTGCTTTTACATTTAAACCCCATTGAAATGGATAATGGCAATACCAGAGCTGTAAAAGACATCAGTGCTTTTAGCCCTACTAGACAATCACACTAGAGAATGAATGCTACAGTGTCAGGCAGCTCTTATGTATTACAATAGACCTAAAACCTCCAGGGCCCTCATCTGCAGCAAAACAGATTTTCTATCAAAACCATTATGGGAATAAAATGTAAGAATAGTCTTCTATTTCAGAGGAGATGGATGTGTGAATGGAAAACTCTTCTGTGGCACAGAGTAATGGATTGAGATTATCCATACAATTATGTTCAACAAATCAAGTTGGTGGTCTTTTTTCCTTTCTTCTTTTTCCATTCTGAGAGAGGAACCTGTGCATACACACAGTAGTTTGGGTATCAGTACAGCAACAATCACACCTTAGACTTAAGTCTTCAGATCCATTTCAGAGAGGAACTGGCTGTAATGAAAACCAAATTTGCTGTTGGACTTTCTATTTGAAAAGTCAAAGAAAATTGGCAGTGTTTCTTGCACTGAGTTGTACTTTATTTTGAAAGATGTAACCATGACCTCAGAGCAGGGCAGGCACTTTTCTGTCATCAGCGCTAAACTTACGGGAGCTGAGATCACAGCTTCAGACTGAGCTGGAGTGGGGAGTGTGTTGGGAGACAGTAGAACAAGGATGGCAAGTTGTCAGCATTCTCTCCTTTGCTGGGAGGACTACAGTGCCAGTGGCTCCTTCCTGACTAAAATACCTGCTTGGTGTCATTTTTCATTGTGCTGACATGCTTTTAAACCTTTGTTTTTCTCTGGTCTGCAACTCCATGCCACAGCTACTATGTTTTACTCTACTATATTTATTATATTTAATGCACATATAATTTATTATTTATGGCAATTTTTGCATATCTTTGATTCATTTGATACCCTAGAATCAGTTTTGACCAGCTCTAGTCCTGAATTTATTTGCTTGTCAGCGGGCTGTTTAGAGCTTTGGGGTCCCCTGTATCAGTCAGTGCTCCATCTTGTATCCTCCTGTGCCCAGAATCCCATGTTCCCAGTTTCCAGGACTTCTGAGTATATGCCAGCTGTGCATTCCTCTGCCCACTGCCATTATTCTTACTGGTCCTGCACCAACCCCATGTATTGCTGCAGGCTGGGGGAGTGCAGCTGGAAAGCTGCTCGGGAGAAAGGGATTGGCATTTGGCAGATGGATGGATACACGGGCCAGGAGTGTGCCTAGGTGACCAAGGGCATTTTGGCCTGTATCAAGGGTAGCGTGGCCAGTAGGACTAGGAAAGAGATTGTCTTGCTGTACTTATCGCTGGTGAGGTTGCAACTTGAACCCTGTGCCCAGTTCTGTTGGAGCGACTCCTTGCTTCAAAAAGGACATTGAGGTGCTGGAGTATATCCAAAGAGTGCAATGAAGCTGGGGAAAGGTCTAGAAAACATGTCTTATGAAGAGCAGCTGCAGGAAGTGGGGTTGTTTAGCCTGGAAAAAAGAGGCTCATGAGGGACTGCCTGAAGGGAGTTGTAGTGGACTAAGTGTCAGTCTCTTCTGCCATGTCTTAGGTAAAAGAGTGAGAGGAAATGGCATAAAGTTTTGCTAGGGGAGAATAAGATTGGCTCTTACATGTGGCATCTGGGGATATGATTTGGGTGATTTAAGAGATTATAGTGGTGCTGGGTTGACAGTTGGACTAGATGGTCTTGAAGGCCTCTTCCAATCTTGATGATTCTTTGATTATCTTAGTCATCAATATCTCATCTGGACAAAGTAACTACTTTCTATTACCCATATAAAATGGAGTTATACCATAAGAAGATAAGCAAAGGTAAAACAAACTAGGTATAGTACTCCCGACATTAGAAAAAATAATGGTGTTTCATCGGAACAAAGTTTGAGGCAGTGCTCAAAATAGTCCAAGCCTGACAAGTCTGTGGCCCTTATACACTCCTTACCATACCCAAAGACAAACTAGGGATAGCAATAATGTATTTCTGGGGCTATGGATTAACAATTTATCAACATCACAGCAGAATATCACTTGAAAAGAAGTGTGTAAATTGCTACATAATTTAAAATTAAGATGGTAGTGTGTTGATCTACTCAATCCAAATCTGAATCAAGAAAAATAAACCAGAAGGAGCTACTGTTGCTTTAATAGCAGAAAAGTCTTCTGACAACACACAGGAAAAACAAACCCCAAGTGAACAGATGGAGAGTGTATTAGCACTATATAACAGCAAACTGACTTACTCCCTTTCAGGCTAAATAAAAATATAGGTGAGATTTCAATTTCCAAGCTAAAACTAGCTGTGTATCTTTCAACAAAGTAACAAATGGCTGGAAGTCCAGAACAAAATCTGCTGAGAATATCAATACATATAGAGATGAGCTCAGAGTTAACAAAACAGAAAACTTCACTCTGCAGTGGTTACTGTCATGATGAAGACAATTCAAGTTTTAAAATATAAACTCTAAGTTGTAGAGTTTTTTACACTGACTTTTTTTATACCTTGACTTTTTTTGCATTGACCATCTAGTCCAAACGCCTGACTACTTTATACCTGACCAAAAGGTAAATCATGGCTTTAAGAATGTTGTCCTTAAACACTCTCGTTGTAGGTTGATATTGTTCAATAGAACCAATGAGGTTGCTACATTTTTTGTAAAGACACATTCTTAAGACAAAAAAAGTGGAAGGAGACTCACTTCACTTCTGGCTTTGAGAAGAGGTGGTGGGTCTGGACCAAGCGGGGTCCAAGCCAGCCCGCTTGGCCTGGGGTGGCTGGGCCTGGGCTGATCTGATCTCCCTCGCCCAGCTGAAATTTTCCTGTTTTCCAGAGGAGTGGTGAGAAAGCCACCAAACCTCTCACTGTGGAACCCGCTGAGCCCTAAAGCCAAGAAAAATTCTGAGGCCCAGAGCAGCTCTGAAACAGAGAGCGGCCAAGTAGCCATGGATCGCAGCAGCCAGGATGGTGCCAAACTGCTACAGCGCCTCCCGCATGGCTCACAACGAACTCTATCTGCTCAGCTACTTTAAACCAACTTTACTGCAAGTAAAAAAGAACAAAAACATCTAAACATCAGCTGCAGTTTTTTTTTTCTCAGTCTCAACACTTTAAGAGGAAGCCGACTTGATGCTAATAGAGACCATGTAGCAGCAAAAAAACACAGCAAGTTACTTTCCCATACAGAACTCGGATTAGATTAATGTTTTCGACATTGTAAGACTCTATAAAAACTATTTAAATCAATGATAAAACTTAACTCTTGAAGTCAGTAAGAAAAGTTTAATTTTAAATGGAAAAATTGAAGAAAATGTTTTGAACTTAGATTTAAATTCTTTTGTAAAGCTATAGTAAAGATATATATAGTTGATACATCAGACTGTTTAATTTCTCTGTGATGTATAGAAATGTATTGGGAGAAAGTAGCAATTTTTAATACAACTGTGAGTTAGAATATTAGTAGTTGAAACAAATAGATATTACTGTGATTTAAGGAGAAACTTAAAGAGAAATGAGAAAAATGAAAAAGATAGTAAGAAGACCTTTTGTTTCTAGAGATAAATGAAATAAACGGTTGTATACTAAAATAGCTCATTCTTAAAAGTAACACCCCAATAGTTGATGTAGTCTATGAAAGCAGTTGTATAAAAGCTGCATAACAAGAGAAATGCTTTGCCACTACAAAATAATTTTATTTTCTGAGTGGTTATTTTTGTTTGTGACAAAGCCACAAGAAAACATGTTTTCTTGTGGAAAAAGTTTCCATAGCACAACAAGAAAAACTCTTCTCCCCAGATGAACTAAAGTTAAGACTGTTTTTAAAGGTAGTAAACCGACTAAAAGTCGTAAGCTTTATATTTACATTGTCAGTGAAAAAGGAAAAGTTGTCTGAAATTTTATTCCTATTGTCTTATTATTATTATTTTCCCCTTTAGCTCTGTTAATGAAGTATTCTTTGTATGTTTTCAAGTTTGAATCTTTGTTTTCTTTCCTTTTACTCCTATCTCACAACAAAAAAAATAAACCCCCAACAACTCTCTTAAACACTGACAGGCACAGGGCACCAACCACCTCTCCAGAAAGCCAATTCTAGGGCTTGACCACCTTCCCAGTAAAAAAAGGCCCCATGTCAAGGATGAGCCTTCCCTGATGGATGCAGCTTTTAACCATTTCCACATGTCCTAGCACTGGGTGCCAGGAAGTATAGCTCAGCACTTCCCTCTGCACTTCCCCACCACAGGAAGTTGTAGGGAGCAGTGAGATCACCCCTTTGTCTGCCTCACTCCAAACTACACAAACCCAGTGCCTTCAGCCACTGCTCAGAGGACATTCCTGCCAGCCCCTTCCCCTGCTTTGGTGCCCTTGGCAGAACACATTCAAAGACCTTCACATTCTTCTTCAATGGCAGGATCTAGAATTGCGCAGTGTTCAAGATGAGGCCAACAATATTGAATACACCTGGATAATCACCTCTTTGGACCATCAGTTTTGCTGTGTTTGATGCACCCCAGGATGAGGTTTGCCCATCTGGCTGCCAGGGCACACACTACTGACTCATGTTGAGTCTCTTGTGAACCATGACTCCCAGAACCCTCTCTTCAGGGCTGATCTCCGGCCACTTCTCTCCTAGATTTGTGCCTGACATTGCTCCATAGGGCAGAATCTGGCATTTTGATTAATTAAATTTAATCCCATTAATCAAAGCCTAATGATCCATTCTCTCAGATTCCGCTGCAAGGTTTTTTGTTCCTCAAGAGAGTCAACAGCACCTCCCAATTTGGTTTAATCATCAAACTTGCTGATGGTCCATTCAACTACTGCATCCAGATGACTGATAAATATACAACCCCTTGAATTTCTATACTACACCTTAAACTCAAAGTAATTCCTTGAGGCTTCTCTTCTGGAAGTTCATTGCATGCACCTTCTCTGAAAGAGAGATCCTGAAAAGGTTAACTGTCTACTCATTTGGGTGATGACCTTCCACTGATGCCCTTGCCTCCTCCATTTGTTGGGAGGTTGTTTGGTCTTCACTTACAGACCTTTGCCATCTCTCCTTCTGCATATCTGCCACTGCTGTGACAATTGTTGACCTCATTACAGAACTTACCATCTTTTCGCGTGGGCCCAAGGTCTAAAGCCCCAAACACCTTTATGCATAACAAGATACTTAGGAGAGTGTAAGTGCATTTAAAAAAATTACAAATGCAGGCAAGCCTTAAATTAGTTATTTAGAAATTAAAGTGTTTCATCCCTATTTGGGATCAACTTGAGTTCTCTGGTCAGCAATGAAGGACACAAAATAACTTATATTAACATTGCAGAAAGATGGATAGCAGTTTATCAGCTATCATCGTAAATTATCTGTTTTCATAAAGATTCTCAAGTGACATAACAGTTACAAGACACTGGACAATGGATATAAATACGGATAGTAAACTTTGTTTTACTCTGCTAGTCACTATATTTGCTGAGTGAGGGAAAAGTGCAATCACATTTATCAGGGAAATGTTGGAGTCAATAAAACAGATTCAGTGATGCAGAAATGTTTCCAGCACCTGCTGTGTTTCCTGCAATCATCCTTGGAAGACCATTTTTCAATACTCTTGCCTCCTGGTCACAATGCCTAATCACGATACATGTCCTCTCACTGCTGGCATCATTACTTTCATCCATCTAAAGAATGAAAGGTCCTGATCTGGTCTGGTTTACAACCTGGAGATGTGTAATGTGTTGATGGAGCTTTAATGATGCATGTAAACTGGCATCTTTTCAGGAGAATTATTTTAAACAATAACTGACCTGTACACACGAGCTTGATCACCACTGTGCCCCAGTCAAGGCAGTACATAGGAACCCTGTCACGATGCCAGAATGGCAAGTATTAAATACAAGGGCCTGCTGCTGCCCACAAATCATGTTATTGTGAGGATCTGATTCTCTGTTGTCCCATATATATTGGTGGGTGTTTGTAACTGTGCAAAAAAATTGTGAAGCTTTCCACTCCCACCTGGTAATGCTGCATAATTACTGTATGCTCAGCATGTATCTGTGCAAAATGGAAGGCAAAGACATAAGGACAATAATGTAAAAACAAAAAAAGAATTTTCTTAAGAATTCAGTTCCCCTGTGGTACCAAATCTATTCCCTGTGCTGCAGAGGTGAGCTGCAGGAAATGGTAGCTCTCTGCTTTCCAGATCCCTGGCTAGTTATGTGGACAATGAGATGCAGCTCTAGAGTCAGAGCCATTGCATTGGCCAACACCATGATCCAATATCTATTTCTTCTGCCATTCCCATTTATTCTTCCTGGCATTATGTTTTAAAAGAAGAATGTTCTGGATAATCTTCACACAGATCTCCTCCTCTATATTTTCTCATTTTCTCTGCTTAGAATGACATTTTTGTTCCTATTTGTGGCTTTAAAATCACTTGTGTTTGGCCATGGATCTGGACTCAGTGTCCTTGCTCTTTGGTCAGCTGATTTGTTCTCCTAGACCAGCTACACTTTGTAGCTTTTCAGAATTAAAATGTAAGATGCAGTTTATTCTTGATGTAGTACATTAACTATTCTTCATGGCATTGATTCCATTGTTATTCATAGAGATCATGGAATTATTTTCCTTGATCTTCTATTACTAGATGGATTTCAGAGACTTCTGAACTAAAACAAAGAATATTTAACTCACAAGATCTAGATGACTAGATCCTTTAACTTAGTCTTACAGCTAAAATAATTTGCTTGAAGGAATAATTTAATTCAGCAGGAAAAAGTCATGATGTTCTACGGCTTATTTGTAGAAATATATTTTCAATGATTCCTTTTGTCATGTCCCAGTTCCCAGAAATGAAAAAATATTTTAGATATGCATCAAACATACAGTTGAGTAAAACTACTATCTTCAATCTTATGGTGCCACTCTGCCACTCTAGTTTTATGGTTTTATGTCACTGTAACATTATTCCAAGTCCAACTTCCTCTTTTTTTTTTTTTTTTTTGGCATGTAGTTTTTATGGACTGTAGATACTTATACGAGCATTTGCAAAGAATTTGAATCACAGAGATGGACAACATGTTACAAAATTCAAACTGCTAAAAGCTTAACATCTCCATGGCCTCCCAGTCCTCCATTGCTCTAGGAACAGAGAAGAACCACTGGAGTCCATGTTATGGTACCATTCCACCCCAGACACTGGTGCCTTGGCTAGAACATCTGCTCTATTCTGTGCTGTGGCCCTGGAAATGCTTCTTGATGATATGTCTATGTTGATATAGACTTTCCCCCTTCTGACTGCAAAAAATGTCTTTGAAAAATAATTTTACAGTCCATTTCTATATCAACTGCGGCAGAGAAACTTTTCACATGACTGCTTTTGAGCATTTATTCCATTCCCTGCCTGTTCCTTGTCTTTAAAATAACTCATCAACACTATCACTATGTCCAAATATCTTCCTATGATCTGACCATCTCAGCAGTGTTCTAAATCCAAGAACACAAAGAAAGAATACCTACAAAATTTAAATTAAAAAATGAAAGCTTCTTAGTCTTAACATTGCCATTGGTGCCACTTGTAACATTGTTATCAGAGAGCACAGTTATATGGGTGAAGATGGACACACTGTAAAAAGGTGAATTTACTGTAGGAACAGCAGCTGTCCATATTCTAACAGGCATTAGCTACTCAGACTTCAAATTCCACAAAGGTGATGCAAGCAAATATATGTAGTGCAATAACAAATCTAAACCAGAATGCTAATGAAAACATTTTAGACTAAATAGGTTGTCATATGGAGACAGATCTATTGAACTCTTGTTGCAGCTTAGTGGTAACAACGCTGAGAACAAGAATCTTAAATGTATATATATATGTTAAAATGTCTTTATAAGAATTTAATGACTATTAAACCAATCAGAGTTTACAGATATATAACAAAGACTTATATATAGCACATCCCAATAAAAATACCAGCTTTACCATTCTCCCCCTAAAAAAAAATTTAGCACAAATAACCCATGCTAAAGGTTTAAAAGGTTTAACTTCCCTAGAGACCCCCTTTCAACCTCAGCTATTCTGTGAAAGTATGAACAATGTTTCTGGCTTCCATAAAAATTGCAAGAAAAATCAGTTTCATACAAAAATGGAAATGAAATTAGTATTGTGGAGGTGAAATGATTTGTGGAAGCAAAACAAAGCTTTGCATCTACAGGAGATCTGATTCTGACCTCTCGCTAATCACTTAGACATAGCTCATGGCATAATGCTCAATTTACACAAATCTGAGAATATTTACTCAGTGTTTACTTTCCAAGCGTTATCCATCTCAGTCAAAAGACTATGCAGTGAAAGAGAAAAGGGTGTGAAAAAGCCTGTCTTTACCTTTTCCTTCTTATTCTTTTTATCCTCTCTTTCCAAATTATCTTAGTTGTTCC
>JAWWMU010000106.1:54929667-54962094 GCA_035048155.1 Cinnycerthia olivascens | reverse complement strand
TTCCTTCCACGCCTTCCTTCCGCACCATCCTTCCTTCCACACCTTCCTTCCGCACCATCCTTCCTTCCACACCTTCCTGCCTGCCTGCCTCCCTGCCTCCCTCCCTCCATCCATTCCTCTCTTCCCTCCTTCCTCGTTCCCTCCCTTCCTGCCTTTTGTACTTTCTCGTCCTAAATGTCTCTCTACTAAACAGTCATCCAGAAATTTGGACTTGTAAAGAATGTTTCATCTGGCTTATAAAAACAGAAGATTGCAGATAAAAACTACCTTTAGACATTTTACAAATCATGGCACTGAGTGGGAAAAACATGAACATCTAAAACTAGGCTTTCAGAACACAAAAGGAACCCCTTGCAGTGAAGATTTTATCTGAATGGATGGGGACTCAGGGTAAAAGCATTGTGCCATTATTTAGTCATTCTATATTCAATTTCTTGGCTCTGACATTCTTAGCATACATGACCCTGGCCAAGCTTATGTTTATGGCTTATGCCTCCAGAGTCTAAGTTCTCTGAGGTAAAGGAAATACCATTTCTTTTACTTACTTTATAAAGCGTTTTTGAATCTTGATTTTGTAGGACTGTCAAAGTTTTCACAAATTGTGGTTACAATCTTAGGCTGCAGGAGGCAGCTTTTCTACTTGAAACAGAGTACAAAACTTGGCTGGAATTTGAATATGCTCTTGTGATACAAGAGTTGACAATAATTTTCCACAAATTTACTTCTTACTTTTCACATTATCCAAATGTATTGTGTTGGATGAAGTCATTAAATAAGCATCAAAACATTTTGAAATTGGAGAACACAATGTGGCAATATTATTTATGGATAAAAATACATACATGCATAAATATTAGATCTAGCAACACTTAGAAAGCAAAGATGACAAATATTTGACTATTTGTTTAAAAGCAATTATTTCTTCACAGTGTTTTGTAACCTTGCATGACTGTAATTACCTCACGATGACCAAGATACCTATCATGGTGCATTACTCATTATTACATTTCTTCCTGATATAAATATAAATAAATGTAATAAAGTTCTTCAATTGTTAATGATTACTGGTGATTTTTACTCAGACTTTGCTTGAACCTCAAAAGCACTTGTGCTGTCAGGCAGTCCAAAGCAGTAGACTCCTTAGGACTCGTTTTATAAGAAAAATAAATAAATATCTGACATGGCAGATCTAAACTTTTTGAAAGAGGACATCACAGTCGTGCTTACGATCACAGTTACTAGATCAGGCATTTGGTGTTGGGAAAGATTTCAGGCTAAACTAAAGAATCAGAGCTATGTTCTGTTTTTGGTCTAAATAAGAAACTACTCACAAGCTGTGAAGAGTTTGGGCTGCTGACACCAGAGGTGTACACTACTTTGATCTGTAAAGTCTTTTTTCTTCTGAAACAGGGAAGGGCTGTACTCAGACACCTGACTTTACAGCTTCCTTTATCAGGAGAAGATAGTATTTGTGCACAGCAATCTTGATTCTCAAATGGAGAGGAAGGGCACAAATGGGCCAAAATATACTTGTATCAACTGAGATGTAAAATATACATTTAAAAGGCTGCCTTGGGGGAAAAACGTGCCTGCATAGAAACTGATATGAATTGGGATCTGAGTTAGAGAAACCACCTAATTTCACAGGAATTTGTTACTGCTTGACAATCTCTGTTTTTGGAGGAAATTCTCCCAAGGACAAATATGAATGCCACTTTTGTCTAAGGAAATATTGACATGAATCAAGAAATGCCTTGGAACAAAACCAGAACTAACACTGGAGATAGAAGCACTTGAGCTGTGCAGGTGCACTCAGGTCACTGTAGCTTGGATACCTCTCCAGGACTGGGGGGGAAGGCGGGGAAGTTGAGAGCAGAAGCTGGCCTGCACAATCCTCCCACAGCTAGCCCTAAGACAGGCTCTCTGCATTGCTCTATGTTCTTGTCATTTACTGTATGGGCTTGGCTGGACTTCTCTCATATAGATAAAGCTTCACTGTGCCTTGTAAGATTAACATATGCCTATACTAATCACCTCGACTGCAGCTTGACCCTCTAAGTGGGGCTGCTCTGGCTTGGATCCAGCTTTCATGTAAGTCACTATAATGGAAACTAGTCCTAGTCCTTCCTTTTCAGACTATAAATAGGCAGCCTGTAACCAACATTGCATGTTTCCTTGTGTAGTCATCCCTATCAGACAGAAAAGCTGGTAAACTAGGCTCTAGACAGTGAATCTTTGTGATGTATCAACTCTCTGCATGTGATGGTGGGTCACCTTTTCAGCCATCTTACAATGATTGCTTGAGAGCACACTGAACAGAGCACTTGGCTTCAGCTATCACTCTGATTTGTAGGTACTTAACCTGGCCTGCTGTTGTCTTGTGTTTATAGCCATTTGTTTCTGAATTTGTTTAGTATTCTGTGGGAGCTTGAAGTACAAATAAATACAGGTTAAACCAGAAAATTTGATGAGGAAGAACCAAATGGAGCCCTATTTTTGCAATGAAGGCAAAACTGGCACCTGTGTTTATTATGTAGTCTCATTGCAAGTGAACAGCTTATGCACATTGTTATATAAGCACGTCAGTATTTGTCAGGAATCCAGGCTGTTACTGTTTTTCCCTAGAAACTTATATTTTTCAGCGACAGCTCAGGCAAATAAGAGTACCACATAAAGATTGACATTCTCCTTCCACTTCCCCTCTTTCTCACTCCTTCCTTCTCAATCCCTCCCCCAAAAACACCCCAAACAAGCAAAACAGGAAGAATAAAAAGAGGTTTAATAAATTAGGATTTCAATATTATTAAAAATATTGAATAATAAGTAATTGACAACATGAATTAATTATAATACATAACATAACATATAATTAATAAATCATAAAATAAATAAATAAATAAAATAGGAGTAGAATTACTATAATATTGATTTAAATAATAAAAATCAAGATAAATTTAATTTTAATAGATAAATTGATTTATAAATAAACTAATTAATAAGAGAATCAAATTTGATTTTTTCTGGGAATTTGAATGAAAGTCAGCAAAGGATTAGCAAAAAATCATCTCAGACCCTGGTCACTGCTGAGCTTATCTTGTCATTTTTGATTTCATTAGTGAGTTTCTAGAATAGTAGAACCTGCTAAATGTTCTTTCTCTCCCAAGAGGTGAACACAGTAAGCCAGCTGCTGTAAGTGCTGAGACAATGAGGGCTGGGGAATAGGGTGGCACCAAAATGGATTACTCCAGCTGCATCTAAAAATGTATGAATTCTGCAGAGAAAGAGTAACAGGTCCTGCTTTAGAAAAGGGCTAACTGGCTTTTCTAAAAAAAAAAAGTCAAGGCTCAGTGAAGGGCTCAAATGCTCATATGAAGGAAAGAAACATTGTCTTCATATGAGTAGCATGAGGACAATTCTGTCCATAAATATTTACTGAGAAAAGTACACAAATAGCAGGGATCGAAAGCTTATTTTGCAGATTAAACCTGGCCTGTGTGTTCTTTTTCTGTCTGTTTTTTCTTGTGTTTGTTGGAGGTTTTTTGCGTTTTTTCTGTGTTGGATGTGTTGTTTGCTTTTATTTTTTTCAGTTGGATGGAACTTTTTCCCCATCTGATAAGTAATTATGCAATTTCTTTGGCTTACACTTTTGATAGTACTGATTATGCTTTTACTGAGAAAAATAAGTCTTATTTTGCAAGCATATGTCTGCACTATTTCCTTTGAGAGACACTATGATGCTAAGGCAAGTTTTTCAGTTTCAAAGGCAGTTGATAATACTTGCTCTATCAGAGGACAGAGGAACTTAGACGTATCATAACCAGGTTCAGCACTATTTACCATTTTATTGACTCTGCAAACAGTATTAGCAGCCTCTACCTTCAGAGAATGAAAAGCTACAGGTTAGCAAATCAGTACATTTCTGTTCTGTTCTATTCTATTCTTTCTTCAAAAAACTGAAAGAGCAAACAACCCCTAAGTCAAAGGGTAAATCTAGGTAAAAGATGATTATTTGCAAAGCCATGTGGGGTCTTTTTCCCCCCTCTCAAAGCCATAAGGTAATCAAAAATCTAGCCTTCATCTTCATAAGTGTCTAGCTTAACATTTTTCCTCTATTTTACTGCTTTTTAGATTTGAAAATGAATACCAGTGGGAAGTTTTTGTGTCTTCGCCCTACTGCCCCTCTTCCCACCCCCAGTATCATCCACAGATCTGTATATTTTGGCTTGAGAAAGAATGAAACCAACTGTAATCAGATGATTATTTATCTGCAGACTACTGCAGTTTGGTAATCAAACTCATCTTACTCCAGTGTCATCACTTAGATGGAATGTTTTTCAAAAATACAGAATAATAGGAGAATTGTGTGCCAGATTTTACTTTTCAGGGAAGATGGACTCCTTCTCTACTGAGGTGAACCAGTGTTTTACAGCATGAAAATTACTTTTTAAAATGGATAGGACATATCCTGCTACTAATTACAGATGCAAATCGGGAAATGGTATATTGACCTCATTAGCTTTTAGTCCTTCCACAAGTTGAATATACCACTGCTCTAAGATCTCTTCAGCTTATCCAACTTAATGTTATAAGAAATTTTATCTGATATTATGACAATTGAAGAAAAAGATGATTTGAATTAAAAGCCTGGTGAAAAAACCTGAACACACACAAAGCTTTTTAAAGTTCTGTACAGATTGTCTTCTTGAGCTTTAAGACAACATGGCAATGATAGCTTTTCCTCCTGGATGTAAACCTAATGCCCAGTTTTCTGTATGTCTTAACTCCTGAAAAGCTTTAGCAGACCAGCCTCTCAAAGTAAAAGATTAAACCATTTTTCCTGTTCCCATGGGTTTTAGTCCTGAGGAAAACACAAATCAAAATGACTGGAAAGGAAACATGATGAGTCATATCTACCCAGGGAGGGTAATAATCAAGTAGAGAAAAAGTAAGATATTGACCTGATCTGATGTTCTCTTCGAAGGTGACTTAATCACAGGTTCCTGGACAGAAAGGATCCAGTCTTCAAATAATTGTGCTGGGCTTGCTGACAGGAAGCCTCATAACTGAGAGCTGTTATCAGCCCTTCCAGAAAGGAAAAGCAGAAATAAAAAGGCAAAAAGGAAAAGTTCCTGGCCTTCTAATACGTTTGGCATGTTAGCATGCTTGTCAGAGTGGTATCCACTCCAAGTACTGAATTTTACCTTAATGAACAGGACTCTGGCCTTAGTTCCTTGTGGGACTTCAACACAGGCCTGTTTGAAGGTAAACACTACTAATCAAATGTATCAGTATTTTGACAGGTTGTGTCTTCAGCAAAAAGGCTGAGGGAGATAAACTGGTACCTTCCCCAAAGGCCATTATCCATTTGAGCCACAAACAGGGTCTGTCATCTACCAAAGAGAGGGACAGAAAAAGAGAAAAAGCTCAAGAAAAATTAGCCCGAAAAAAAAAAGAAAAAAGAAAAGAAAAAAAAAGCACCAAACAAAAATCCAGGCAGAAAATTTTAACTTTTGTGAGGAGAATAATTCACATCTACAAACTAGTTCTAAAGCAAAAATGATGGCCCTCACTCTTGTTACTTGTTTTTTCCATTCTTGTTCTAAAGTCTATCTCACGACTAAGGTTTCTCTTGTCCAAGCTGAAGCTTTCTCTTGTCCAAGCTTCTTCATCACATACAGTAACTCCATGTCTTGCATGTTCATCTACCATTCATCTATCATCAGTTCCCTCAGCATAGACACCCCAGAGAATGTGACAACAGCATTTTGATAGAAATTTTTATCAGAAAGAGTGTTTGTATCGGAAATAACATGACCAGAAGAACTAAGAAAGTGATCACACCCCTGCACTTGGCATGGATGAGGCTGCATCTTGAATCCTATGTTCAGTTTTGGGCCCCTCACTACAACAAAGATATTGAGGTGCTGGAATGTGTCCAGAGAAGGGGAACACAGCTGGTGAGGGGTCTGGAGCACAAGGCTGATGAGGAGAGGTTGAGGAAGCTGGGGGTTTTAGTCTGGAGAAAAGGAGGCTCAGGAAGACATGGTCAATCCTTTCTCTTCAGCCTCAATGATAGTAATTTCCACCCTCAAAAGCTGACACAGTATAGAAACAGTAGACACACTTTAGTTTATCTTGGAGTGTAAAATTTAATCTCAAAAAAAACAAAAAAAATGGAAAAGAGGAAAAAAATAGGAAAAGTTGTTGTGTAGTTAAGGAGAAGGAAATTTGTGCCTCTACTGGTTGTTCAGACAGGTTCCTGAATGTTAGCTGTTTGTCTCTGTTTTCCCTGCAATTTTTGGGTACCATTGATTTCTCCAACTGGTCAGCGAATACAAAAACATTACTTAGACATTGAATAGCAAAGTGTTCAAAACCAATGCTTTGCAGTGGCATTTGTCTGCTATTTGTGGTGTCTACAGTTACAGGCCTGAAATTTTCTGTTGCAACTTCAGATAAAAGTGTTTCTCTCTGCATTACCCACACTGCTCCATCTGCGCCTTTTTCCCTGATCTCCATCCCACAAAAAGTTGGAACATTGATCCATAGAGCAAGTTAAACATATCTTCTAGATATTCGCTCCTCTGTTTTGATTTCTTTTACAGCCTTGTTTCTGTTTCTTATGCTGGATTTCTGCCCGCCTAGGGAGGTGTCACCTTATCTTCTTGGCCCGTACAGCTTGGCCTGTTACTTGTCTGGCCAGTGTGGAACCAGTCTCCATCTCTGTCCCAGAGCTATGGCTAGGGTTTTGGCAGAGGCAGATTACTCATGTATTAGGCTGAGCAGAGCTTAACATATTCCTACGAACTGGAAGACCTCTCTGAGCTAGGGGAAGCAGTTCTTACCTGTTGACAGCCTGCTGTGAAGCTCCCTGTGGGTTACAGTAGCAAAAGTAGTGAGTGAGAGAGAAGAGACTATGAGGGCACCAGCTCATCTTCACTACATTTGAGGAACTTCAGAAAAGTTAGTTTAGGCCTCCACCCTATGCTTTGTTATAAAGCTGCGAGATCCTGGAAATCTCTTTGGAGTTTTAAGGAACATATGCTCATTGAGTCTCTCCATGCTGTGTCCATTGCAATTTCACACTGGAAGGGAAAAAGGTGCACGAGTGCCACTATAGTGACAAAAATGATGTGGAAGATGCAATTTAATCCAAATTTGGCTTTACAAAAGAGCTGAAAAAGCACAGTGTGGTACTTCTGAGATGAAATTTGGTATGTGCAGCCACAGCTCTGTAGCTAGTTTGCCGTGTTTGCAATAAATAATCCAATTTTAATTAACATGGGATATAATAACTCTTATTAAATCTAAATTGAATGCATGTGAGGGAACTTAAATTTGTAGTATTGCCCAATACAAACCTCTAGAAGTGGCAGCTTCAATCCCATTACTCCAAGTTTTATCACTATGTTAGAAATGACCTGATAAATTACTCTCCTGGGTAATGTGTAATGCCATAAAAATTAAACACTAATTTATTACTTAAATAAAAGACATCAGAGATTGTCAGGGTGTTAAACATCACGGTTGACTTGTTTTGCAAACCATATTTTATGGCAGATCCAGCTGGTGCTCCTTAAATGAAGCTCAAATAAACAACCTTTTTTCTAAATGAAGGCAAACAAAAGCCAGGATGGGCTACTGACTCCAAGTCAGTAGAATTTCAAACTTTTTTTCCAACATGGATCACATGGTAGTGGAGTGACTATATCAGTTGCTGCCACTGGTGACTGATAATATCATATCTTCAGTAAATAAACCCATTATTTATATATATGATCTCCTGGGACCAGAGGTTTAACAAAACACCCTGTCTGCAGTGTTATTGCTTTCAGTTCACAGGCTCCTGTTCTTTATCACTGCTGCTTTGTGCTAGCTTTGCTAGCCAGATATGAGATTGATAATAACCTTTCTAAAGATTCAATTGCAACTTTCCCATTGACATAAAATGAAGCACAAGCAGGAATGACACCACTTTCTCTTTGATGAGAAAGTGGTGTCATTTCATTTCCTCCTCCTAAAGTTTGTGAAGAGCTGTGGCAGATCAAGCATCAATCTTCCCTCAATTCTTGTGTTTCAGCAGGAAGAATAAAGCATACAATACACAGTATTTCTGCAAAATATTCGTTTCCCTAAGTGCTGGCAGTTATTAATGATAATAAGCAATTAGCTCGATTTTCAAAAGGATTAGAAGGGTGAGGTAGGTGACTGCAGACATGTCTCAATGCTGAATTTAATTTTCTGATATGATTGCTCAACTTCAGCATCTTGCAGAATCTTAGTTTCTCTCTGCCACATGTCTGGGTGCCTGAGTACCTGAGTAATTCTGTCTCCTTAAAAAACCCCAGTAGATGGCAGCAGGGTACAAGCTTTTGGGAAAAGGAGACGCAGGTGACAGTTTTACCTTTGTATCTAAGGAAGTGTGAACGAAGAGTTCAGCTTTTTTGAATTCTTTTTTTTTTCTTTTCACCACTCCCTTCCCTCCCCTGTGTGCAGAGCAGAAGGGTGGGTAATTCACTGTCCTCTCTGTGTGTCAAACATCCTGCATCTCCAGTTACTCAGGTGCTGTGTGTGCCCTTGCTTTGCAGTTGCCATGTCGGTCTTGCATAGGGAGGGCAGCAAAGAAAAGCCAGGTGGCTTGTCAAGGACACTCTGCCTTGTCTCTCCTCTGCTTTCTTTGGAGCAGTTCTCCCTTTGTGACACTGCCTGCAGTACATGTCCCACTGCAGCAAGCTTCCATCCTTCCTGAGCCCCTGTAGCCCTTTGGAGAAGTGCTTAGCAGTTTGTCTGTGCACTTTAGAAATTAAATCCTGCACTCCTCGGTGCTGGCAGTCAGGCAGTAGCTGCCTGCCAGTCTTTTAAAGACAAGAGCTATTCCTAAAAACTACTAGCTGCAGGTTTTGGAGCTGAGGAATTGGGCACAGTGAGTTCAAAGACTGCTGAGATGTCTGTTGGGACTATCCAGGCAGTAATCACAGAAAGCTTCACTCCTCACCCATGACATCAATGGTAATCGTATGGCACTGTAATCAACAGGTTGCAGCAAACAGATAAAGGCAGAAGGTCTGACCTACAGCATAGGGTGAGAGCTGCTCTGCCTTCGTCTCCTGACACTTCTTACTCTGCCAGTAATACATTCTGACTGTCCACATCCTAGCCTCTGGCACAGTGGCCCATGTCAGTGCCAGGACTCAGTACTCATCCTCCAGTCTTCTTTCAATATTTGCTTTCACTCTGCCTTCCTGGTGGCTTTCAACTGCTGTGTCTTGAACTACATTGTAATTTCTCTGCAACAGAGACTGCCAGCAACCCCTGAAATGCACTCGTGCTTGCTGCCCCACAATGACCACAAACCCCAGTAAAACAAGAGAGTTTCTGCTTCTTTTATAAAATGCACAGATTGGTTTCATAAGCAAGGACAAAATGATCAACTAACACTGTAAAAGAATAATAGGATCTCTGGCAGATGAATAGGAGGCAGCTGGAGGGGAAAGAGGCTGGCTGGAGCAGCAGGTGTTATACTTTAACAGCCTGCTCTCTTCCAGAAGCAAAAGGAAGAGCTCCAGGCAGATTTCAGCTCTTAGATTCATATTCTGCTTTCTGGGCTTCTCCACTGGTAGCACAGAAACATTCTGTCTGGAAGATCTCTCTGCATGAGACAGCATCAATGGCAGGGATTTCTGTCCCCAGGTGCATGCTGTGCCAGTTGGGTTCTGTGTGCCAGGCTGATGTGGGAGCAAGAGATGCTCTGATAAATTGTACCTGACATAGCATTTCTGCAAATAACATGAACTGGAAGATCGAAGCTCAGGATGTCTGTACAGACCACAAGAAGGATTAAAGATAAAATACAGTTTATCAGTAGTTTTTTCCTGTAAAGCTCGGTTTCTTAATACCAACCACAAATGCAATAAAAATCAACCTTTACATTTTTATCACAACAATTGTCTATACGACTTTTCTGCACTACATTTATTCATTTTCACATTTCTTTAGTAGGGTCCATATTCTATGCAATTCTTTTTCAGTATTTCCCTAGAGGCAAAAATACAGTATAGCAACCACTTCCAGGAGAAAATCTCCAGTCTTTGGAAGGCATTCAGTTGCGCACCTTCTTAGTTGTGCTGGACACAGGACACCAAATGTCCCAGAGATACTCAAGGACAAGAAAAAGGACAGTTCATCCCACTTTTGCAGATACTCTTGACTATCCTAGGTAACTTTCTTTCAAAACTCTGGAGATCCATAGATATGCAACAAACATAAAAAGCAGGAGCATGAAAAGTATGAATCGAGTGTCTGATGTTTTCATCATTATCCATTGAGGATTTAAAATTGATAGTGACTACTTGAAAAGTTTTATATAAATAGAAGTTTGCAATAAATTAAAATCTCTTAGTCTCTCAGACATGCTATTTGGAAATTTTTAATCACACCTGGCATATTTATCACCTTCAAATGTGTGTACAATACACAGCTTCTCTATGAACAGGGGGATCAAGAATAAAATCATCAAACCTACAAGATTGAATATGTTTCCCTATTTCCTATTCTTGAATATTTCAGGAAGTAGCCAATTTGATAAAAAAAAATAAGTGGTCAAAAATACTCCTGAAGAACAGGTTTAGTAATCTGGTTTTCCTGGATTTCAATTCCAGTAAACTTGATAGGTTTCTGCAACATTTTGTTTTGTTTTAACATGCTGAATTCAGGTAAGAATTATATTTACAAATACTAAGGAGCAAAACATCTACACCTCAGAGAGAGATGCATGGAGACATCTTAACGATCCACAGATCCATAAAGGTTTTGAAAATTGCATCTTCCCAAATGTGCAGTGTTGTTTGCAATGGCAGGAGGAGTTGGTTTTTATTACTTGCTTTGCACACAGACAATGGCTTCAGTGTACAGAAGATATTTCTTCTGCAGAAGGCTTTCTGAATTTCAACAGCCTGGAGGCAAGGGTTAGCAATTTCCCAGTAGAAACAGAGGTCTGCTAATTCTAACCAAGTATCCATAATGATCAAAATTGAGCAAGACAGCACTTTGGATTAGTAAATAATAGCCATTATTAATACTTAAAACCTTGTAGCCTGCATCTTCTGGCCATCCCTAATGGGACAAGAACAGCCCCACTGTGTGTCAGTTATTATGAGCAAAATCAGCACACATTTACAGTCTTATAAATACCACAGAAAGCATCTGCACCATTCAAATAATGTTTAAATTAGGGAATCAGCAAGCCAACTCATTTCATTGTAATGAAAGGGCAGAAGAAAAAATCTGGATAGATCTTTAGAGAGCTTTCAGGGTGAAAGAAACCACAGTGTACAGAAAAAAATATTCATGTGAATTTACAAGCACAAGACAAAAATATCCCTCTACATTGCAAATTGGACAAGAAAGTCTATGCTATCTGTATTTTTCCAGTAGGATTATAGTAAATGCTTCACATTCATATTTTATTCTTTATCTGCAACAAAGCTTTATGTTGTTTTCCACTGGTAGATGATGGTATTTGAATATATGGAAGCCAAACTGGTGCAAAAGAAAGAGCATGCAGAGAAAAATTCTGCCTTGTAATATATGTATCACAGTGGTGGAGAAATATTAAGCTATATCAAAACTGTTTCAGTAAAGTAAATATTTTCCTCAATCGCTACCCTAATTTTGCTATTATTTTTTGATTCAGGGCTTTCAGAATGAAATGTAATAGAAGTAACAGAAAGCCCTACACCCATTTTGAGAACGCCTGCTACATTTCCAATCTTCTATTTTTAATGAAAAATCTCCCCTATAATTATTCTGCCTCTTATTCAAACATCTTCAGTCTTTGGATCAAACTAGCATTAGGTGGCACAGAAGGTAGGCTTCTCTCAGTCTAGAAAAGTACTTAGAGAGAACGAGCCACTAAATTCTTATGTAAACACTTCAGATCTTTTTCATTTCAGTGAAATATTCCAAATCAGAGCTCTGCCCACTGCTCCTGCTAGATAAGAACCCATGAATTGCTACTAATTTGGATGGATAAATTCTTAAACAGGAATAAATTACTTAAACACCTCTGTGGACGTGAGCCATGGAGCAGGATATGGGGGTCTTGGAAAGTTGGTGCATTGACAAAGAAAGTGTGCAGACCCTTTTGATCTCAACGTACCAATATGGGAGTTGTGTGGCTCCTTGTCTGCTCTCCTGTCTCTTTCTTCCCCTACCAGTGGCAAGCTTCCAGCTGCAGGCAGTATTATCCTCAAAATCCCTCCTGGTGTGTCTCTTTCACCAGCTTCATATCATACCTTCCCTTGATTGATTTCCTATAATTTACACATTGCTTTCAAGCTCTCTTTTCCAGCACCTGATCTTTATTTTTAAAAACAAGAAACCTCCTGTTCACAGACCATATGTTGTCTGTGATCATTAGCCAGTTCTGGGAGTGCAGCCAGGAAGGTAGTAGTGGGACAAGGAGTGATGGACTTGCAGGAAATGTCCCTTCCTCCTATCCCTGTACACACCCTGGCAAAAGGGGAGCATCAATATCTGAGCTGGAGGAAGGAAGCTAGTAAGGAGGGAGGGAGAATGATCAGCTTACACAACTTTGAAGCTGGTAGGAGAGAAATATGTTTCATATTGGCCTTTTCAGGAACTGACCATCATCTTAATGGTGAGTTTTACTACAGTACACCGAGTAATTTCCTGCTCAGATTGTTGATTTTTCCCTGACCACCTATTTTCCTGATGTTATTTTCCAGACTATATTGAATTCTAAGCCTATTTTCATTTTTTCATTTCCTTTTACTCTCAACATTATGATCCTTATAGGCTCTCTGCCTGACCTCTTCACAAAGTCAGGGAGCACAGAGTCTCCTATTTTTCCTAGGACTGTCCCTAGCCAGTCAGTTATCAAAAGTGAGCTCACCAAACATGAACATTTACAAGATTGATACATTTACAATCAGGGTAAAAATGAAAAATAGGGGGAGAGTAATTTGAATTAGAAACATTTAAAAGGAAGGCAGTTAAAGACGTTTAATTACTTCTTTATTGTCTATAATAACATGGTGGCAATGATTTCAGCCTATTTTTCTTGAGCTGAGAGACAGTTTGTTATATGCTGTCTCCATGAATACCTCCAGCATGCAAATCGAGTGCCTTGTAACTGCAAAAGGCAATTACTCATAACATATGCATAATGAAATCTGACTGCATTATCTTTTTGTCCTTAATAAGAGCAGTTTGCATTTTTTGCAGTTTGTGATGCATCTTTTTTTTTTAAGAAATGTATTTGTATGGTGCTTTTTTTAAAAAGAGGGAGGAAAAAAAGAGAAGTAATACAGTTCAAGTAACCCCCCAGACATAAATATATTCAGAATAGAAGGATGACATTGCTAGTTAGGCTGAAGACAAAAAGGAAAGACACTTTTATACAAAGACATGACTTCCTCACTAAATCAAAGAGGAGACAACTGAGGAAGGGGGCAGCTTCTGACATTTCAGGTGACTGAAAGCTGTCTCCAGAGAACAGAGCTGGACAGACTGAAGCACTTGTGCCTGTTCTTTAACTGATGGGACTGCCCACCAGAAACATGATCTGAGCCTGAGAACTTCAGCCTGTGCTGATGTCCTGGGAGATTACAGAGGATCAGTGCAATTCCCAACACAGTCAATGGCTTGCAGGAGTAGATACTAAAATTTTTAAGTGCACAAGCACCTGAGTTTCAATGACTCCCCTTTTTCACAGGACCATAGAAAAGACTTCCAAGATCATCAAGTCCAATCTTTGACCTAATATTGGCACTAAACTGTGGCATTAGTGCCACATCCACTCATTTTTTTAACTTTTCCAGGGATGGTGACTCCACCATTTCCCTTTCATCATGACATACTCTAATGTTACGGAGATTCTTTTACTGCATATTGCAAATAAGTAAGATTGTGATATTGAACCTGGTCCAGAAACTCTTGTGTACTGTAGTCCAACAGTGTGAACTTCAGAGAATCCTAGAATGATTTGGGTTGGAAGAAACCTTAAAGATCATCTAGTTCCAAACTCCCTGCCACAGGCAGGGAAGCGTTCCACTAGACCAGGTTACTCAGAAAAACGCTCTGGCACTGAGCACTTCTGGGGATGGAGCATCCACGGATTCTCAGGGCAAATAGTTCCAGTGCCTCACCACCCTTACAGAAATTCTTCCTTATGCCGCATCTAAATCTATCCTCTTTCAGGTTAAAACTGCCCCTTGTCCTATCACTACAGGCCTTGGTAAAAAAGGTATCCCTTCTGCTTTCTTATAAAGCCCCTTTATATATTTAAGGGTTGCAATCAGGTCTTCCTAAAGGATAGTTCTCTAGGCTGAACAATCCCAATTCTCCCAGCCTGCATTCAGAGGGGAGTTGTTCCAGTCCTCTGACCATATCCATGACTCTTCTCTAGACCCACTCCAACAGGTCCATGTCCTTTTTCATGCTGGGGACTCCAGAGCTGGATGCAGCACTTCAGCTGAGATATCAGAAGAGCAGAGGGGCAGAATGGCCTTCTCAGCCTGCTGACCACACTGTTTATGCAGGCTGAGATCTGATTGCCTTTCTGGGCTGCAAGAATTGACTTACAGAACACGTTTTCAGGGAGTTTAATGGGAGTGCTGAACATTCAGTTCAATGCTGAACATTAGTTGATTCAGTTCAACATGAATAATACCTGGGCATCTCTGAACAGACACAAACATGTTAGTTGAAATAATGTATTTTTGTTTGGTCTTAAAGAATTACAGGTGTATGGATAACCCATTTAATTTAGGTAATTAGCAAACTGTCTTTATATGTTTGGTTTTAAATAGATGGATAGATGACAGTTTAGCAAAAATCTTTAATCCCAGCAGCCAATGCTCATTGTTCTACTGAGTCACACTGATCTCTTTTTCAGTATGTCAGAATGATGGAAGATGCAGCCCATCAGCCTGCCAAAAACATGAAATGTGGAATACAAATAGAAGTTTTTAGTGTCACAGGTGCTGCTGAATTGTCTGGAGTCATATTATTCAAATTTGCAGGTAATACTCCATCCATAGAACACAGTGATCATGTTCTCTGTTGTTTCTTGAAAGCAATGTAAAATCATTAACAAAACTAGTTTCTCATGGGGAATGGCAAGGTTGTACAATCTCAGGTCTCCTTTAATCCTGCCTATATAAGCCCCCTGTAACATAAAAGAAGAGTTTCATGCTATTAGATTATGCTTGGAACATTGCACACTTTTGTTTTTTTCTAGTGTTTAGCCCTCTCAGGCAGAAGAGATTATTTATTCTGGGTCCTATACATACATATTTGCACCATCATGATACTTCTTTGTTTCAGTGTGATAAAAATGCATGGGTTGGGATACTGCAAGCCAAAGAAGAAACTGTGAGTGCAGCAACAAAAAATATTGCTACTAAGAAATTATTTCTGTGTTTCTTTAGTTTCCAGGTCCTGAAGTGTCTCCTTCAACACATGCTGGCCACGTGGAAAGGTCTAATGTAGCCCTGGTCATTCCAGGAAGAGTTCTCTTCAGGCTGAAGCAGATTCTGATCTTTGCAAACGTATCTGCACTGCTTTGAAAATCCTCCATGAAGTGCTATGATTGCTGGGTTTTTTCCTCTCCCAGCTTCTTTTCCACTCTAGAAACTAGCCAACACACTGTTCAGTTACCCCTGGCCCAGGTTTAAGTCTTCAAAGCATTTCCTGAGAATCATAGCACAGAGTTTTAATAGAGATCTTAAGCCTAATGGCTCTCAAGTTTTGTCATCGTGATTCCACATTGCACAGAGGAGGTAAGTGATGCAGAAAATCAGAACTACTTTGACATCTAAGTCTGTGACAAAGCTGGCACCAGGACATTCCAGTCAACCTTCCTAGCAATACCTCCTTTCCACCTGGTATAGCAAATAAACACTAGCCGGTAAAATGGAATCTTATTTTATGAAACATAGTAAACCTTACCACAACCTCAGGATGATCTCATATTGGTCCTGAGTTTTGAAATTTCTGTTTTTATCCTGTAACATTTTAATGCAATTTTTAGAAAAATAACAGAAAGAAACCAACATCCTTAATGGCTTTATCAACAGATGCTGTGCAAGAAGTGGAGTCATGAGACACTAATTAAATAAAAAAAGAACCTTGTTATTATTTTTATTTTGAAACTGCATAAGAACATAGACTTTTCATTGCATTGTAATTTTTGCAATTCTAGAATTTTTTAAAAAGTCCTGTAGTAGCATCAGAAATCTGAAGGTAGAACTGCCAGCAAAGAGAGGCCATATATATTATTCACAGAGTAACTAAATGATGGATGGTCGAAAATGGATTGCATTTTTAAAGGTGATGTTGTAGCATTAAGTGTTATTAGTAACAGAAAAGTGTCTTTTAAATAATGCCTTTAGCTACAAGTTACACAAGCAGATGGTTATGCCCATATGGAGTATGACTGTAGTTTGGATTTTCCAGAGTAAATCCGACTGCAGGACTGGGAGATAGTTATCAGAGGATGCAATTCAAGCTGTGACAATTCACCATTTTCACATATTTCATCTGCATTTTGCTTGTGCCTTTGGGTCCCAAAACTTTTGTATCATTTTTTCAGCGTGTTTTGTGGCAATTCTTGAAGTCTGTGAGTGCTACTGCAATCCCATCAACTCTTCCTAAATAAATAACTTTAAATCTTAAATAACTTTAAATTTTATTTATATCGGGATTCTAAGATGGCTGTGTGTGTTAGTAACTCTACACTAGTAGTTCTCAGTCTAATATTGTGTAAACTTCTTTTGCAATAACACTAGCTTGCTGCTACACCTTCCAAAGGCTCCCAAGTGTCATATTAATAATTAAAGCCTTTTATGACTTCCTTTTTAAAGATAGATCATTCCAAATGAAATGTTGGTTCAATGCATTAACTCTTCAAACTCTTTTTCTAACAGTCTGATTTTAACCTTCTCACAAATCATAGAGGTTAACTTGAGTGACATTGTTAAAATACATGGCTTGTCTGTGATTCCTACAGATTAGGTGTTACTTAGGTAGCTGCAGTCTGGCCTTTAGTAACCTAGAATCATAGAATCATAGAATATTCTGAGTTGGAAGTGATCCATCAGACCCCACACAACACCCCAAGAGCCACATCATGTGTCTAAGAGCATTGTCCAAACACTTCTTGAACTCTGTAAGGCTTAGTGCTGTGACCACTTACCTGAGGAGCCTGTGCCAGTGCCCAACCAGCCACTGGGTGTAAAACCTTTTACTTATATCCAACATAAACCTCTCCCAACTAAGCTTCATGCAATTAACCCACAACATTTTACAATTCCTCTGGGAGGGTGAGCAGTACATATGCTGCACACATTCTTAAATGGCAATAAAGACTCTAGATTATGTGATCATACAAGGGTTCAAGACCTTCAGTTCTCCAGGACATTTAGACAAAAAAATTACAAAAGGAGAGAAAATAGTGTGGTAATTCTAGATGTTTTTCTGGGATCTGTATGCCATCAGTGTTTCAATTTCTCAAAATCATTTCATACACTGTTTCCATAGGATTCTTCAGGGATTTTATTTACCCTATGGCTATACATACCTGCTCATTTATTTTTCCACAGTTTTCTTTGGAGTGTTCTTCCAAACTTAACACTGAGTTTCAAAATTAGGCATTCTGTTTTGCTAAAAGAAGGCAAAACCCTTGTCTTTCTTTCCTTACCAGTCCCATACTGTGGCCCAGGGAAACATAAGCAACTTTTCTCTGGCTCAAACTCCATAAACAGCTGTGAAACCTGTGAATGGCTAAATAGTTATCCAAGTTAGAGTTGTGTGTCCCTATTTCTATTCATGAAGTTGCTCAGGTATAATTAGAAGCTTATCCATAATTACAGAGTGGCTTTTTGTCCCCATAGAATGAGGCATACAGATGGACACTATAATGGAAATTGTTCAGCAGCCTGTCCATGATTGATGAGTCGTTAAAGTGCCCAGCTCCTATCCTCGCTGGAGTATAGGTGCTCTTGGACCCAGGCAGCAGAAAAGAGAGCAGACGGCATTCCATTGTTCACATTAGCAGGTGGTCCCGAGCAAGCAAATCTCCCAAGTGAAGATGGCATCCTTACATAATCAGTTTTCTGATCAGAATTGTTTTTAAGCAGAAAATGTCTCTCAGAGAAAGATGCAGCACTGAACTGCTTCTTTCAGCTCTTCTTTTTGCCCTGGTAACACAGGCAAATTCCAGACAAATAAGCCAGGGGCAAAGCGCAGGGAGAGCAGTCCTGTATTTACTTGACTAACATTACTAGACATAATTTGAACACGGGATCTGGCCACATTCATGGTTCATGATCAGACTCAGCACACAATGTTGAAACTCCTATTAATTCTCTGTGAAAGCTGTCAGACTCCATTTTGATCATATGCCGAAAGAGAAAGGTTTTCATGCCCTGTGAAAAATACCGGGCAAGCGTTACAGGTTTCTAAAATGTCATTTTCATTCCCTTCCTTTCTGACTCTGCTGCGAGGAGCTTAGTGCCACTGTTCAGAAATGGATGAAAGGGAGACAAAGCGAGGCAAGAGTGAGCTGGCTTGAATCAATGCCTGCTTCACTGCAGCCTGGAGATCAGCATGCAGGAAACATGCTAACATCTGGGAAGTGTAGACAGGCACAGCACCGAGGGACACCAGGACAGCTGGATTAATGAAGCTGTACTGGAAACTTCATTTGGGAACCCTTTTTTGTCAAACAGGAAAAGAAAGAGAATGGATAAAAATGAGTGGTAAAAGATGAGGAGAGTAGAAAGATAACTTTTATCAGTCTCTTGAAACCCAGTATGAGAAAAGGAACGCATGTGTTTCACAAATTATTGTATTTAAAGGCATATTTTTGTGCTGTCAATCTCTTGCCCTCTGATCAGTATAAAATAGTACTATTGAGTCTAATCAGTGCAGGCTGGAACTCCTTATTGTGTGATGTGCATGTAGTCCTGCTGCACAGTAACTAGGGCAGCGAGTTTCTGACAAATGTGTGATCATTTCTGCCTCGTTTGAATGAGATTATCAGTTTTAGTTTCCTTATGCAGAAAGTCTAAATTTTCACTGTTTCTTGCTCTTGGGATCTGATCATTAGTCTTTTGACTGTAAAAAAATCAGCTTCTGAAGGCACAGAAATATGTTGAAATTTTAGCTTCTCTCAACTGCCCCCCCCACAAAAAGCCAAAACCCAAATTGAAAAAAAGAAACAAAGAAGAAAAAGAAAATGGTTCTAGCTTTAATGATTGCATTCACTTTTTAAAGAAAAAACATACTCAAAAAACTAGAAAACAGTGAAAGGAACCTTAAAAATCCCAGAATCCTATGGAGTATTATGAACACCTGTAATTACAAAACAACAATGTACCAAATTGAACACCAGATTAAAAGTGTTTATGCCATGTGTATGTAAAAACAAATGTAGAAAGAACAGTTTCATTTAGCAGCTGTAGGTACTGTGTTGCTACACCGCATCAGATCTTTGCCCTCTGGGAACTCTTAGAAGCTTTTCCTAAAGCTGATGGCTATCCCAAATGAAATTTAATACTTCCTATACACTGAAACTATAATAGGGTACATTTGTACATGCTGTTGTGAAACTCTCACCAGCTAATACTGCACAAAAAGAAACTGTAAACCTCTAGCTAATATGCTGCTTAATGCTGTGAAAACCAATTAGAATGTCATCATTAGATCTGCTGCTTCATCTACATGGGATAAATTAATAACTGGCATTAAGTATATGCTTTCACAAATTTGGAAATAGCACTACAGGATTGCTTTGCACAGAGTTCACAATTACCTTAAAAAATTATTGAAAAAGAAAACTCACAAAGGCTGTAAAAATCACTAAATTAGCTTTTCCTTTCTACTACCCAAAAGACTGCATAAATCCCCTTGTGTTGCCCAAATCTCTTCAAAAGAATACATGATAAAATGATAAAAATGTTAAATTAAATGCAATGCAGGAAGTGATGAACTATGACTAGCCATTGTTTTAGTAGACTAATCCTATGAAACAAACTTCCTAGAGTTATTGGTTATTATTTACTTTCTTCTACTTATAATCACATAGTAAAAATAAAAGTGGAAATAGTTTTTGTAGTATTTCAGCAAAGAACAAGTAAATTTGTTCAGATTCTGAGATGTGCCCTGTGATGGGCAGGACAGGTATGGCAAGCAGGGTTGAATATACTCTTGTGTGTCTTGAATACTGGATGAATAGATGGGTTTTTCCATGCAGTGTCATAAATTAAAGCAGCTCCAGGGACTGCTGCTCACATCTCCCCATTAAGCTCTTCCAAAACTCCAGTTAAATGTCCTTCATCTTCGCTGCTGCCAGGCTCATTTGCTAGCTTCAGAGGGAACAATGCAGACTCCTAAGATCTTCCTTCTAATAATACTTCTGTCCTATGTCTTTCCCTCCAATCATGACCCAAAACTAAGACCCTATTATGAAAAGAAAAATTAGGTTTTCTATATTGGAAAAGACTACAAGATGATAGTTCTGAATAGAAGGGTAGGATTTACCCGAGCTAGTCCTGAAATGCAGATTTCATCCAGTTTTATATTGCCCAGATACTCACTTAACTTTTTAGAGCAGTACTTAGCAAAACTCTCTTGCATTCAACTTTACATGAACAGTATGAAATGAAAAATGTTTTGGGATTATATACATAATTTTCTCATTTTCATTCTTGCTCTACTTCAGCTGCATAATGTTCACAGGCATTTACTCCTTGTAAGTGTGCAGGTTATGTGACTTACAAGTTGCATTAGAATATGATTTGGACTTGCCCCATTTGTATAATGTTTGAGCAAAAATTCAAAGTACTGCCTTGTCTGCTCCCCTGAAAAATGACTCCATGAAATACCAGTATGGGGTTTATTTTCTTGAGAATTTCAATATCAAATCTATTCAGCTGAAATACATAAGAGTGAAAAATGTGGGTTTCTTTCTCAACAGTCAACTCAAATCCAAACCTAAGAAATAAAGGCATCTTTCCTCCTTTGCATTAAGGGAGTAAGGAAGAACATAGAAATTCACCTAATAGCTAACTGATGTATTTCCCTTGTTTTCCAATTTCACTATCACTCTCATAAAAAATTTCACAAGATTTTAATCTATTTAGTTGACATTTTAATTGCTTGCAATTCTTTCCATTTTTAGTACTTTGCCAGGGCACAAATTCTTTGGTTCCTGTGCAGTAAGCATCACACATGCTAGTGTGATTTAGAAATGAAAATAGCTACTGTCATCAGTGGAAAGAAAAGAAAGAAGATGAAGATGGGGCCTCCCTACAGTGGCGAAGACCTGCAATGAACATGATGCAAGAAGGGAAAATGTAATAGGTATAGAGTAGAGTTCTAGAAAGCTAATTGTGTTCAGAAACAAAGAAAACTGAAATCTAGGGCAAACATTTCAAGCTGTTCTCCTGGAAGGATAACCCTAAAATGCTCTGAAAATGATAAATTTTCATGGCAATGAGAGGTGGAAGGTATGTCAGTAGTGCAGCTTTAGCCTGAAACACATCCACATTTCTATGCAAGAATGTTTTAGAGACAGAGTGTATAGGGGCAGCTTTGAGTATACAATGTATGGATCAATCAGTAGATCACAACTCTGCACTGTTTATGTTGGTAAGGATATTGTAGACAGCAACTCTTTAGGTTGCTCCTTAAGAGAGACAGATAATCTGTCTTCCTTTGTTTTCTCTGTACAAAAAAACTCAAATGTTCTAGAGAGCAAAACACTTAGTTGTAAAATTATAAGTAGATTGTGAATATAATAAATGACCATCAGTTTGTAGGGCTATAAAATGTATATTTATGCTAAATCAGTTTACTGTAAAATTTAACTTGAAATTGAATTAATGGTATTACTAGATAAGCAATTTTAAATGTCTTCTAGAATAAGCAGAAAAGCTATAGCTGTTGAAATATATGACTCTCTAATGTCTTGCCAAAAAAGCTTTGAGTTGCATACAGAACTAAATGATATGCTTCATGTAGTAAATTTGAGCCCCATTAAAATAACTGAGCACTTTGTAGTAATGTGATCTGAAGCTGTGCTCCTGAGAAGAGTCCAGCAAATGAAAGTGAGCTCACAGTTTGGGAGGAAAAGGGGTCTTCTATGAAAAATTTTTGCTACTAAAGCTGTAGAATTGGTATTTATTTGGTGTTTGGTATTGTTATATCAGCAGTTATATAAAGTTATATCAGCAGTTAACAAATGCTTTAAAACAGCATTAGAAGGTGCAGTTTGAGTTGCCTTTAAACTGAGATTTAATATTAAGGGCTTGGTCCACTGCAATCATCAAGGTTTCAGAAAAAAGTTATCCTCACATAAACATTAATTAAGGCATACTAATTCTGAATAAGGATGAACCCAGCACCCAGTTTGTGCTTTGATCAATTACATCTGAAACTCTTCTGGTAGTTTTTAAGGAAGGGTGCTAGTTCACACATCTAAGAAAAATATTGTAAGGAGGCAGCCTGTGTTTTGCCTACTGCTCTTTCCTTCCCTTAATTTTCTAACTAATTTATTGTGTGGCTCTTACAGCTGAAAGTTAAACCACTGAGAGGTTTCTCAAACTCGATTTGGGTACAATAAAGACTTTCCTTCTCTCTCCTGTTACCTGTTCTTCTCAGATGCAAATGGAGTCAGAATTTCTTAGGTTTTCCATATAAAAACTTGCAAATAATATCTTCTAGAGATTCCCTAAAAAATTCATTAAGTGCAACATGTTTCAAATTCACTAATTTTACAAATAATGAGAACTCAGAGTCACATTTTATGGGAATCAGATATTAAACCAGAGATACATAAAGTATTTTTTAGACTTTGTCTGTACTCTCTTATCTCTTTCTGAATAGTAACTGATTCTTTTTTGCACAAAAATACACTGCATGAATATCTCAGTGGTAATTTCTAAGAGTTTAAATAGTCTCTGACTTTTGTGTCAAATTGGTATTAATGAGCAATTTTTGACTCTGAAAACCATGACAAATCATGAAGAAAGATCCAAAATATTATTACCCAAAATAAGTCCACTATACAAATACTTTCAAATGTATTTGTGATTCTGATATCAGAATTCTCATTCAGGGGGAAAATAAGGCAAAAATAGATGTGTTGAACACAGCCTTAAAGTATCCTTGTTAGCTCCAAGCTGGATGAATAGAAATGTTCAGTGTCTTACCAGCATTTTTTTTTCAAGTGTACCAGGGCCTGAACTCACTTTCTTGCAATTTCCTTAGGGAATACCATTTCCTAATTTTGTTTGCAGTATTATGTAGAAACTATGAACACTTTCTTTTGATATAGTGCTTTTATTTTGAACTCCCCACTGGACAGTCTTTAAATACTCTCTTTGTATCTGAGGAAACCAGCAAGGTTTCCGTGGACTTTTAGTTCTGTCTCTAAAAATTATAAGCAAGTATACCCTGGTGGAATGAGAAGTGAGCAGTGGGGAGGTTTGAAGAAATGATAAGCCTTGCCTTCTCCAGGTGGCCCAAACTGATCTGTTTCTTCTCTGCATATCTGAGCCTGCAACAAATATATCACTTCATACCTATGACATAATCTGCAATACGTTAAATGGGTTCCAAATCATACTTGATGTTCATAAACTCACATAGCTTACTGTAATTTCTCAAATTTTTTTTTTTTCCATAGCCTTTGATGAGGAAGGTGCTGCTATTTTCTTTCATTATGGGAATGATAGACTTTCACAAATTAAAATTACAATTAGTTTGTGGTCATTCTTTGCTACGTATGGTTTTAAATTATGATGACAAGAATATCAAATTGTTTATTGCTGAGGGTGGTAGTTGAGCATATGCGCAAAAAGAATAACATTTAAACATGTTAACAGCTTTAATAACATCAAGCTTCACAATCTGTGTTTTGATCTGTTAAGATAATAATTCTATTCCAAGTTCCAATTTCAAATTTCATTATCTGATTATGCCTATTTTATTATTAACATGAGCAAAACAAAGTACAAGTAAGTACTAAAGCTTGATATCTAAGAAGTTTTGATTCAACCGATTCAAGTGCTAATTCACTACTTAATCCAAAGGCTTTGGTGAGGAATTCTGGGGGCAACTAGTTGGACACTGTGGAGAGAAGTCCCTTGTCCTCAGCCAGGGCATAGTCTTAAAAAGATCCCAGAATCTCTAAATCTTCAGCCATCAGTGCTTACCCAAGAAAACACTGCATTTCTACTTTGTGAAAAAGCGTATTCATTCAATTCTTATCATTCATACTGCTTCTATTATCTACTTTCAATTTTTATAATCAGGACAGGTATTCTACAGTGGCAGCGGCCAACCAGTTCCCCTCTATTGCACGGTCATATCTCAGCTATTTTAGCAGTGAGGTCTTAAAGACAGAAAGAAAAGAGGAAAGAAACTTCCACATCATCTTAGTACTCAAAAACCGAACAGAAAAGAATACTTAAACTAAACTACAATTATGTGATTACACATATTAGTACACTTCAGAGTTTACCCTTTGAAATGGCTGTCCTGATTATACACACTTCCTCTCCAAAAACCCACAGGATCCAGGAAACAGCCTCTGCTTCAATTGCAGACTCAGTCTGCAGTGGGTTATATCATGATACCAAGTGCTGTCACACAAAGAACCAACGTGACCCACTGAATATCAAAATCTAGGCATATGTGCATGCATCGACTTCAGGGGGAAATAGATACACTTTAATCACGTCTTCCTGGACCTGGCCTTGCTTTCACATCACAGCTGCAGTGATGAGGCAACTGAGAGAGCTACATCCTGTATCAGAATATAATATTTTGTGCAGCATAATCATAACTGACCAAGGCATCTATTTGTTTTACTTAGAATGCAATGAGTGTTGCACTGCCACACTCTCCCAAGGGAGGTCAATGTCCAAAAAGTTCCTAAAAATTGCTTAGGAGCATTAGTAATTCACGAAGTTGAATTCCAAGTATTATTCTTAGCATTATGAAAAAAGTTTTTCCAGGACCATAGAGTTTCTGGTCATTATCTGTCAACCAACAGATTTCACTGGCCATTTAGTAATGACCCTTGTCTCACCCTAGAAGAAGACAAAATGCTCAAAGTCCCAGTAGGGACATCAGAATGATTAATGGTGACTGCATATGCACAAAGTACCCTCTTCATTTATGCCGTTCTTAATGGTGTATTAAGCATAAATAAAATATGTTTTAAATACATTGATTTCCTTGAATGTTATCCATTTCTACTCTTTGAAATGAATAGTTAAATGTTGCAATCTTCTGGTGTTGCAGAGTATGAATCTTTTTAACTACATTAATAAAAGGAGTCTTTGTCTGGGAGTAATACAGCTGCCTGCCACTGAATTTGAATTGAAAATAAAAATGAGCTTTGTCAGCAGAAAGAGCAGGGAAAGGTAACCTGGTACTTAATTTAGACCAAATATTCATGATGAGAATACAAATTAAATTGTTCATTTAAACTATTGCTCTATTTCTGATGGGCCTCTAAAATCTTAAAAAGAGAGATTGATTTATTTTCATTTTTCAAATTAAAATATTGGTGAACATCATGAACTCATGTCACAGAAATAATATGAACTGAATATATAATTTCCTTTGGAGCTATATAAAAAATATTGTCCCTTTATTAGGATTTTGCTTTCACATCTATTAAGAAAATAATTAAATGAGCCAAAGAAAAATTATTGGCACACATGACAAGGACTATATTTTTATTATTTATATGGTAGTGATATTTTACATAAAAATATTAGAATAAAAAATGGAATAATATTATTGCTATCACTTCACTAAATCATGGTATTCTATTTTAGATTATGGCATTTAAGAATTTGCTTAATGTTGAAAATTGCCTTTAATTGTTCTGCTGTTCTGATGCCAATATCATTACCTTTGAGGTATTTGATCTGGGCTGACCTCTCCTGTAAGAATTTAGTTGTAAAAGTTAAGAAGATAATGTCACATTAAAGGTCCATCCAGCTTTCTTCTGCCCAAGATAATTGTGAATGTCTAAGGAAGAGTACAATGCCAGGAGAAGCAGATATTAATACTTCCACTCAATATTTTGTGAATACTCACAAGTCTATACCTCAAACACTTTGTGTGTTTAAAAAGAAATAATTTTGATGCAGAAGTATCAATATATTTAATAACTCTGTATATTATTTTCCTCCTTGAACTTGTCCCTTTATGAATGACGTAAAATTTGTATGGTCTTGTGATAAGATCTTCCCATGCAAAATTGTATTATTTTGTGAAGAAATATTTTTGCAGTTACCTTTGCTAAGGAGACTGAAAATTAAATGATGTTTTCAGAAAGAGCAGTGTTCATCTGTTCTACAGCTAAAATTTGGGCAATTGCAATCTACTTTCCTAAATTTCCCTAGTAACTTCATGAAACTCATTTGGGTTTAAGCTTTTCCTAGGCTGCTGAACATTTTATCCTACAGCACTGTAAGTCAGCAGCAAGTAAACTTGTTTGTGTTTAAAAAAATAGCTTCTGAGTACCTTGGGATCAAAATTACAACTAAAAAATATAAAACTACAGCTATTATACTGTTATCATCATGGATTTCATTATGGTGTATATGCTGTACATTTCTTTCTTACAATTCATATTGAACTTGAGACTCTGGTATGTTTCAGGGAGCTTTTGTGTGGAGAAAAAATAAAAATACTTGTTAATCTACGTTTGGCACAACATATAATGAAGTTCATAAACTACCCTGAAAACACTTTCAGAGTAGAAACAGCACTGCTTTTAGCATTTAAATTTTTTCCCCCATTAAAATAAAGCCTGAAAATGTACATTCTTTTAATTTTTATCATGTATTCCCCAATCCCAAACAAGGGCAAAGTAGAATTATGACAATGAATGATTTTAATTTCCACTCAAAATCTGAATTCCAACAACTTTTAGAATAAATTTATATTTAAGACATATTGTTGAGCATCAGCAGTTGAAGAAAAGAATTTTGATTCCCAAAATTCTGTGCACAGCAGGGGTGATAGAACTGTCTCCAGACACCTCATCTCTGATGCTTGATGAACTGAAAGTCAATTTGATGAGGAAATGCTATGGCAAGACTTTGTCTTTCCTGCTGAAAGCAGGAGAGATCTAAAGGCAACTCCTCTCCTTCTGGGCATGGCAGAGAGCCAGACAAGCTCTGGTACACTGATATAAATGTGCTTTTGAACCACATGAAACTGCTTTCTTTCTGCCCTCACTCTGCTTCCAGCAGTGTATTAGTATCTCTGGGAGATACTAACTCTGGGAGAAGGAGATACGAAAATGAATTTAGAATATAGAATATATAAACCCCCAACAAACAAAAAAAACCAAACAAGAACAACAGCAACAACAGCAAAATCCCCCAAATCAACTCCAAGAGGCCAAAGGAGTTACTTTGGCGGTGAAAAAAATCAACAAAGATTAAATTATAAAATATATATGTTAGATTTTAAAAGATCATATCTTTCCTGGAAGGGCTAGGATCCTTCCATGTTATGTTTGTAAAGTGTCTTTTTTCTTGCATTGTCTATTTCAAGGGTATAGAGACATGAGTATTTTGGACGGTGAATATTTTGACTTATTTGTGGACCCTGACAACGGGGATTCAGCTGAGCCTGAGGTGAATGTGTTAGCCCTCTAGAGTTGCACATGCAAAAATCTGGCTCAGTCGTCTCCATAAATGTTGGATTTTTTTAATGACAGCTACATTGTTTCTTAGATGCATATTATTTTAAGTACTTTAAAAAAAATTGCAAAGCAGTTGCAAACTCCAGGAATTACTAATTCATCAGGCGTTAACAGCTGGCAGCAGCTCCTGATGCTACAGTGTCCATTTGATTTGAATAGAATAGCCTTGTGGCAAAGGATTTCTTTAAACCATTTTTTGAATAGGAAAAGACCTAAAATACTATAAATGTGAGCAAGGAAAAATGCACTTAACTGATTTTTAAAAACACAACAAATGCTGCATGGAAATACCAGGTATTTTTTGCAAGAACATTTTTTTCCCCCCTAGATTGTATCTTTTGTATAAATTGTAGATGCGGCTGCAGGAAGCTGTATAATGTGGTTCAGACCACTAAAACACCTCAACCACAATATATTATAATATCAAGTCTAAATTTATACCTTGTAGTCTTAATCTGTCTAAGATGGTTTGAAATATCTTCTATTTAAACTTATCCAGATGAGCTTAATGCTGAATATTTGGGCTACATATGCCTATCTTTCATAAATGCAGAGTTAGAAGTAAGACAGTGTTTATTTACAGGCAGCAGAGAAAAAACAGGATTCCGTTTCCATCTGCCATTCCATATTATTAAATGAAACAAATTAACCCAGAACACCTGGAGCACCCATGATCAGTTGTCAAGTAATTTATATCTCCCTTTCTGGAAATGTGATGGATTTCCTCCATTTTATGGAGCCAAACAAAGCCTAGGCCACCAGCTAATGATCCGGGATAGTCTGGGATAAATGTCTTGGGTAAAAGGATTAGAATAAATCCAAGGGCTAAACAGAAAAACAGAATATCTTGTTATTTTTATAGTTGCCTGCAGGCATGGAGATTGTGAAGTTCACTGCAAAAGGCTTCCAGCTGCTTCAAGGACAGTAGCTACAGGGGATTCATTGTTACCTCTAAGCCAAGAAGTTGGTTATTAGTGCAGCCAACTGTCTGAACCCCTACTGACTGGATCCCTCTGTCTCTCTGCCTTTCATGAATTTCAAAAGGGCATTAACACTCCAAGACAAATTAAAAGTATGAATACCTGTGAGTACAGAAATACAGACTTAGGTAGGCTAAACTTTGTAACTGACACTCCTTCTCCCTGACTCATACATGAAAATCAAGAATATGCAAGCTATATATAGAAGCCACATCATCTTCTGATAGAAGATTAGATGCCATAGAAGTGTTTAGCAATCTATATCATCAACAGCTAGGATGGTAGGATTTATTATCACACTGATGCTTTCAAAAGTGTGCATTCAACTTTCAGTTTGGTGATAGGCACTGGCAAACTTAATTTGAGCTTAATATTGTTTTTCATCTAGCAAATATCTGAGTTCCCCTAGGAGTTCTTCTCTATCTGTGTTTTCAAGGCTCATATATCTTTTGGCTTCCTTCATGTCATGAAAAGTGTTTTCTCTGTTCATTTATAGACTGCTGTGCAAAAAGCAGCCTTTGGAAATGGCTGGTGTGCAGCATATCGTAGTCTACAAATCTGATTAAAAAAGACAACATTAAGCCTTTTAGTAGCTACAGGCAGCCCTGCCATTCGCCTCTGCTCCTTGCAGAAACAATCTGATCCCCTTGAAATGATGAAGTTAAATATCTGCAGTGCTATTAGATGTTAATGGGTAGGTATTTCCTACTGCCTTGTTGGTTACGCCATCTGGGCACTCTCTGGTACCAGTATATGAAATATCAAGAGTGTTGCACTGGTGAGTACCAACAGAAGGATCACTTGGCTGGAGGCACAGAAGTGATGGGTAAGGGAAGTGGGTGCAGAAAGAAAAAGTCATTCAAAGTCTCTTACTCAGAGTGTGAAATAGATCTGTGCTCCTGTCCAGCGAATGCATAAAGAACTAGGCAAGCATTGGCCTGCTTTTACTGTGTGAGAGCTGCAGGCAGCAGAGCCTTGTGGTGGAAGGCTAGGAGCTGCAAAAGCACCATTTCAGGGCTCCATTTTCTGGTCCTTCTGCCTGCTTCCCATGTCTACGTACAGTCTGCAGACAGACTTAAAAGCTTCAGGAGAGCTCTTACTGTTCAATTTGTTTCAGTATATGTAATAATTTCTTTTCCCATCAAATATAACAGGGAATACACATATTTGTGCCGGCTATTTCTACCCGCAATAATGTGTGTTTATTCATTATCCACTCACCTATCTGTCTTTAATTAGTTCCTCAGCTGAGTACTTCAAGCTGCGCTGTGCATGTCTGGAATGTTTCTTGTTTTACTAATGAATTTAACTTCCTTGATCATAGCTCAGCTGCTATGAACCACTGACTCTTCTTTTGTAAATAAGAGGGAGGAGATGTAGAGGGACCCTGGCTTGCTTTTTTTGATAAGTGATGATGTTTACTTGCCTAAGTCTCTTCAAAGGTGTGAGTACAACTAAGAAAGAAGGGACGAGTAACAAGGTGGAGAGAGAAATCTAGAGCACAACCCACCACTTCTCCAAAGATCACAGGGAAAAGGTCAAGTCTAATAATTCTTCCTACGATGCATATTTAATACAGTCTGCAGAATTCAGAATCCCTGGAGCCCAGAAAAATAAAATTTGCAGGTGCACTTTAGAAACATTTGAATATTATTCAAGAATAATTGTGGTTTTTACACACTGAAATCACGAAAGAAAAGAAATAGCGTGGAAAATCATGGAGTGATTTCCTTATTTTCATGTATGGTACTGCATAGAATAAGGCTCATACAAATTGAGTTTGATAGTCCAACATGTCACATTTTCTTTCAACACCAAATGTATTTTTTGAACACTATCTTGTTTTGTCCTCGTAAGTCACTACCCATATATGCAACTTCCTGTTGGTTAAGGATTTTTCTTGGTTTGGGTTTTTGCTTATGTATTTTGGATGTGAGTAGATAGTCCTTAATTATTTGGGCTACTAATTACCTAGGGATTTTCAGGATTTTGACAAGATTTTGGAAGTGATTCCAGGAGCATTGATGAAGATAGGCAATGCATCTCCTGATGTATATCCTTGGGTCTCTGGTTTGTAAGGATGTCCACCAGCCTCTCTGTCGCTGAAGATCAGGAAGGAACTAAGGCAATTCTTTTGGCATTTATATTACCTTCCTCAGAACACTATAGCTTTTTGATAGCTAGGCAGACACAAGCATATCATACTGGACTCTCAGCTGCTTGTCTGTGTCCTTAGTAGCAACTAAAGAGAGCTACATGTGAAAAAGCATTGTCCAGGTGCTGGTTGAGCTACTGCATCAGTGCTAGTGATTTATTAGCAGGATTGTCCTGTAAAATCCAGGAGAAAGAAAGGCCTGACTTGCAGATCTTGACTCATTAAAACAGTCAGCCTGTGGTCCCTTCCCTTTTTCTGGTTAACAAGGTACCTTATATTTAATAAGCATGTGAGGACTGAAGCATGTGAAGTGTGAGGAGAGTCTGAGGGGACTGGGTTTGCTTATCTCCCATCCTCATTTCAGAAAATATTTTCATTATTATGTGAAATAAATGTATCAATTAAGGGCTAAAAAGATAAAGAACAATAATGGAAGCCTACACATTTTTTTTATTTAGAGATTCCAATAGTTCATGGATTCAAGCAAAAAAATCAACAAAACACCTTTCCTTTCATGTTGCCATGGGAAATTGTTATTGAACTGATAACAATGACACATCTTGTATTTACAACTTCAGATGCTGGTTTGCTATTTTCTCAAAAAATTGCCTATTCCTTTAAGTATCTTAATTTTATTTGCCTGTATCTTGCCCTACACTACTAGAGATTTTCTGAGGCTGGGATAGCTGCAATGAACTGTATGATAATAACATTTTTATTTAATGATTGGCTGCCCTTATGGGATCTCAAAATTGCCTAATGCTATTATGGAGAACAATCAGATTAGCCACCTGAAATACAGTGCATGTACAGAGAAAAAGGAAAAGCTCTCTCTACATGGTGATATAGAGAGACAACTTCAGGATAAGGAAGGGTAAAATATCGGTTAATCACATGATTTAAGCAGGACTGAGGATTCTCCAGGAATGTTTACTTTTATTTTACAGAAGTGAAATCTCCAAAATCTCTATCTCAGCACAGGGAGTTATTTTGCATTTATGGAAAGTCAAAAAGGAGTGCTTCTCCCATGCAGAAAATATTAAATTCAGTTTAGTTTTCTAGCAAAGCCTTGTCATTTTTAGAAAACACTGAAGCTTTTGAGGGTTTTGAAGGAAATTGAGTTTCTTGAAACCATTAATGAAATGTAACTACACTGAGCTGATTGGTTTGAAAATTTTACTCTGATTTGGACATTTTAAACTGGCATTTAGTTCAAAACTTCATTTATGAAATATAAACAGTGATGAAAAAAGCTCTTTTGTAAAATGTTGAAAGTCAAAGTCACAATATTGTCCTTCCATTGGTGCGAATTTGATAACCAACGTGTTCTGTTTCAAATGACTCCTTGTGGGAACCAGGGCTTGTCTCTGGCTGCCCTGGAGGCTCAGAGACCCTGACAGGGGTCTCAGAAATATTGGAACAGAGCCCAAAACACCTGTCATTTGGATTTTGGCCCATGGGAACGATTGCCAACCTTAAAAGAAGAATTACAAGTCACAGGAGTTTAAATAGAGCAGTAGTGAGTTTGT
>JAWWMU010000106.1:54898150-54929567 GCA_035048155.1 Cinnycerthia olivascens | reverse complement strand
TCACCTTCTCCATTTCTGCTGTGACAATGGCACAAGTGATTGGTTTAGAGTAGAAACGGACTGTCTAATGTAGAGAATGGGTATTGGAGACAATTCATAAATAATCAGTACGTAACTTTTAGTATAAAAGATAAACGCCGCCTCTGAGGGGGGAGAATGCCTTCGACCATCCTGCTAGAAAGACCTCCACAGGACAGAGAAAGAATGTTTTAGATAAGCTTGAATAAACAACCTTGAACACGAGACCAGAAGAGTTTCTGCCTTCTCTTTCATCTTGGGCTGGGGGAAGAAGAACCTTTACATCGCCAGAAAAAACTGCAAAATTGCAGAGAAACCAACAACTCCTTTTATTTTCAGAGTTTACGTGGCAAGAATTTAGGAGAATTTGCTCTTCTTTGGGATGGGGAATTAAAGTATTTCCTGGAAAAATCCCTTTTCTACATTTTTGGGACCATCTTAACTTTCCTGGAAGATATCCTGCCAACTGTGGGTGAAATTTACTTCTGCCTCATTCTGAAATACAAAGACAAAAGAATATAAATTCCTATAAATAAATTATAAGAAAAATTCAATAAATTCTTTTAAATTTAACCTTATCACAGCTAATCTAAAAGAAATGATAATAGAAGTTACTTGAACACAGATACATTAACTAAGCTCTGTGTGAAATAATTGATTTACACAGATTTAGTTCCTCAGTTTTCAAAAGTAGATCTATTTGCAGGCAGTAGTTTTCCATCAGCAGGAGTTCATGAAACCAAGGATAAATAACAAAATGTAGATACAGTGCGCATGCTGGAAATGGATTAGGCTGAAAAGAAACTTTTGAAACCACAAATCACTACTGTCTCTCTTTCCGTAACTCCTTCTTTGAAAGTCGTTCTCATGAAAAATATTGCTCCTCTGAATTGGACCAAATCAGATGTGGAGATGATTCTTCACAAATGAGAGTTGAAATACAGGCATATAAAAATGTTAGAACTTGCTGCTTAATATTGTAAAGTTGAAAGGTTTATGATTTTGCGAACTTAGCTAATACCTTTGAAGGACAGATTACTGTAAGCTTGTAACAGGGAATGGATAGAACTGCTCTGAATTTCTTTTATGACAAAAAAGGTACTATTTTATAAGTTACAGGATTTCCTCCCCGTCTCCCCTTTTAATTCTGTCTGAGCTGATTCAAAATTAAAACCTTGACTGAAACTATTAGCCTTTCCAAGTTTCTTTGCCTTGAATTACCAAGTTGGGACCTCACAAAAGGTAAGTTTTAAGCACAGAAAAGAGGAAGAAAGAAGGAGATTGCAACATTGTCTCTGAAATCTGCTCTGTAAATATCTAAATTATGGCACTTCTCAGGTTGCAGCATTAATTTGGAACCCAGTGTATCCAAACTCAGAAATTTAACAGTAGAAGTCATCAATAGACTTAGCATTGGAAAAGGGAATCAGTAGGCAATACTTCATATTTCTCTTACAGATTTCTAGCCCTTTCTCTCCCACAATTGCAAGTTTTCCATAGAAGATAATGGGCAGAAAAGAAAGATAAAAGATAGATCAGAAAAAAGAAATAGGAGGTTTATTTTTAATATATGTATTTCACTTCTCTTAAGCTACTACTATACTCCCTTTTAACAGTTCTAACAGTTTAAGAGACTTCTAATCACCTGACAAAAATACACAACTTTGCAACCCTGTGTTAATAGGTAGTTCCTTTGGGAACTGCTTCATAGTTCTACATGAAAATCTAGAATGACCTGCTTCACTGAGAGAGAGAAGGATCAGGTAACATTCCTTCAAAAATTCTGGAAAGCATGTTTATAATAATATATATATGCCTATAATAGGACTTGATTATGGGAAGGTGTTGAACTGAAGCTGTCAAAGTTCTGTAATCCCACAGTTAAAGGATGGGGTGACTAGCCTGTGGGATGAGAAATCACTATGAATAGCAGCTGTGATTGTGGAATACATTCCTGACCTTCCTTTTTATGCTATCAGTGGATGGAAAAGGTTCAACTATTGTAAATGCTTGTATTTAGACATAGAGTTAGCTTGGCTCCCTAGCACGGAGATGAGTGGTGCAAATTCAATGAGCACCAAAGGTCTCCAACTTCTTCTTAGTTTTTCCATCTTCGTGCTTGAACATTTTAAGTATTACTGAGACACTTTATGTCATGTGTCAGATATTGGGTGCTGTGAGGTTATAAATGGCTATCATACGTCCTGCTGCCAATCACTTATCTATGTCTAAATGAGACTGAATTTGCATAACTTACACATTGGGATGAATGACACCGACCTCACTCTATCTCACCTTCAATCATTCTCTGCTTTTTTCCATTCTTTCTGCTCTTTTAATGTCAGTCAGTGCTGCAGGAATGCACAGGCCCAAAGTATTAAAATGGGAAGGAGTTTAACCTAAAAAAATAAATATAGATAATTCCCTCCCTATTATACCTGATTTCTAAGAAAACTCAGACTTATGGGGTGAAATTTAAAGGTGGCTGCAAATTTGTACATGTAATAGACAGGATTCCAGCAATTTCTCAATCCCCAGTTTAGTCACAAGTTATCCTAATTCCTTATGGCTTTACTGACATCTCCTTCTCATCACTTTTCTAGGTACTGTGGGAATTTTCCCATCATTTCATTATTAGATTTTGTTTGTATCTTGCACAACCGATTTTCTTATTTTGTTACAGGTGAGAAGTAAGACAGTAATATGCATTGCAATCACAGTGATGGTAAAATGTTTGAAATTTTAATTAAAGCATAACTTCAAGAGTATTTGAGTTTAATATGAACTGCTACTGTTATCATCTATCAGACTAACGATGCTTGCTTAGATTCCCTAGGAATCTAGATACAGTACTTTACATAAAATGCTTCAGATACTCCTTTTTTTGCATTAAAGAAGATAAAATTAACTGCAGTATAATCATAATGATGAGGAGAATTTGAATAAAATTAGCTCTTAATTGCATTTGAATTCTGCATCTCTGAAACATAAAGCTCATAACTTCCCTATGGAACTTCACCATTTTTTTCTTTTATGATCAGTTGGAGAATTCAGCATGGGCATCAATTGCCCTATATTTTCATTACTTCAGCAAATATGTAAAAAGAGCAAAATTTATTAGTTAATTGATATTTGAATGAACTGTCTTCTGTAGTTTATACCAATATATATGTTTAGTTAGAACTGAATACATATGAGAATTAAAATTTTTTTATAATAGGCAGGTCAATTCCTGTCTTAAAAGTTTGCTGTCAGATTTATGTTTCATGATAAATCTGGGAAGGGTGGAGATGTAAATTGTGGAGTTGTGTTATTCTTTGTACCTACATTCACATACATGTGAAACAGATATGACTTTCCTTTTCAAAGGCAATAGAGGATGCACAGAAAAAGTAACCACAGGAAGGTAAATAGTAAAGATGAACAGGTTGAAATGCATTTCCCATCAAAACAGATACGCAGAGCATACTGCCTTCATGACCTTAAGCAAAAGTCTCCAGCAATGTAAATTGCATTCATAATGAAAATATACACTGAGTGACAGTGTAATCTATAATACTTTCATACACTACCAGGTAATAGGCAAAAGTGTCATAAATCTTACCCTTTCGAACAAAACACCCGGACTCTACTGGATCTTTGAAAAACTGGAACAGGATTTAAAAACAGGGCCTCAAACTGCATCAAGAATCATTGTTTATGGTTAAAATGATCTCTCCTTGAGGTATTCTAATGGGAACAAGTACACATTTTTCCTTTCTACCTTGGGTTACTGATGTTCACGTGGTACAAACTGCATGGGACATCGTTTTTCTAATTTGCCAAAATTAATTATACTGTTTCTTTTTTCTCTTGCACTATTTGCAGGCATCCTGTTTCTTCAGTCACATGTAAAAAGACATGTACAATAGGAAAACAGTTAAATTGTGTGATCTGTACTATTTCCTGCTCTGTGAGATAAGCAGCTCTCATGGGTAGAATTTGCTTTCAGAAAGGAAACAGAACAAAACCTGAAAGTGAGGGGGATGCAATAGAGAATATTCATATATAAGCTATGAGTCAATATGTTTCTATGTTAAAACGGTGTCATTTTGCAAGCATTTATTCCATGGATACACGTGTCGAAAGTTTGAACTGAAAGAGAATTTTATGACCATGTAATAAAACTCAGTAAAGGTCGTATACTGTAGAAATACTGAGAGCTTATAAATCATTAATGTCATCAATTCCCTGTGGGTTTTGAGATGATATAAGAAAAGAAGAAAAACAGAGCTTTATGTAGAAAGAGCATTCACAGAAACTTACAGTTTTATGGAGACTAATTTATCCCAAATATCTAGGCCAAAATGTCTCCTGCTGTACAAATGCAAAGGAGTAGGAGAAAAGTGTCTAGAATGATTAGCTAAGTTTAAGTATTATCACTACAAAAGAAAATATTTTTGGAATTTAAATAATTCCAACTATACATATTCAAATACTGTTCACACTGCCTACCACTCCCCATTGCCTAAACTCAAAGACAATTCCCGCTGATTTGCAATTTTGGAGATATTAGGTCTTCTCATTTTGGTACTGTCCACCATGGATCATCTAAGGTAGAGCTTATCTTGCTGAAAATGTACATAACAGAAAGTTCTAGATTAAATTCAAAAGTTTTTGATGTACAACATCAGAGAATCACTTTGGAGTGTAATTATAGTGCTTTTGAGAACTAGTTCCAATGAAAAAGATGATAAAGCTACCGGGCAGAATTCCAGCACTTGGAGCACTTTGCTGCTTAGGAAGGATGTGAGAACACATGTAAGAGAAGGACATACTTTATCCCATATCCACCTTTAAATTTCCTGGCATGTTTCAGAGAAATGCCCTAAATTCATGTGAACAATGGAGATTTTCCAGCTCCTATTTTCAAGGCAGGCAAAGCTTACTTACATGGCCAGAAACAGCCTACACTTGTATGAGATAACTGGCCACAGTGTAAGCTTCCCTGGGAGGTGAGAAAATGAAGCGTTCTCTCAGAAACGTTACGACTCCACAGGAGACCATTTAAGCACCACTTCCTAGAGAAAATATTTCTGCATGAAGATGAAAATAAATTCTAATTAAACTTCACAATAAATTTAATTATGCATTATGAAACAGGGTTAAAGGTGAAGGAAAAGTGAAAGTCTTAAGAAAGAGAAATGACAATATTTAAATCAGATGTTAAACAACTGCAAAAGAATGGATTTTTTTTTTACTTAAAAGTTGCAGAAAGATGACCTAGCAGGTCACTTTTTTCTCTTGGGCCTCTGAGGAAAGCAATTGCATGTGAAGGATAGCCATAGCAGTTTGATTAACTGCAGCATAGATTCCTACCAAAATCTGAACCAAAGACTGTCGTTTTGTCACCCTCAACATAATCCACTGAAAAAATCATATGAGTCTGAAATAGTTCTTCTGGCAGTACTTGGTTGCTTTTATTAAATGAACACTTTTTTTTCTCCTGTTTTGCTGGTAGCACCGGTAAAACTGTGATAAGCACTGAACACAATGACTTGATGTTCTTTGGATGAATCTGTATTTCCCCTTGAATTGCACAATTTACAATCCGGTGCAGCACATAATGACATGCTGTGGCAATAGATGTGGAAATTAAGCAGATAAATTTTCATGTGTACTGAAGGCACCTATAGGTACTGGTGAAAAAAAATTTTAACTCTTAGATGGGTCAACATTTGATCTGTATTTTTGTTACTGGACATATCACAATTTATTTGAACACCATAAGAAATTAATAATGATAGTATAAAAATGTGTGTATATATATAACAATAAAAGCAAAAAAAAAAAAAAAGAGAAATGTAGAAAAATCAAGAGATTTTCACTGGTTTTCTAACCTTAGTGTCAGAGAAGCAATTGACAACTCAAAAGGGAATTGCCTAAATTTCAGATATGTAATCCCATCACATAAGCCTCTGGCAGAATCATTGCTTCAGGAGCTTTAAAAGACAAATTTTTGTATTTTCCTGAAAGCATTCTGGTTGGGTTTTATTTTTTGGGGGTATCACTGATGTTAATTTTCATTTGATACAGTGTTTTCACTTCCATTAACCTGTAAGACAAGTCACTATATAACTAGAATGTTGTCTAAGATAGAGTAGGAGTAAATTGTTACTACTTCCAGTAGAGGATTCAATTCCAGTTGAATCTTTCAATAATTCAAATACTATTTTTTAATTTATTTTTTTTTCCTGGGATACTCTCCAGCTTACCTATGTATGTAACAGTAACAACACTGCAGATCTGTCTGAGTTGACACACTGTATATCCTACTAGAGAATTGACCTTGGACATAGGTTTAATGTCTAACCGGAAATTGCACTGTAAGGATATGCTATTTTCTTTCCCTGAAACTCAGGTGCCCTTGAAAAATAAGTTCAGGATGTTGAAAGAGTCTTCAATTTGCAAGGTAATGAAAATGGATTTAGCATGCACATGAAACAGTTAATTTATTTCCATTACAAGTGACAGTTATGAGTCAACAACCTGCACATGTGATGCATAAGGAATACAAACCCACACCTTACCGGGGAACCCAGCCCCTAAGCAGTGACCCTGCAAGTGGCTGTCAGGTTTAGATAACTACACAGTGGTTTCAATACAAGTTCAGAGTCACAAAAAAAGTGCATGGCCATACCACTGTCTGAATAAATAAGTCAACTCTGCTGGAACATTCTAAAAGGAGTAAAGCCAGAAGTGATATTTATAAGTGAAAGAAACAAAGCATCAATAATGAAAGGAGTAATAATGAGCCATAATCAAAATCACTAAAAAAAAGAACTCAAGGTATGTTTCCCCTTAGAACACACATGCACAGTCATATGCACACATGCTCAAACAAAATTAATGCACTGAAGGAAGAACTGAGTTTTGATTTGTTCCTGAATTTCTATTATCTGCCAAGGGGATATTTTTTTGTCTGTGTCTGCAGGTTCTACAAGCACACTGCTGATACTGGTCTTCAGGAAAACTTAGCTTAGAAAGAACCACAGTCAATGCAGCTGCTTCCTCCTCCACATTTTGAAGATTACAGATAATAGAAGTAATATACAAGAAAATGATTCATGACTCAGAAATAAAAGTCTTACTGAGAGGATAAAAACTGTACAGCAGAGGAGATGGAAAAAACATAAATCTGAGCTGTACAAAAAAAATCTCCCCTTTAAATTCTGTCTTTCCTATAGAGGAAATGGGACAAAAGGAAAATAGACTCAAGGAGAAAAGCAAATCTAGAGCAGAATAGTCAGTCTATTCCCCTCTGGGCTTATAAAGAGCAAACTCGAATCAAAATCCTTGGAAGTCCTTGGGAAAAGGATGGTTTTAGCAGGTGGTAAATACAGAAGCTTTGTGAAAACTGTTATTTTCCTAAGGGAAATGAAAAATATTCTTCAGAAGGTGCCAGAAGCCTCAAAAGTAATTTTGATTCAATATGATTATTGATGAAATCTCTGTAATAGCCCCTCCATGGCAAGCTAAATTCTTCAGTTTGGTTTCAAAAGAAATTACCAGATCTGCTTTTGAAGCCTTAATCTACCACCTCAGGTTGAGCTTAGACACAAAAATCCCCTCAGCATACTTGTGTTCTTCTCCAAAGGGAGAAGGCTCAAAGTGCCCCTTTGCATTACAGTGAAATAATATAAAAAGATGGAAAAGATCTTTCTATTACTGGTTGGCCAAGGTTAAATGCAGGGCAGTTGAAGAGTACAGGCCCTATTGTGTAAGTATTAGAAAAACTTTAATAGGTCTGTAAAGGGATTTTAATCCATGTCTCAAAGTTAATTGAAGAATAAAACTATTAATTTGTCATTCTATGGTGTCCTTTTTTAGATTCTGCACAGAATAACTTTACTTCAGGGGAAACAAGAGTAGTATTACTATGGAGACTAGAGACTTATTTTCTTTGTTTATATTTTAAATTCCAGTTCTGCTAAGAGGATATTGAGAATGTGCTGATAAACTGCCACTGTCATTCTGTAAGTACAACGCTCATACAGCTGTGGTCAGGAAGAACAGCCTTGCTTTAAGTCTGTGTAGAGTGGACATTTGCTGAAAACCCTTGCTTGATCTCTGAATCATTGCAATATAGTGTCAAAAACACCCACCAAATTCATCTCCTCTCTGCACCTGTTCGCCATGAAATTGGATGTTTGCTTCCCTGGTAGATCACCACTTAGAAAGATCATTAGATATTAAGAAAGCATTCCTCAACAATAAAATAGCAAATAGAAAAGAGACATCCTGGATATTTAATCCAAGGTGAAAAACATGCCCCAGACCACATTTATGGGATTTTTGCCACAGTGACTAGATGAGTCTTTATCATTCTGAGATAATATGGCAGCTTAAGCAGATCTTTGAGGAGTTATAAAGGCCCTTTTTGCTGACTACTTTTCAGAATGCAAGTAGTGTTTTGTGAGGTGCAGTTAAATATGAAAAATACTTCTGGAACACAAAGATATGTAATCATGCATAAACTAGTTTTCTGATCCTTATCTCCACCAGTAGCACTATTCAAGAAGAGCCTTAATCAGGAAATAAAACAGGCAAAAAGAAAAATGCAATCGTCATTTGTGGGACTGAAATAAAACCTATATTTCTGAAAGAAGAATATAGTTATTTTTGCAACAGGAAAACAGTTATGATTCTGCAATCTTCTTTGATTTGTGTCAAAACAAATTGCACTGAGATGGATGATTTTCAGATTTACTTTGGTCTGTCAATAGTGTAGGAACCGATAATTGTTGTGGTTTCTGTTGATTAATGGATTCTTGAAAATTTGATGAACATGGGAAGAAGTGAATTGTATGAAATGACAAATATCTTTGCTTTCTTTTCTTTGCCCTCAGATATTGTAAGCTTTTAACAGTCTCTTTTTAAGGACTGCAAAGGCCATCAGTTCTGTGGTACTCTTACTCCTGTACTCAGGTACACTGTGAGTTGGACTAGGTGACATGTAACTGCCACTAGATGTTACACAGTTAGCAATGGAGAGTGTGGAAAATTATGCTGTAATTCTGGTGGCAAAATATGACTTAATGTGCTGCAAAATATCACTGGACTTTAGGTTAATACAACACATGATAAGGACAACCTTCAGGGCAAGACAAGTTGTCATGGTATTGGGTGCAACTACAATGAGAAATTCTTCTAAATAGGTATTTCTTAGACAGTTTTCATAACTATAACTGAATTTCATCATGCAATTGAATTTAACTGAACACATGAACTGTGCTGTGATGGCACTCAAGATCTTTAGTACTAATAATGTTGGTTTTGATGCATGTAATAGACCAAAGAAAGTCAAACAATTGGTTTGTGATTTGTTTTTAATCCTTTCCCAGAAATTTAGTACTTTGTATCTTTCTTCAAATTTGAACAAAAGGACAGCTTAAAATTTTGGCATTTTCTCTGGAATGGAAACCTTGTTTTCCTCAAGGTGAAACGGCAGCTGTAGTATACTTTCAAGAAAGAATACAAAGGGGAATGCTTAGTAAATGCACTGGGAATATAAAATAGGAGCTTTGCCAAGGACTGGGGTTTATATTATCTCCTATGAGAAAAATTATACCAGAGTTATGACAATAATATATGGTCATGGAAGGAAATTCAAATTTATTCATAGGCAAAGTTTTCCTGAAAACTATGAATACACCTATCCAGTTTCCCAAAAGGCTGTGTCAGTCACATCCTAATAAAGGCAATTGCCTGCTAAGATGAGCTTTCATTTATACTAATACTTAGAAATGGCTCACAGTTTAAAGACTGACATTTCTAGAAGCACTCAGATTTGGGATATGAGGAATATGGGTGCAAGAAAAATATTTGTTATTTTTTTTGTCATCAGTTGTAAGAGCCTATTACAAAGAAGTTTATTGAACATAGTTGAGACACAAACAAACACAGACTGACCCGTGATTGGTCAAACACTATAAATAACAAGCAACAAATATATGATGTGGGAATTTCTGCATCACCTCAGTCTTACAGGCTGAGTTATAGTACTCTTTACTGTGGATGGGTTTTGTATTATTTATGGACCACATAAATATCAGTTGTTTTAAATTAAATCAGACAACCTTTCCTTACTGCACATATTATAAGAGAACTGCCTTAAAACAGAGCAGACAAATAAAACCTACATCAATTGCACAGAGTTTGAATTTTTGAAGTGTGATTTAGAAGGGCCTTAAACAGTTGTTCTGTCTTTGGTAGTGAATTTCACCTCCTGAAATATAAAACAGACTGAAGCAAGACTACAATTTTCCTCAGTGCATTCCAATTTTGAGAGTGTGTGTAGTGGAAATTTATACATGATACTTATTTACTCTATCAGTAGATGATCAAATTGGAGGATGTACACCTCTTATCATCAGTCAGCCTGGAAATCAGGGTCTACAACCAAAACCTCCCAATGTTTTACATGGAAACATCTAGTCCTGATACAGTTAGCATCTGATAACAATTTGTCAAATTTTATACATCTACAACAAGAGATTACAGTGATGAGTTTTGCCATCATTCTACCATTTATATTCTATAGGCATAGGAATGATAATGACACTGACAAGAGCACCCAACAGAAGCACAGATGTTGAGAGATATTATTATGCAATCTATATTACCACTCATCTACATAAACTTAGTTGAATAATCCAAGTTGCCACATTTGCCATAAAGAATAATATTGATATTTTAAATGAACAGGTAAGCCATTATTTTCATTGATAAAATTTCTCAAATCATATCATGCTTTCATAGCAAAACGTCCCTTGAGCAGACAGTCATAAGTTCCCAGAGCGTGTCTCTAAAGCTACCCCTTTCCAACTGAGTTTCTGCCCAGGAGTAAGCAGAAGAAAACCAGAGAACTTACGATCTCCTTGGCAGCGAACGGGACCCACGGACACCTTGGCTTCAGACCCAGGCCGGTCAAGGTCCCCAGCCACTACCTGGCTGACTGGTAGGTGCTCTTTGTATGACAGCATCCCACTGTCTTTCCTCCTGAATTACAGAGACACAAAAGAAAGCAATTATGAAGCACATGAAACTATTTTCCTTGATCTAAGCGCCAAAAGAATAGGTATGCAACAATGGCATACAGTTAAAACCTCATTTTAGTTAGGAGGACCACAAAAATTCAATTTATTGTCATGTCTTAGAGCTCCTCATTCCCACTGCAGCAAGTAACCTTGTGCTTTTTTCATGCTTAGGCCAAATCACTGTGCACAGTTACAATATTTTTCCTTTATTATTCCAAGAGAAGAACTCAACTGTCATTGAGTGTTCTTTCTTCCAAACAGAAAATGAAATAAGCAATATTTAACGAGGTACTTTATCTCTCAACTGGTTTGCATTTGTGGGTTATTTTGGTTGCAATATTTTTTTGTTGGTTTGTATTTTTGTGTGGTTTTGTTACTGTTGTTGTTTTTATTTGTTTTTTCTGTATAAACACACACATAAAAGGCTAAATTATCCACATGGGATAAAATGTCTTATATATAGCATTAATATTATGATTTTTGACAGAAAAGAAAGAGGGAACAAAATAAATCCATCTTTTTCTCTTTCTTTTTAGCTCCATCCTGCCATGTAATTGGGTATCTAAAGTAAGGAACTTTTTTATATAAAAAAATCAATCAATTTGTTAAAAAGTATCACAGGAGGAAGAATGAATACAGTATCTAGAAAAGTTAACTAAACCACAAAATATGGCTATAACTGAGAGCTTGTAATGGCTTCAGGAAAATGAAAGTCTTTTTTATCTCTAACTTGGAAGACTCCAAGATTGGACTCATTATATTGCTAATAACTGGGCAGCACAGCAGGGATCTACATGATCTTTGGTAATGCTCAGAGTCTTCCAGTAGCACAGTACTATTTTCCTGTAGCATCTCCAGTCATCCTTATTTGATCCATCTAAAGAGATGGAAACCAAAACATTATTTTAAAAAGGAGCACAATTGAATTAGTTAAGAAAATAACTACTACATTTTTGAACAACAGGTCACCGGAACTAGTGTCTGTGCTCTGAGATGAAGAGAGTAATTAGAGATTTAATTACTAGAGTTTTTCAAATAGCAGGTGATTGTTTTACTTAATTGTGTGTTCTTCTCCTTCATAGAACTTGCTCCTTTGTGTTATGTGACTCTGAGTTGCTGAGGTCATTAGCTCTCTTTGGCTGGACACAGCTATACCACATGCTCTGTCGGTGAGGTTGCTACAGGACATTGATAGAAAAAGAGGAAAATGGAGAGTAGGAGCCGTGGCAGGCTGCTCCTGCACATTGTGCTGGCTTGTAGCCTACTGCTTGTCATCCCCAGGTCACCATGCCCTTTACAAAAGCATCAATTTCATCAATTTAGAGACATGCAGTATAAGAAAAGAAACATTAAAGGACTTTCCATTTAAGAAAGAAAAAACTGAATAGCAAAGGCAGGTATGTAGACCTAATCTTCGTCACTGCTAAAGACTGCATCCATGGGACCCACTCCCTTCTAATAGATGATAAATGTAGGTCATCACTTTACTCTTTCTGAGGTTTTCCTCTGAGACTGGCTTTCTCTGCTGATTTTTACTTTTACAAAGAACACTCTAAAGTTGGACATATCTATTTTAAATAAAGAATTCTTTGAAGAGTGGTGAAAACTATTGGCATTTCTCTTGTTTCTTTCCTCTCTCACAAAACCAGCTAATATTTCAGCTCCAAATGAGGATGTTAAAGGTCGGCAGTTTTCCCATCACCAATGGCTTTCACTTTCTTTGAAGGAAATAAGAAGGAGCAGTAATAATTTTCACCCTCTTTACTGATCATTTTATACTCATTTTAATATTTTATTTATGCACTTAGTGATATGGTCATTTTAAAGCTGCTGCCACGACAATAAAAGCTAAATGTTAGTGTTCTTTTCAGAAATAGTTTTATTTTCTGGTCATCACTTACTTTTGTCATCATTGTAGCAAATACATTTTTAACTGCACTGAAACTATTGAGTGCTGAACTTAGAGTTGAGAGAGGTGAGTTTTCACCAGCAGAACCTGAAGAGTTCTTTTGCTTAAAACAAAAATGGGATAATGATGATTTTTGGCCCAGACACATGCCAATAAGACAAATAGAGACCAAAAGGCTTTAATGTACTTGTAGTTCCTTTGGACATACTAATCAGTGCTGACAAAATCAAAAAGGTTTTAAAGACTCATTATTACTCTTGACTTTGTACAACAAAGAAATACACTTAGAAACACACTTAGAAATAATCACAGCTCCAACACTCAATTCCTGCAAGTGATAATGTTTCTGATGGTATTTAAAGACTTTACACATTAATAGGGTGGAGAAAGTCTCTGAAGTTTTTCCTCACCAAAGAAAATCCCCTCAAGAGAGTAAAGATTGAATTCAGAGAGTGTCATATTCCTATTAATAGTCAAATGGGAGGTGAATGAATCTGATCAAATCCTGTAATTATTACCAGGAGATAGTGATGAAATCTCATCATAACTTTCTATTCCAAATTTATTTTCCTATATATAACAGTCTGCAAAGTGCTTCAGGGTGCCTTTGAATAAAAGTAGCAGGTATTAGTGTGAGATTTATCATTGTTTTGATTATGATCATCTACTTACTCTTTATAAGCACTCAGTGGTATGTAAAAGAGAAATGCATTATACATGTATCAGCAAATTACATATTCAAAGTAATGATAAGATTCTGTATCATTATTAATTTGTTTATATAATGATTTAATACAACCAGACTACTGCTACTGGAGTAATTAATTTTCTCCAATTGTGTTAGACATCACTCAGTTATCAGACCAGCCATACAGAGTAAAACAAATAAAGAATGTGCTACAGGCAGGAATGGACTTGGTTTTAAAAGCTATGGTTTCATGACTTGAGGAACTGAAGTTATTTTGATAATACAAATAAAACACCTACCGGACTGAAAATGTAGTGTTAAGCACATATAATTTAGTGATTAGCAGTGGTTTGAGGAATGCATACTCCAAGGTATGGCCATTTCAAAAGTCTACAATTTTCCATCTCTCACAAGACCCAGGTTTTTACTATGTAAGCACCTCTGTATAAATCCCTGCATTTCCATAAACTATCTGAGGGAGGTATAAAGCAGTTGACTCTTGATAGGATCTGCAAACCAATGCCTGTAAAAACATTGTGAAGGGCATAGACATACTGGTATTTTCTCTCATCCAAAAATATCTGGCAAGAATTTTATTTATATTAAAACTGCTAAGAAGATGAATATTACAGACCATTTAATGAATAATGCAACTTTGGCAGCAAATGTAATAATATGGATGTGAGTTTCTTTGAAATAAGCAAGATCTAATTAACAGGATTAAAAGCAGGGCAAACTAAAACTAAGACTAAAGCAAAACTAACTCTTGAAAGGTTTTGATAAAATGTAGCTAACTTTTTAATAGACATACTATGCATCACAAAAGCCATAATTTAATATTTACCCTATACCCAGGGCTCTGCCCTTTGGAATTATAAACTGCAAACCATATACTCTAAGACAAAAACTTTTATTTCCACTGGATTTTGTTGTTCTCAGGAATTCTTACGGCTCTTTCATCCCTTTTCTGTCACTGTAGGGATGGTTGCGACATACAATAATGACCAAAAAGTTCCAAGACAGAAAAACTTTTATTTTAGCTGCATCTTCCTTTTTATACATTCCCTCCACCAAAGGCATGCACTTCACTCATTTGTTAGTAAGAGGTATTTTGCTTGTCCACCAAATCTCTCTATTCTTGGTTAGTTTACATATTTTGTTCCCTGATTCCCATGGGACAGATTTCTTATTTACTGCAGGTGCAGTTGTTTTTCAGTCAGGTATAGTTTGTTGTGTTAATGAACTCCCATTCCCAAGACAGTTTTTACATGAGAACTTGCAAGCTACTTAGCTGCACATAGAAGTGACAAGTTGGCTATTAATTTAGCAGAGCAAGGTTTGATTTTATGAGTCCTTTCTTTTATAATTTATCTACATGTCTACCACACTTTCCATCGTGTCTTGTAACCTCAGATGTCCTTATATTTTAAGTTGGAGCTAATGACTCACCCTTGATTTGCCTGACAAGGGGTATTATGGAAAATGTCTCATTACTGTACAGGGTCACAAAAACTCAGAGACAATCATAACTCAGTTTAAGTTTTTTCAATACTCTGGTATTGGACAGGATAAGACCCTAGGAAATATGTGGTTTCTACAAGCAAAAAGAAATAGGAACTCTTACAGTTAATACTGATCTTAATGCAATTAAACTTCTCCAGCATAAATAAAATATTTTTACTTTTGAGAGCACTCACCTCCTGAAAGTCTAAACAATTTGATGAAAGATCATCTAATCCCAGCACCCAAATTACTAACAGAAATCCATACTTTGACTTCTATTAGTAAAGATAAATTATACCAAAGACATGAGGCTGATGGTGCAGCATTCACAAGTAATCCTTGTTTAGAAATTACAAAATATTGAATTGACTACATTAAATTAATTTAAGGGGAGATACACTGAGAAGTTGGTCAGAAATGTCTCATTTTAAAAAATCCATCAGGAAGCAGACTGAGAGTGTTGACATAGGTTCTACAGGTTCTCTTGCCTGAAAGGACTTCTTGACTCTCCTTTCAAATAGGAGTTTGTGAGAAACTGAATAACCACAGAGAAAGGTGAATAATGGAGAGACCAAATGAGGCTCTGCTTTCTTTTGAACAATATGGAACTAGTTTCCAGTGAAAATCTGTCTTTTCTGAGTATTTGCTCATATTGTCCTCCAAAAGACCAGTTGAAACAGAAAGTCTCTTCAAGAAGAGCAGCTCCTCTTACAATATTAATTTTTTTAGTGTTATTTTGAAGACATAAAGGAAATTTATGGATCCTCATTTTTTGAGGTCCAGCAACTCTTCTGACTTGACTTTTAATTTTTCTTATTTCTATACTGAGATATTTTAAGAACGAAATCTAAGAATTCTACCATGCTCTAATTATCTTTGCGTCTGTCAACAATTTAATCAATTTTATGTCAGAGTTTCATTTTTTTTTTAAGTAAGTCAGGGAACATATGTGGCATTTCCTTTAGAAGAAATACTAAATTGGGATGTCCCTTTCACCTTGGTTAATTACAGAGACAAGATTACTTGGGATTCAACTGAAGCCAAGAAAAGAAACCTGTGAATGTAGAGCTGAAAATGCATGATGTGTAAAGTTTTAAAGGAAGAATTGACATTGGAAAGGGCAATACCTTGCTCAAATCATATTTGTTAGTTCAATTTCATTTGGCATTTTTAAATTAGTATTATGATTTGATCTCAAATTATTTAAAAATTAGGAAATTATTTTAAAAAACAGTAGTTTACAAAAATATTAAAATTATCCCACAATTAACAATGCCCCAAGTTTTCTAGTCATCCTAAAATTTTAAATGCTTTGTTTTATGACAGAAATGAGAAAACTCTCCTCTGAACAGGTGTAATCAATTGAAGGACAATAAAATAATGCCCCTTCAGCTACTCAACATGCCCCAGAAAGTTAAATGTCTGTCTCTATTTATCACTTTTACGAAGAGAAACCTACATTTATTCCATGAACCCCTCAAAGACACTGAACTTTTCCATGGAACAGCAGGCTACTGTAGCTCTGAGGGAAGAAAATAATGTAGAAGGCTACTGAGTATTTCTACCTGTTTCAAAAATTACCTCATTTAAAGCAACAAGAATTTTAATTAACCTTTTCTGTGTCTGAATGCATTACAGTGATGGTAATGTTTTACTGTGTGGACACTAGAAGCAGTTATCTAATGAAATATCTGCATTACTGAATGTACTATTGCAAGGTCTGTGCAGATAAATGGTGAATCCTTTGCTGCATCTATTCTACTGGTTAGCCACAAGCCTTTGGATCACATCCTATCAAACTATCAGGCCAAGTGTACTTCTGGCAGGATTTTTGGGCACAATGATCTGTATTGGAAGAAATATTAAAAATCTCAGAGCAGCAACTCAGAACCTTCATTTCTCGGAGCTCTTGACAACTTTGACAGTTTTATTTTGTATGACTGAAAGAGCTAAATACAAATAATTGACTATGGCATGACAAAATAACAGATGGCTATAGTTAATGCTGACTTCAGCCCCTATATGCCAGTTGAGTTCAATACAGTACAGAAGTGCAAAACTTTCTGGTGCATTTGGTCCAGAAAACTGAAGAAGTACGGCACTTATCACATCCAGAAAATGTCAGTAAAACCCAATTTTATAAGCATCTATTACTACTCCTACCCTTCCACTGGCACTTCCTGCAGTGCTCATCCTCATGTGACATCTGTGCATATACCTCATACAAAATTGAAACCACTCTATGGCAGGCATATTGGGGAGTATAGGGATGCTGTGATTTAGCTCATGTATTGAGTTTCTTGTATAGCTTTGACACCAAATATTTTGGGAAAAGGTTTATACTGATCACACCCTGGAACGAAGTGCTTAATTAGATAACCTCATAAAATCTCCATACGTATGATAAGAGTGACCAAAAGAGGGCAATGAAGCAGGTGGGATGTCTGGACCACAAGCCCAATGAGCAGCAGCTGAAGGAGCTGGGGCTGTTTAGCCCGGAGAAGAGGAGGCCCAGGAGAGACCTTATCCCTATCTACAACAACCTGAGAGAAGGCTGTAGAAAATTGTGCATTGGTATCTTCTCCCAGGTAATAAGGACAAGAGGAAATGGCCTTCAGTTACATCAAAAGAGGTTTAGATTGGAAAATATCACAGGTTTGGATGATAGAAAATTTAAGTTACTTGCTAGACATCACATAGAAAAAACATAATAGCACCCCTCTTCTAAATAATAATCTAAGTAGTCAATAAAGAGACAAAATATAGGAAAAGACATAATATCAGTATTATTAAAATTCCGTGTTACTATTTGACTATTTATTTTCTTTCTGTAAAGGCCCCTACCACATTGGTACTGATATTTAAGAAAACTTAGGTATTTGAGCCTATTTTTCAATATGCATTCTAAAGTCTGCCTGACCTCAAAGTTTAATTGTAAGAACCATAACATCTTATTTTCTGTGTCTATAATCAGTTCACATTCTTTAAATACTGTATTTCAAGGGTGTTGCACATAATCTGTGTCCCCTCAATTTCAGTCTCTAGAGGCAGCTATCACATTGTACTTTTTGTCTCCAGTCTCAGCCCCAGAAGATTTCTTCCCATTTTACTTTCATGAGTGTGTGGAAGCAGGCACATCCCCAGCAGTGATCCTTCTCTCAAAGTGGCACTTATCCCATCAGGACCGATGACCAGTTTTATTTACCCTTTCTTACATAGCACACAGCTTGTACATCTGTAGCTCTTTTCTCCTCACAAGGATTTCTTAACCTACTGCTGTTTGAAGCTGGAATCAGCAATCCTACAATTATTATTTTTTCTTTCTGCTTATCTAATAGAGAAGTTGTTTCTTTATTAGTAAAATTAATCTAAAAAATAATTATAAATCAAGACTGTGATTTTTTTTTTGATGTTGTAATAATTTGTTAGACCCATTAAATGACCTTTTAAATGATTCAGCAACTGGTGAGTAGATGGGGAATAAACAGCTATTTAAAACATGCCAAAATCAGATGAAAGAAGAAATTTGTAACAACCATCACTAAACAAACACCCTACCAAAATGAAACCTTAAAAGATTATCTACAAATTATGCTATAAGCATAATGAATGATGTTTCTGTGTCTACTGAGGAAGGAAAGCATGAAAGCACTCTAGTTAGAAGAAAAATTAAATATCCCACCACAAAACATTTTAAATGTATACCCATTCATCAGAAACAATTATCTGAAATGGAATACTCCAAGATATTCAAGCACATTTAAAGCAATGGTGCAGCATAGAGGTAATTAACAGAGGTCTTTATTCATTATGTAAACACTTTGCTATCAAGCACAAACAAAACTAGGATATTTTCCCTCTGCTAGTAAAAACGCATATATATATATATCTTAAAATTGATTTAATTTCAATTAGGTTCCTTTAATGTTTTTGCTAAAAAGATGGATGACCTTGGTTTGAAGTGATATGCAAATTTATCTGTAGGTTAATTTCTTCCTGACCTTTTTGTATTTTTGTGATATCATTACCTCTTGTCTTGTGTATTTCCACACACAGTGGAGTAACTGGAGAAATGAGAAAGGATACTACACAAAGTACTTACTGAAGTTTAAAAAAAAAATTGTAATTCCTGCAATGTGTATAATTGTGTCAGCTCCAGAGGCAGCTGGGTTCTGCAGGACTGTACACAGAGATTCTCTCATTGCGTTTACCCAAAGCATTATGAGAAAATGCAGTGACAGAGATTAGGATTTGAGCCACAGGGAAGGCATGGCATGCCACACTTTTATGCTAAATATTAGGCCAAATGCAGATGCCCTTGTTTAGAAAATCTGTTTTGCTGCACTGACCGTAGAATGTCAAGTATTTGTTTAGCATTTTGTTGATCGCACTTATACAGGATTAGTGACCTATTCATTAGCCAGATTGCTCCACTTTATTGCTCTGGTGGGTTTCCATTTTCCTTCTGTTAGCCTTTGAGCTCAACTTTCCTTACATTACATTTCACCACTTCTTCTCAAACAAAGACTGGCACAAAGTTAGCAGAACTCACCATTCATTTCCTAACACAGTTCCATCTGAGCTCAGCCTGTCTTTTCCTAGCACAATACTTGACAAACTCCCCCAAGATTTTTTCTACCAAGTCTGCTGTGACAGCCCTGACTGCATGGACTGAAATGGCTCTGGGCCACAGGTTTCTAACAATATGTGACAATATAGTCATGAACAAAGGAGGCTGATGATGAAGTGAGATTCCCTCTCCCTTATCTCTAAGAATGGTGCTTTTCAGGACTCCAAGCAATTCTGGGTGTATTATACGGGGAAGCTGAACCTGAAGCAATCAGGCTGTCCTTCTCTGACTGTGACATTATTTTATCAGCACTAGGTGAATACAGAAATTAAAATATAATATAACAAAGGTCGAAAAGCCTAGGGCACACAGTATTCACAGAGGGAGCACTGAGAGCCTTGCCAATGTTGAGGTGCATTTCAATGGCTAGGTAGGTTAATTTGCCAGAAGTTGATGCATCTTTTATTTTCTGACAGCTTAAATGTAGTTTACTGCGGATACTTCTTGCCGTAAAACATGCTTATGAGATAAACATTGCCTCATGGACACAGGGATACCAAGAAGTCTATGACTTCTACCTATAGCAAAGACTATGCATGCAATGGTCGCGGTCACTGATGACAGGTCTCTGCTACTGCAGGCAGACACATCACGTAATCACATGCAGAATCTGAACATGTATGTAGTAGTTTAATCCAAGAGAGACCTAATTATCTTTACAGTAGCTCCTGTGGTGTTATGTTTGGGATTTGTTACCAAACCAGTACAACATAGGGATGGTTTTGTTATTGATCAGCAGTTCTTAGAGGGTCAAGGCTTTATCTGCTTCTCACATCATCATGTGGAGGAGGAAGGTGAGGATATTCAGAGTGCTGGTGTTTGTCTTTCCAAGAAGTTATTACACATGATGGAGCCCTGCTTTCCTGGGGATAGCTGAAGACCTAGTTGCCCACGGGAAGTGGTGAATGAATTCCTTACTTTGCTTTGCTGAAGCATGCAGCTTTTGCTTTATCTGATAAACTGTCTCTATCTCAATCCAAAAGACTTTTGACTTTTCCAAACCTCTCCTTCACCCCAGTGAGGGGCTGTAAGCAAACTGTTGAGTGGAACTTAACAGCCTTCTTAGGAAGAATTTTGTCTGCTCTTCCCCAATACTCATACCTAAAAGCTATTCCAGAATGATATTCTTCATTGAAAATATTATAGGGTGAACAGTACTTGCACCATCCATTTATAGACCTGTTTCCCATGACTCTGTTAAGTCTTTTCCTAAATCTGTGTCTGCTTGCACTGCCTCCTTTGGCAGCCAGTTTCAGAAGTTCACTAAAGTAGTACATTTTCCCCATCTATCTAAATAAGGTCTCACCCCAGATAGCAGATTGGCTCCAGCTTTGCTGTCTTTGTGCTTTGCCCATGTGCACTGTGTAACAGTATTCTACTGCATATGAAGTTAATTTCTTTTCCTTTGGCAAAAGACAAGAAGTGGTTCCATGTCTATGTAACAATACCCCTGTTCCTTCTGAGCAAGGTATTCCACTGCTCCTAAGGGCACAAACCAGAAATGGGGTCAGCAAAGAAATTATGTTCACATTGTCTAACAAATCCGTAAATCATGGAATTGTTGGGATAGGAAGGGGCTTCCAGAGACCATCTAGTCCGACCCCCTCTGTAGCCTTCCAGAAATGTGTGAGTTAATAGTTTTAAAAGATCTTTTTCTTTAAAAAATCTTCTATGTTTACAAACAATAATAATTTGCTTTAAGATTATAGAGGAGTCACTGATAACAAAACAACAAAATCTGGGAGTTTGCTGGTACATTTTTCAGCTGTATCAGTATAATTTGTACTGAATTTACATTTTTTATAAGATCATAAGCAATTTGCAAGCATTAATATATCCAAAGTGGAAACTGAAATCATGAAGAAGTAGGTGCTATAAATTTTCAAAGTAAATCACTAGAAGGTGCTAAAGAAAGTTGAATATGTTACAAAAGTTAAGCAAAGGCAGGTTGAGTTGGTAGGCTAAAAAAAACCAAGCACACAATTTTCTTCATTATACAACTAAACGAAAGTTATAACTAGACCTATAATCATCATAATATAACTAGAGCTAGAATATAACTAGATATAACTAGAGCTATAATCATCAGAATTTCCATTTTCCCTTACTACTTGAACTAATTCAGTCACATATTGTTTGTCACCTATAAATGAGTGCTCCATATAAAAAAATCCCTCAGTTAGAAGACAGAATCAGCATAAATATTGTAGGTAGTAAAAGACAAGATTAGCATATGCATTCAATAAACACACAACTTATTTAGCAACTGAAGTTGAACAACTACTGTGATAATGAAAGCAAAAAGAAAATAATGTTTTGCCTACATATTGGTTCGTTATATTTCATCATGTTTTGCAGATGGCAAGAGCAAATCTGACATTGAGTCAGAGAAGAAACAGACCCTGAATTTTATGAAGAACTGCAGCTTGTTCAGACTGCCTACCCGTGGAAAGTGAACCCACTCATAATCCACCACAAAAGCATTGAATTTGTCTAGGAAACAAAATCAGCTGACACAAAAAGAAGAAAGTGTTTCCCAATGTTATTCTTTTTCCTGTTTACTAAAGGTGTTTGTTTGTTTGTTTTTTTTTGGGGGGGGGGATACTTGGTTCTTTTCTATTGTTTTTTTGAATCACAGAATTTTCTTAACTTCTTTCAGTATTTCTTTCAAAATACTGAATATTTTAAGCCTGTAATTTTACAAGGACTTTATTGCCAATCATAAGATTGTTGCATTATTTTGCAACTAAATGATATCCCCAAATTTCAGGAAATGTACATAAGCCAGAAACAGTAAACCGCTTAACAAATATTAGTAGAAAATAACTGGAAGATCCCAGTGTTATCAAGCCTAATCCCTGCAAGCTCTTCAATTGGGCACTTCACTATTCAACTTCAACAGGATATTGCATATACTAGAGTCAAAAAGCTATTCCTTACCCATTTCCTATAAATGAAAGAGGAAATAAAAATCTGAATCATGCACTAGTAGTGTGCTATAATTTTCAATGTCTTTACTTCTGACTTCTTCATTCTCTCTATAACTAGAGTGCTTTTCCATGGCAATAGAAGAGAAAGCTGATTCTTCAAAAGGTTCTTAGAAATACTCGCTTTATTCAGCAACAGCTGGTTTAAATCAAATGTTCCAGTCTTTGAAAGGGTGCCTGCCATCCTTACATCACCACATTATATCATGATAGTGGTCAAACACTGGCACAGGTTGTCCAAAGGGATTCCAAGATGACCATCCTTGCAGGTATTCTGGGCTCAAACAAACAAAATCCTCAGACAGTTTGATTCCAGTCAGACTACAAGAGCTCAGGAGGCCACTTCCAGACCTAATTACTCTGTGATCTGATGAGTGTATCTATGTATAGATGAGTATAGTGCACAACCTAAGCACCCTAAAAGAGTCTTCAAAATTATCTGTCTTTAGCAAAATTATACAACAAGCTTTTGCTGCCATGCTTGGTTTCCTCAATGATTATCTCAGTTCTTTACCTTAAGCAGGTCAATGTCCATCTTCATTCTAAACATAATTTTTCTTTTTTTCAGCTTTCAGAACAGAAGATGTTTTGTTTTCAGAACAAAAGATTTATGTTATTTATCACTTAGGTTTGTTCTGCTTCACAATCATCATATATAATTTAACAGTTAATAATAATAACAACAGTGATAATAATGAAGTAAGGTAATAATATTTCTGAGCTTTCTGTTCACATTTTTAATCTTCTCTTTGCTCTCTTGATTCAAGAGATTTCCATCAGTTGATGTTATCTATGTTGTTGGCTTTTCAAGCTCCTTAAAGGAACATATCAATTTTCTATTTATAATGTCAGGGATTAATAATTTCTTTTTCAGGGTTTTGGGCTTTTCAATTAAAGGAAATGGCAGCAAAACATAAGGTCAGTTTGAAGAGCATTATTTGTAACTGTGTCAATCAGGAGTTTGGTTTTGATTCCTGAGTCTTATGAAATCCTTTAAACATTTATAATAAAATTTCTTTTTCAGGAAAAAGTATGTTAGATTTGATATAAGATACTCGAATTCATTCTCTTTTCCAAAGTGCTTTAACTGAACAGATGAACTCTTGACCAGTAAATGTTATTATGACTTTTTATGTCATAGCCATCAAATAACTGGTTTTAGACAGACAATTACATGCTTAGTGATAGCATTTTAAACATTTCTCTTCCATAGGAATAATAGCTACAAATTCGCTTGTGCTTTTACATTGCCAAGAAAAAGCTTTTGTGTCATAGATATAGGTTTTTATATTTACTGTATTTTTTCTAACAACAGACATTTTCTAACACTGCCAGCAGATTTCAGTTTATTAACTTTATATTTGCCTACTTGTTTGAAAATTTGATTTTACTTCCTTTTCATTTTGCTTTGTTTTCTCCTTAATAATTTATATAAATAAATATATATATACACTCAAATACTTTCATAAAGGCAATTGCATAACTTAAACAACAGCCCCAAGTCATAACTCAAGAAAGATTTTTTTTCCCTAATCTACATTTACTGTAACCCTGTAATCAACTTCCACTTGACCAAAAGTTGAGCAAAATATAGTATTTGTGATAAAGGAATACACATAAGTAACTGTCCTGAGATACTGGTTTAAATAGAATCAATTCTTCCTAGTAAACCACTTATTTTTCAGCAAAATCTGAAAAAAAAGCACCATTTGAATTCCATCAGGAAGCTGGCTTATATAGACACACTTCTACTGTAAAGAATCCATGTAGCATTTTAATTTCAGTTTAAAGACTGTTGAAAAAAACTTGATATAAAAATGCAACAAATTGCCTCAGACCTGATTTACTAAGTCTCCATTGCACACTCAGACAGCTCTTAGAAACTTTGCGGCATCTTCAGGGACTGTAATTTATACTAATAATTTTCATAAGTATAGTATTCTGCATGTGAACAGGAAGCAGGAAAAAGAAAAACAGCTGGAGGAGGTGTGGAGGGGAGGGTTGGGAGATGCAAAGAGAGTTGCAGCTGGGACAAAATATCTAGCCATAGTTAATTACAGACAAGCAATAATTTTGAATGCTTAGGGCAAGCCAGGAGGGAAACATGAATAGTGACTAAGATAAACCCATACCTAATCCATGATATTAAAACAATTTATACAATTTAAGCTTCTTCTACAAGCCTAGCTACAGATAAAAAAAAGGAAAAGCAGTCTCCCTTTCCTCTAGGTGTTACAACCATTGCCTTTTTTTGCTCAATTTCCAGACTTTATGAAAGATAACTTGATTGCTTTGAGTGTTTTTCACAGACAGTGTAACTCATCTTCCTCTTTAGAGTAAAATAATGCATTATGTATATAACAATAATTCCCAGACAAACACAATGCTACAGGTGAGTCTTGTCTATTTTTATTTTCTGTTTCTTTATCAGGTCTTTTGTAGTGGTAAGAATCTACTGGACAAAATGAGAAAGAGGCAAGAAACAATTCTTCTTTCAAATACTGGGGTTTGGCAACTACCTCAGCCATGAACTGACAGGATATTTTGATTAATTGCTCTGAAGAAAACATTCCTATCAAGTCTGGGACCTGATACAAAAGAAGTATCTTAAGGGCTTCTGAGTTCTCTCTTCCCCAAGACCCCCAACTCTCCGCAGTATGATTATTTCCATTCTTCCCCTTATATCTGTATATCTATATCTATATATGTCTTATAGTAAACCAAAGAACAAACAGTGAAAGCAGATATATTTTTTGTTTACACTGAAGGCTTAACACCTTCAGCTTGATGGACTCCCTTGTGATTGTTTCAGCTAAAATATGACTATTAATAGTAATAACAGCCAATCATGTGCTGCAGTCTTCATCTACCTTATAACACACGTTGTCATATATTTCAGATGTCTTTACATCTGACTGTACTGATTCAGAAAGAAAAAAATCAGGGGAGTCCTACAATTTAAGAAGAAAAGCACCCTCTTCAAGACTTAAGCAGCATCAGCTATGGAGTGAAATACATCGGGCTGGTCAGCATTAGGGTGATTTAATCTTCACAGCATGGCACTGAGGGTAGAGTCATTAGTCTTTAAGTTAGCCCATAAATAAAAGCTGGAGGAGGAGAAAATAATTGGCAGCTGAAAGTTCTGAAGTGCACAATGCTCAATGTACTCTGCCCTTACCTGACAAGCTGTGACAGTAAGGTCATTTGCTTTAAAGCTAGGATTACATGCTTTTCATTCAGTTTAAAAAGTCTGCCTTTTTCTGTGCAAAATGGAGGAGACATTTTTGTTCTTGCTCACTTGATTTTTCACTCACAATAATCATAAAGTTTAATAACAGAAAGTATACAAATGTACTGGGAATTATATTCCAATCATCTGCAAGGTAGAACTAAAAATCACGTATCTGCCTTTTCTCTTGCTAATTCATAACTCTCTCAGAAATTTCTTAGAATATCCTTATAAAAATAAGACACTTTTAATAGCAGCAAGGATATGCCAGAGAATAATGATTACAAATTCTGATAATAATTATAATTACTAATTCTGATATATATATTTTTCCCCCAGTGTTGCTGTTGAACAATTCTCTAGCTTAAAAAGACCTGGATGACACAATCTGTGTGTGACTAGCTGGAACTGAAGACAAGAAAACCTGAACAACAATGCTCAGAACTGAGGCTGGCAGCAGGATGAACATTTACTTTTTGTCTCAAAATGATTTACAAAGCAAATTAATAAACAAGGATAACGTCTTTTCATCTCTCTCCCCTTTAAGTTCATTCATGACTGCTAGCACCAAGAAATGAATGAACTTGAAGTCAAATAAGGATCATCTTCATACTTAGGAGGTTGTTAGAGCTTGACCATTTCCACATTTACAGCAAAGTAAAAAGCTCACGATGCATGACGCAATACAGAATCCTATTTACTCATTCTTAATTTTGTATTGATTGCAGGAAGAAAAATCATCTTAGCGACACAATAAGTACATAGGACTGAATAAACAACACTAAGTAAGAAGGGTATTTTAACAAGGAAAAGGCAGGTTGCCAGCGTGTTGTTTCATGTCATATCAATGCCCACATTTTCTTGTGTTTTCAGATTCATAGAATGTTAAGATTTTGTTCCTCACACGTCTGGTCACTGTCATGAGCCAGATGTCTTAGGGGAAATGTTTTCCTTACTTCCAGTGAGTAGGATGATAGCTAAAGTCCAAGTAGGATCTACTTGCTATAACTAAGTCCTGAAGGTGAATAATACAGAAGAGAAAAGAGAGAAAACACAAATAAAATTGGGAAGTTTCATGATTCGTTGAATCTTGAAACTCCTAACCCCCTCAATTTGTGTCAGTTCAGGTTGGAAATCTGTCAGTTCCTGTGAGCTACATACCATGGCTGTGGTCAGTACTTGTATTGAACATCTCTAAGAGCAGTCTACATGATCCTAGGTTTGTCTGGATCCTGGACTAGAGCTACCAGGATTGTGGTATTTCATTAGAAATACAACACAAGCATATGGGGCAATTCCAGACAGCAAAGTCCTTTAAAGTCTACATAAAAGTAAAGCTTGAAACAAAAGCTTGAAATCTTACTATGCAAGACATGCTATGCCCTTCATTGGTCCTTAGATTAATTTTTAAATCACTCAAATCAGTCTTATATATACATTTATGGTAGTGAATGCACAGCATTGAGGAAAAAAACAGTCCTTTTGTGTTTGTAGACAGCCTTGCATAACAAAATTCTGGATTTTGGCCAGAGTCCTGTGGTGGTATTAAGGCACAAGTAAAGGAGAGTTTGAAAGGCGCTACTCAACACATGACCAAGTGTTCCATTTCAAAATTTCCATCTCTCAAATTTTTAATCTGTAGTTATCATAAATCATTAAAAAATCCTAAGTTAAAAAAACATTGTTAACAAAATCATTCAGCCTTTTCTTGTGGAAGAAGTAAAAAAGAGAAATGCATAATGGACAAACACAAGGTATTCATAGTTTTTATAAACAAAACCATAAAACAGGTTATAAAAATAAGAGGCTGGAATTAATTTAAGGAAGATTTCACATTTTTCAGCTTGCAAACTCTGTTTCTATATTGCACACCAGTTATATCTGATGACCACAGGACAGACAGCAGCCTATTTAATACCCAGCCATTTCACCCTTTTCCCTACTGGAGTAGTTTTAATGGCCAAATGGTAACTAGAAGGAATGAACTTCATGGCTTCTGGCTATCTGCTTGTCTGTTGGTGAAAGTTTCAGCTCACAACTATCACTCATATGGAAAAGAAGTACTACCAGCTGTATTAAATCTAATATCTCCTAAGGTTTGAATGCTTGACTTTCTGTTTTAAGTGTCCCTCTTTATGCAAATTTTTATTCTGTGCCATTACATACTGTCAAAGTGCTAAATTTTGACTGAATGGAAACATATAACATTAGCTGTCAATGTCAATGTACAAAGGAACTCCGCAAGGTAACCCTAAAAGACCGAAAAAAGCCTGTCTGGATTTGTAAGAGCAAAAGAAAAACTACAATCTGATTTAGTGCAATTTGTCACCTAAGTTTCCCTGCTTTTGTAAACAAAATTAACTCATTCCTTAGGCGTAACTAAAAAAATAAGTTTTGATATTTCAACTTTTTTTTGATTAGGATATGTAATTACTGCACACAGTTACTAATAGTGTTTTCTTGTCTGTCATTTCAAAGACGGCCTTTAAGTTCTGCAAAAAAAATGTTGAATGCAAGTTTTCAAAGTGCTATGGCCTAATTCTACAAAGTTTCCTGAATTTCTAGGAGATTATAATTAATCATCTGATAAGGATATGAAGTAAAATAGCAACACAATACAAATGTTATTAGATAATTTTCTGTTTGTTTTTTTTTTTTCCCCTGGTTTCCTGTAATACAAATCAATGTGTTTTCTTTTTAAATACAGGCCTCTGTATTCTAGCAAAAAAGTCCATTTTGCAACTTACTGTTTAAATGTGAGGTTACCACATGCTTGATTTTTATGCAATCTGTCTAGTTTTATTGGAAACTTTTTGTTTGTATATATATATATATATATACACACAGATATCTATCTAAATCTCTATAGGATGTTTCTCATCATGCATGTTCCTCAATATTACTTTTATAGTCCTTCAAGTTCTTTTAGGTATATTCAAATTTGATCCCTTTTACCTATTTAAGATTTCTCTACATAGTGCTAGAAATAGTAATTAAATTTGAACCAAATGTAGCCACATAGAGCCAATGATAACTTCTCAGTTTGGTTTTGGTTTTTGTTTTCCACAGAGAATGCGTACACTTCTGATCATGTAACACCTCTGTGGAAACTCCAGTTGCCGCCTAGATGGGAAAGTAATGGAAAAAAGAAATATAAAGACATTGGTAGCAGCTTCTAATGAAGGACAGGAGAAGCCAGTGTCTTCTAACTATCCAGCTCTCTCTGCATCAGCAGCTCTGTTACTGAGAGCACACAAGGTTAAAGGACAGATGGATTTTCAAAAGTGCCTAAGGGAGTCAGGAACTGAAATATTTATGATTTCGATTGTAATTATTTCATACTAAACTTACACCTTGATGTCTACTTATAGCTCCAGGAGCCTTTAATATCCTGTTAAATCTGGCTACAAATGACTACCTGTCATTTCTACAGCTTCAGGCCAGCATTCCAACATCCACCCATATTCCTGTCACTTAAAAAACTCATATCATTCTGAGCTCTGTTAGTTATCTTTTCTCATGACCTGAAACTTTCTTTTGAAACTCCTTTGTAGGAGAAGAGTTGTGAAGTGGAGGGATGCATCCTGCAGAGTGTTCAGTAAAACACCTCACAAAAATAAAGCAATTTGACAGTCTCTGGAAAAAGAAACTTTAATATCCAAACTGAGTTTATAAATAAGGTTCCCTCCACTGATTTTCTCCATTTGTCCAAAGCACTTTTATCTGCAAATTCTGCTTAAACCGTTTTGATCATCTTTTGGGCCACCAAATAGATCTTGAAAGATTAGCAGCCACATCAGTAGTGAGGAGTCAAGTCCATGACTGACTTTGTAACATGAAGTGCATTCACATCAGGAAGCACTAAATGAAAAAGCTTCTTATGTCACCTTTTCTGAGTAAGTTCTTGAACAGCATCATATATATTATAATAATAAGTCTTTTGACTTATTGTGAGTTCTCTGTAATAAAATGTAAGGAGCCTGTGGTGTAGAAACTTTGGCCAATCTGAGTCTGAACTGACTCTAGGCTCAAATGAGAGTAGGAATCAAAATTTCTTTGCAGAGCTTTACATTTGCTACTTAATACAGCGTGTTTATCTCTACTATGCCAGTCATTTTTTTAAAGAACTGCCAAAATTGTAATAATAATGTTTTTATTCAAATAAGATTTGTTTTTTTCAAAAGTCCCTAATTTTATCTAAAATTAATAATTTGATTATAGTTCTGTGTAACAGCGACCTAGAGAATTTCTTGCTACTCATAACAGCTACCTTTATTCTCTCAAGATTGAGGCAATCTGACTTCAAATGTCAACTACACACCCTTTAAAATGTGATCTTTATTAGCAAGCAAATCTAACCTTTCTTATATAATCTGATCCATTTAACTCTGAGTTAATTTCATTTTGGACACAAATCACGAATAATTTGGGTCTAAGGATCATTTTGGCAGGATTACTCTGGGTGAAGCTCTTCCATTTGTGTTTTTGTTTCTCTATCATGACAAAAATGACTACTTAATACTTAATTGCAGCATCAACATGAGTTCTCTAAAGAATCAGGTTTTATTTTAGACTATGTGTGCAAATACACATAAATCTGATCCCATATCTGATATTCCCTGCCAATATCTACCATTTGGCTTATTTACCATCCAGGCATGATAATCAACACAGTAGGCATATGCCAGGTAGTTCTACAACTATTTTATTCAGATAGACAAGGTGTCATGTGAAATTTTAAAAATCAGTAATAGAAAAACTATAGAGATGTAAGGTTTACCAAGCCTATGGTATACACTAATCCCTGGGAAAAGTTACATCGTGAGTCCATAATTAACACAGCTGATTCTATACTTGCATTGAATTACTCACATATTTGGTTAAAAAAAAAAAAACAACAAAAAAAAACCAACACAAAATTTTGGAAGAAAAGTATTTCAGGCTTAAAGAGTTTTAATTAGTCCCCTGTTCCTACCACCATGATACAATCCTTGACTGGTCCCTGATTATTATTTTTTCTGGAGGACTTCAGCATTATTCAGTATAGGATGCAGACAACACTCATTTAGTATAACATTGCCTGCTCTCCAAATTTACTCTAATGCTTCAATATGTGGATCTCATTTTATATCTAATGTGTTATTTCAAATCTTTCTACAAAGACCGCATTTTCTCATTGGGATTTTTATAGTGCTCATTAGCATAGCAGATGATTGCTTCATAAACCTACCTATCTTTGCAATACCTCCATGAAGGAGTGTCCTAGTTTAGGGCAAATTTGGGAGAGGGAAAGAAGGGAAAAAAAAACAACAAACCTCTAGATGGACCACCCCTCCCCTTAGCTGAATCGGGATAGGAAAAATCTCCTTGGAAGA
>JAWWMU010000106.1:54882319-54893225 GCA_035048155.1 Cinnycerthia olivascens | reverse complement strand
GTTGTGCTGGGGAGTGCTTTGACTGTTAAATAAACAACTTTTTTCCACTTTCCTCCAAGGAAATTTTTTTTCTGTCCTGAATCAGCTGGGGGGGAGGGACGGTTCAGATTAGTTTTCTAGAGGAACGCCATCCACAGGTTTTTTTCCCAAATTTGCCCTAAACCAGCACAGAGCTATAGTGGCAAGCTGTGGCAAGCTGCTTTGTTAATATATGAACTGCTCATCATAAACTCTTTCATATTCTGTTGTCCAAACCGAAGCTGTTTTGATGTCACCAGAATTTGGCAAAGATACATTGGAGGTCCTGTTTGAATTCTGCCCCAATGACTGAAGTCATTGAGGTCTCCTATCCTCTGGAGCTCACTTCCTTTTTAGGTACTGATGAACATGGCTAGACATAATTCCTAACTAGGACTCCTCAAAATAAATGCCAAACCCAAAAGATATGACTATGGAAAAGACTAGATTCTGCCAAAACCAAGCTGAAAAATGAATCTTGAAAAAGATGTCCTTAAAGACCATAATACAGCTTTCTTTTCTTCCTGTGATTTACACACACCACAGATTAATATATAATATCCAGTGGTATAATCGCTTTTCATAAAATATCCTGCAATAAATAGTAGTTGTCCTGAAAAAACTCTGATACTTAGCTAAAGAAATACTGTATAAATGTATTGTATGAAGTTCTTATTAAACAGTTTTGGATCTTTTATAGCAATAAGCCTATTTTAGATCTAAATCTAATAACCTAATGAATCTATCTATTAGTAGAATCCACATAATCTCAGTGTATATAGGGGCAGACATTACAGAAAGATTATTGAGTAAGTGCTGCTTATTAAATTATCATCTGTGACTCTTGGGGAATCTTCAAGAAGACATCACAATCCAGTGCCATTTTCCCCATACATTTTCCTTGGTGTAAAAGAAAACTGTCAACATATGGTACAGAGCCCTATTATTCATGGATTTGCATCCAGTGCCTCAGGCAATGAAAACTGTAAGTGGTCCTAATTCTACCATTATTGTAATTATTATCACAATATCTTCATTTTATTGTTATCATTTTGACACAGAACCAAACCTACATCCCTTCTGTGACACTGCTCTAATGCCTATGATTGAGTTGGAGACATCTGACTTTATATTCTTCATTCTCTCTATATAATTCTATTTCTGAAGTTTGGCAGCATGTGTGATTACCCTAAGTCAGTCTCTAAAACTGACTCCTTTATGTATGTGGTGTTCTCTAGTTCATCCCACATCATAGCTAACAGCATACTATCCTAACAATGTCAAAGCTTAGGGTGGCAGTGTGTGTGATTTTTGGCAATATTTGATTTTCCATATCCTAATCTACAATTTTTGCAGTACCAGGAAGCTTTACTTTATTACACCAAACAGGGTCCTGCTGCTATCCAGAGGGATCTTCATAAGCTGGAGAAGTGGGTTCACACAAATATAATGAAGTTCAACAGTGAAGAGTGTAAAGCCTTGCACCTGAGGGAAACAACCCCATGCACCAGTATTTGCTGGGAGCCACACAGCTGGAAAGTAACTTGGCAGAAAAGACTCTGAGGGTTTTGGTGGGCACCAAGTTGAACATGAGCCAGCAATGTGCACTTGAGACCAAGCAGGCCAATGGTATCCTGGGGTCCATTAGGCAAAGTTTTGCCAGCAGGTTGAAGGAGGCCATCTTTTTACCCTGCTCAGCACTAGTGAGGCCACGTTTGGAGTGTTGGGTTCAGTTCTGTAGTCCCCAGTACAGGAGAGAGATAGAATTAATGGATGGAGTCCAATGATGGGCCACTAAGATGGTAGAGCAACTGGGCATCTCTCCTCTGGAAAGAAGCTAAGGCAGCTGGGGCTGTTCAGCCTGGAGAAAAGAAGGTTGAGAGGGATGTCATCAATGTCTATAAATACCTAACAGAAGGGTGCAAAGCAGATGAAGTCAGATTCTTTCCAGGGGTGCCCAGTCCCAGGACCAGAGACAACGCGCAGAGGGAAGCTGCAGAGTCCATCTTTGGATTTATTAAAAAACAGTCCAGACAAAGTACTGGGCAACAGTTTATAGGTGACCCTGCTTGAACAGATGGATTGGGCTAGAGGAACACTGAGGTCCCTTTCATCCACAACTATTCTATGATTCTGTGGTTCTGTGATTCTTCCTACTCTCTTTTTACTTTTTCTTTTTTAGATTCTGGCAGAACACTACAGTTTTGTAGCTCTACATTAATTAACAGCTGTAGAATTTCTCAATTAACCTCAAATGATTAATGAGTCAGTATTGATTCAATTACCCACAGATTGCTATTAATGAGAGAAATGTTCATAAAAGTATGGTTTCAATATGTCACAGAACATTGCATACCATGTAAAATATAATCCTGCCTGTCATGACAAAAGAGACACAAATTATTAAGGCTCACAATCCAACAGTTTTAAGATGACAGAGAGGGTCTCACTCAAAATGATAAGCTTTATGAAGTCTGTTCATATTTATTGATAATATCAGAGATGCAAGTTTATTTCTTTTTTTCTGCCCTAATTAATTAAATTATCTAATGTAAAGCCTGGTAACTTCCTCTGAAATACAGAGCCTCATTCCATAATATGTGTTAAGTCTAGTTCTTAACATATTTTTCTCATGAAAGACAGACAATGAGAGTTGGAGGCACTAGATGAGCGATTTCAATACATATCACATGCAAATGCAGCAGCAACACTCTAAAGAGGAGAAATTCTGGGAAAAAACCACGAAGTTGCAGGCATAAAATTAATTGTGTATTGCAGTATAACTGAATCTGATGCAGACAAAGTTGTGTGGGCGGCCAAAATGCTGGTCTTTCCTATGAGGACTTGCCTTTGCAATCTTAGCATTCTTTTCTATAGCTCAGTGGGCTGGAAATCATAAATACAGTCCTTATATTTAACAGTCACAGACACCATGAATAAAACGGAAATCAAGGCATGGGTTGACATGTTGCAGGAGGGATCACAAATATAATATTTTTGCTTTTGTTCTTTGGTAAGAAAGGAAATATAGAAAAAAAGATCTATTCAAAGTCATGGCAGTGTTGTAAAAGTTAGGAGATTTGGTCATTCTCATCCTGCCTTCTTGTAAAGCACTCACCATTGCTTATAATCAGCATCACAGTTGCAGTAGTACTTGGGATCAGTACAGTTGCGTTCGATGCCACAGGCACATTTTTGAATGCCAGGTCCTGATCCACCCCAATAGTAGTGCTTCTCATTGGCTTTTCCAACCCACCAGGCATATGGATTCCCTTCTGCAAGGAATGAAAATGCAAGGTTATGATGCATCAGAGAGGTAGAGCTCCATAGTGCATTAACTGAGCTCAGATGTTTAATATGCAAATGCTAACAACACATAACCATATCCATCTCACATTGCTGGCAAACAATTGAATTCATTATTACTAAAGGTATTCAAAGGACCTTGCCAGGTAAATAGAACACATTTTCTTTTCTGTATTCACACAATTTACAATAACTGAAATTAATTATTTTTTATCCTATATGCTCTTTGTTTAGCTTTTCAATTGTACTCTATATAATGAGAATATGTAGGCAGATTCCATAATTATTTTCAATTAATTTCAAATGCACATATTAAGCTATCAGATGGATTATTTCAATATTTGACCTTGAATACTGGACACGAAAATGTGTTTATTTTCTCTTATTTATTTATCTTATTTTATTTATTTATTTATTTTCTAAACAACAGCTTTTAATTGAAAACTAATCTGTTGTCATTGGAAAACAAATATGTTCATCATGCTCTCTCCAGCTGGTGCTAAACAAAGCATAAAGAGATATTATCACATTCCCAAAGCATCTCAATAATTTTAAAAAAAGTATATATTTTTTAATGTAATACTTTAACAGAGGTGTTCTGAACTTTAATGTAGTCATATATATTCACATTGGGTCTGCAATTGGATATTTTCACATACTGCTCTGAGCTTATTTCTAATTCTTTTGGACTAACTAACACTATGTGTGTAAATAAATAAATAAATAAATAAATAAATATCTCTTCATTCTAATTTCTAATTTGAAAAAATGTCCTTACTGGAAAATTATTTTTTATTTCTCTAGTTCAGCAAGACACTCAAATATAAACTTAACTTCAAACAAAAATAAATATCTTAATTATTATCAATGTATATTGTGATTTTTGGCATTGAAAAATAATGATTGAGCTCAGCCTATAAACAAACTTTTTAAAAATGTCTCTTTTCCCTCATCTAATCTGCTGCTGGCAATTTCATATTAAATGAAATTCATTTATGGAATTCACTGATTAATACATTTTCCCAGTAAAATCCTACATAATATATATCCTACTTCCATAATTTTTTGTTTGCTTATCTCCCACATCCCCCCAAAACTACATGCATAATCCTTAAAATAGCCATTTCACAATTAGATTTTATCATTTAGACCACAAAGCTACTATTCCAGACAGAAATTGAAAGTAGTTCACACCAAACTCTCAAGAAAATTAAATTCCGGTGATGAAAAGAAAAACCAACACGTTTAAAGAGTACCAAGCCCTGAAAATGCTCAGCTCCCTGAAAACACTTTTTTCAATGTATTTGAATTGTTAGCATCATATAAGATAACGAAAATACTGTAATGTGAAAAATTGGTGGTGGCTGAAGATTTTTATTAGATATTGCTGTGCTGCACTGTATGACCATTCAGCTCTAGTGACAAAGCAATGGGTGTGGTAAAAGCGTGACTTTATTCTAGACTCTGAATTGGTCATTTTAGCTTCTGTGACTCAATTATCACAGAGCTAAGAGCTGCAAATTAAAGAATGTGCCACATATATGCTATGGTAGCATTCCCTACCTGCAATGCAATCTAATAATTCTGAGAGTACATTGCCCTAGATTACAAAGATTATTTAAAAAGCATTTAAGGGGAAATGTTATCTTTCCACAGAGAATAACAGAATTGTTTTTATTAATAGAGTATACAATTACAGAATTAATTATATCTGAAACTCCTATTTTATGTTTTCTTTTTTTGTCTCATCTTTGAAATTAGTTTTTATGCTATGGTGCCAATGCTGCCATTTTGACTCTTATTTAGAATTCTCTTTGTTTACATCCTTTCTGTCAAGTGAAGGACTGCATGATTCAGTCAGCAAGTAATTTACTGGGAAGCAAGACTGCTAATTAAAGCACTAGAAGAAAAAAAATTATTAGAATTGTCAAAAAACAGAACAAATCCTTAGAAACAGGTAGAACGATTAAAGCAGATGAAAGTGATGGCAGAATTACATTCTACAGTGATGGCTGTCAGGGACCACTATGACAGACACAAACGGGGCATGTTTGAACTCATTTAAATGACAGTTGATGTACAGTTTTAAACCATGAGCGTATTCTAGCATACACAGTGCTGTTTTTCACATCTATTGTTTTTAGTGTGTTTAGTGTGTTTAGCTTTTTTTTATATATACTGGCTAGGTCCCATTTGGATCCATGTTTCTTCATTCTGAAGAAAAGCACTACCCTCAGGCTTGAGAACACAAACTTAGGAAGAGACTAATTTGCATGTTTAAAATTTCTAGAAAGATCCAGAAGCTGATATATGATTTTAAGGGTTTTGCATTCAGCACATATTCTGCTAGACATCCCCACAACCAATAATCACAGCGCCACCTTGTGAACATCACACAAGACTCCAATTGCCTGGCATATTGTGCTAAGGCTTTTAACAGAGGAGCTCTTGGTAGACAGCTCTCATTAGCTGGCATCCATAACCCCAGGCACAGGAATAAGATGAGCCTCATACCAGACCATTTTGCACCTCAGTTGCCATACAAGAGGTTCTGGAGCTCCTTTACAGGATGGTTAATAAAAGGTATTGAGATACAGCTAATGACCCATCTGTTCGCTGTCAGTCACATCAGATGAAACAGCCCTTTTTAGTCTTCCTGCTTTGTGTCAGCCAAAAAAAAGATGAACAGTGTTTTGCCTAAAGTTCATATGCTTCAAATTAGGAATGCTATGTAATTATATTGCAGATACTGCTATGACTAAGCATAACAAAGAGTAAAACCCTGCAAATGGAGAGATTAAAAAAATAACAGAAAAGAAAGTCTAGAAGAGGGAAGAATGTATCATGCAGGAAAAAAAATGTAGAAATAGGTCACTGTTCCCTCCTCACAGTTCACTTTCTTTTATACCTCTATAGTCTCCTTTTGAGGACGTAAATCTTTCTTTGCATTTTTTTTTCTGCTTTGGAAGGTTTTGGAAAAGGTTAATCCAAGCAGAAGGAGCAGTGCAGCCCAGTGTGAAGAATGACCATTAATTGATGCAATCTTAAGTATCTGATTATTTTACAAAAAATTATTGTTTTGCTAAACTATCAAAAGTGTTGGTCTTATGGAATTAAGAGCACATAAATTTAGCCAAAGGATAAAAAGTAGTTTTCGAATATATTGCAAAGAGAAGTAATATAAGAAGATATTTCTTCTGGTTTTTTAAAATTACCATTTCTTACCTTATATATAAATTTTGAATCACGAGAAGCTTTTTAGTTGTTGTCATTGAATGAGCGCTTCCCCCCACCCACACTTTTATGGACAAATAGTATAACGAGAAGATGGAGAAGGGAAGACACTGTCTACCAAGGGATTTTGGTTAGAACTGATGCAGAACTTCTTTGGGTACAAACCAGCTCTCCTTTGAGGGATGCTGAGGGAAGTGTTTAAGTTTCTGCATATAACCAGGTTGCCCTTCAATGTCCATTCTTGAAGAGAAGCCCCTTGCAAGGTTTTGAGTGTTAGCACTCAGTGACTTAGCAGGAAAATAATGATATTATCAGAGTAAGGTGTGGGTACCAAGAAAATGGAGAAAGATGTCCAATTTTTAAGAATCCTGTAACCTCACAGGAAAGAACAGTCTTCTAAGGATAAAATAGGCAATATGATTTTATTGGGACATGCAGACATATGAGCAAGGTGATAACATCAAACTCAAATAATACTTTTTGTGATTTGAATCTCTCACACACATGCATACATACACACACACACATACACATATACACACAAAAGCCTTTAATATTTACATGTAATAGATTTAACACTGGTTGCAATGCCTTTGCAGTGCTGGACTTAGGTTAAAATTATTGCAAAATATGGGTTCTTATTTAAATCCCTGTGCAATATTAGGCCAGATTTGCAGTTATTAGATCAAAGTATGAAAAGAATCTGGTCATTCATGTTTTCTATCAAGTTCTCCTGTACAGAATATTCAAGAAAAAGTAAAGATTAAGGAAATCTTTCTGTATTTTCACAGATCACTTCTTGGTATTCTCAGAATGTTATAAAAAAGTGATTCCTTTTTCTAATAAATATTTCTAATAAATGTATCTTTGTGTAAACCATTTCATTTAATATAAAACCATACCCAACAAAAGTTAATGTAGTATGAACAGAACTCTTAATAGTCAATAATATGTTTATTTCTAATAAATGTAGAACTTTTATAATGGATCACATTTATAATTGGATCTTATAATGTAGATCTTTTTAAGGTCCACTTTAGCTGAAGTCTCAAAATGTATATGTTTTGAAAGTACTAAGCATTTAATATAAAAAACTGGTTTTATTATTTTTAAATGCAACTGATTAATTAAAATGCTGCTACTTTCAACATTTTAGGGCTCTTAGTTCTATGTGTTCAGTACTAGTAAATGAAGCAGCAATACTGAGAGAACTCAGGGAACTAAATTAAGTGTACTGATGCTCCATGGCACTCTGCAATCAGAGGACTCCATTCAAAATACAGCCCTCAGAATGCTGATGACTTTATTTGTAAAATACCTGGCGATGCTATCCATCTCTTCCATTTGCTCTGTAAATTTCCCTGACCTCTATAAGGTTCTTAAAACCAAAGGAAATGGTTAAAAAGAAAGGCTAGGAATCCTTTCAAATGGAAGTCAATGGCTCAGAACGTCTGAAAAACAAATCCAGTGAAAATTACTTATTGGGGACCCTGTCTAACAACTGCATTTAGCTATTCCCTGGAAGCAATTAGTTGTTCATTTACAGGACGGGACAGCTTTGAATTGAACTTTTAAATGTTTTATTTTAAATGGGTCCTTTCCAGATTCCATTAGTATTACAGATCGCCATTAAATACTAAGGAATGTCAACAACAATTACAGTATTTGTATTATTGTTATTATTTTCAGAAAGTATTTTTTTGTACAGTCTTTTACTTATTTTTTAATGGAACATCTGGTATTAATTACCCAGTTGTTATTGGCAGAATAGGCCCGAAGATATTTTTCAAAAACATATTGCAATTTTGGACACCTGAATTAATCATAGGCAGAAATGAAAGCTATTTCCCAGGGGTAATATATGATGATGAAATTAAAGACAAAACTTTTAAAAATAATAATTCAATTTGCACATGTGGAAAGCCAGGTATAATTCTTCTATTTTTGAATAAAATCCTTTCTTTAAGCACGTATTTTGCATTCAGCTACAGTTTAGCACCTAGTTCATTTAGCCTCACATAAGGTCAATTTGATTTATGGTCATGGTTCATTTACACCTGAGCAGGAATTCTATCTGCTATTGAAGTGAAGAAACAGACACTGAAAGAATAATTTTGTCACTGTTCGAAAAGTTCAGCATGCTAATATGGTTGTGTGCTTCACAGCTTTCATCCTGCTTCTTATTTCCAGCTTTTTTCTTCACACCATCAGCAGTATCTATTCCACTCAGGTCAAGTCTTCTTAATGAACATAGTGAGCCATTTATCTGACCTTTTGAAGATTTAGTATTTTGAAAAAATAATCAAAAGTGGTTTAATGTCAATCACACATAAAGTACATCCACACATTCCAGTTTAGGATTCTTAAAGTCAACGGTGTCAAAGCTGGGTAGGCTTTGCTAACCTAGTTTATTTTGTGCTGATTTCATTTTTCCTCATCTTTATTATTACGTGCATGCTTAGGACCAACATGAATCTGAGTGAACACTTTGCAGGTTTGCTGTTCCTTGGTGGGAATTGCCCACCAAGACTGAAAACCCAGCAGCTGAGGAGTTTGATGGCAAGAGTGGATGCTGCCAACTGAAGATGCTAAATTGTGAGAGATTCTGCTCCTGCTTGCAACTCAGGCAGATTATGAGCTGTTTGGTCAGTTTCAGTGCTCACCCAGAGGGCTGAATTATTTGAAACACTCTGGCAGGTCACACTTCCACATTTCAATGACAATACTTGTGTAGAAATTGAGTCTGAGTGAACCTTCTAAAATAAAAGGAGAGTTCTAGTATATGTGGTTATATTATTTTTTTTAAATTAATATTTTACTGATTTTCCATTTCTTCCAGTAACACTTCTTGCTCACTAATATGCTGTACAACATATACACATATGATTAATAACATAAATTCACACATATGAATTTAATATGACAATTGTAAGTGAAGTCAATTCTTAGGCTGTTACTCTCATTTTGTTAACTGATAAATCATTTTTCTATGCAATCAATTGGGAAAAATATAAGGAATGCTTACTATTTTTGAATAGAGTTTGCATCAGTGTTCACCATTCTAACAATTAAGACTTGGGATTAGTCAAACCCTCATGGCAACTTGAATGAGGCATTTGAGCACACTGGAATTTTGGGCAGAAAACAGACATTCAAAAACGTACTAACAAAAGGAAAATAAACTAAAAGTACCCTTGGACACTTCAGAAAACTCTGAACACCTAATTTATAGATATTTGTACATTTAATGGAAGTATAACCTGAAACCTTTAGTTTGCTGTTTACGATAGTTTTCAATTTGTAGGCACTCACATCTGACTTCTTTTTTCACAAAGCTAGAATCAAAAGACTTTTTTTTCTTTTACAAAGACTAACCTCAAGCATTTGTTTTCTTTATAAGCTCACTAAAGTGGTTGGTCTATTTGACAGTACTATTTATTTGCAAAGACTGTTTAAACTGCTTGAAAATATAAGATTCAAAGGCAACTTAGAAAGAGAACTCTGAAACATGCCTTACTTGTTAATATAAGAATTGATGTAACGTCCAAATTCATGGCCAAGGCATTTTACTGCAACAGTCCTTAGAAAGAAATATTTGGGTTTTCTTCCTTTGTAGGTATTCAGAATTATACTATACCCCAAAGTTAATCTATAAAAGTGAAATTCTTAAGATTGTAATAGAAAATGAAGATAACTACTGGAAAATATTTGTGAAAGGCATACAAAGTGTCAGTAAATGTTAATACAACACACTCCATGTACTGTTTTCTTAAGATCACATAAAGAATTAATTGCTGTCTCCTTTTCCTTCACAGCCATAAAGTAGTGCATTTATTAGGAACTAAAGTCAGATGTTCAGATGTCTCACCAGAAGCTCTGGCTTTTCTACTTATCCTGGAAGAGAAGATCCCTGCAATTAGTCCTCATTGTACTTCTTATTCATAGTCCTCACATGTACTTCAATTATGCTTTGGTGCATAAAAAGTGGCCAAAATGAGAAAAGCCCAAATTTTCTCTTCTATGTCCAGTAAAGACAGAAATGGAAACCTGTTCAAGTGCTTGAGAAACAAAATTACTGCCTTAATGATGACCATGCCTCAGGCTGATAGCTATAGCCATGTTCTTCAGTTAACCATGTGCCTGAATACCTGCCTGTTAATTTTTCAGAGAACTTATTTCATACATGTATATATCAATCTTAAAATCTAGAGCAGAAAATACGGTATCTTTTCCCAGATAATAGATATTTAGCTAAAGTATCTTTTCAGCAAGATAGGGGGATATATATATATATATATATATATATATATATATATATATAGGGGTACTCCTATTTATTGAGTCTGTA
>JAWWMU010000106.1:54852317-54882219 GCA_035048155.1 Cinnycerthia olivascens | reverse complement strand
AGTCTGTATTTTTTTCTAGTATAACTCCTTCTAAAATGTCAATGCCTGTATACACAAATATATAGGCAAAGATGATTTTTCTTTCAGAATTAGCAACCTATAAAGAAGAACAGGAGGGAGAACTGTCATATTGATGTCCAATGTCATCTTATGAAAAAGCTGACAGCTTTATTTTGCCATTGGAGAGATTAACTCCTTGCCCCAGCTCATGAAAAGCTAGTATGGTACAAATGATTTTTTTCCCTTGTCAAAACTCATATTCCAACCTGCAACACTACTAACCAAGCCTGACTTGTTATTTTTCTTGGAATTGAGTCTCAGTGGTGAGATTTACCTGGGGAAAGCAGCTGTCAGATGTCCTCATATGCTGCTATTGGCTGAGATTTAGAGTGAATTCAAAGTCACTACAGTTCCTGCTATAGTAAACAGCATTGTGCGCCAAACTTGCTGCTGTTGCCATTAATTGTGTACTATAAATTCACTGGATCATTTAAAGCCTAAGAATAAATGTCTTAGCTTGAGGTAGTGCAAAGGGGAAAAGCAAGTACTTTCGAAAAACTAAGTGTCATTTGTGGAATAAAAAGAACACTTACCGACATATATACTCAATAAAAATCAGTTCATTATAATTTTTACTATGTGTTCTGAAAAAACAGGCTTATGGCACTTCATCTGTGAGGAGGGCATACAGAAGAATCACAGTTAGAAACTGTAACTGCAGTTGGAATAGACTTATCACAGCTAAGTGCCAGCAACAGCAAAGCTGGGAAAGTCCCACAATAAACTTATAACTCAACCTGGTATCTGCCCAGCCAGGTCATAGCAGAATGCTCATATCCATGTCATGGTCTTGTGAAATAAGTCATTCCGTGATTTTGCTGTGTCTTTTTGTGATCAGTTGATAAACTTATCTCTACCCAAACATGATGGATGGGTAAGCAGCATACACAAAACACGCAGCCATTAGCTTTGAAATTCTGCAGGGTAATACAGCTAAAGACCCTGGTTTATTTACCTTCTTATAAAGGACATAAAAAGCCTAGGAACTCACCAATGATATTTCAACAGTAAGGGGATGCCTGTTTAAGTTTTCTGTAGCCATAGCCTCATTTTATGGCAGAATCCCATTGGAAGACTTCAGAAATTGTGATTATTAGTATAAAAATGGCTACTCTTGTAAGTAGTATGTTTTATAGGGAGTGTAAAAGCAAACTGAAATGATTTGATCAGACTGAGACCAAAAGGAGGATCATTTAAGGTAAAGTTCTAAACATTATGTGGCAACAAGGCAAAAGAAAAATTCTGTAAAAGGTTATGTCAGTGACAGTGATATCACAGAATTGTATACATGATCTTATTTTTAGATTAATTCCTTTGCTGTTAATATATAATGAAGACAATCATAACATTTCTTAAATAAGTTTAAAACGGCTAAATAATTCTTGGGATTTTGCTTCACACACCCACATAGGAGTGCCTTTAACCTATACAGAGAAGAAAATGGGAAATATTCTTTTGTCCACCTACATCATCCAGCCCAGAAAATCTTACTTCTCCATTTTATCTGATTTGCAGTAATAACAGCCTACATGGAACTAAATATGACAACTCCCTAAGAGGCAATGCCATCATTTTACTAACAAATGAACTAAAACTAACAAGATCCCAAGGTAAATTAAACTACAGTCAATGTAAGCAGAACGGATGCAAGCTTTTTAATGAAATGGTCTTTCCTTGGAGGTCCCATACCTCTCGCAAGTATTTCTCCTTTTGAAATGTTGCTCCTTGCCCCAGAGCAGTAGATTATGTTGAAAGAAAAAAGCTATTATAAGAGACATCTCCATCCATGTGAACTTAATGTCTGGCATTTCATACAGAATGTATACTGTTGGAAATTGGCTTTGGGAAGCAAAGGGTTTTCTTTTGCCAATGAGACTACTGCAGCTGCTGCTGCTGCTGCTGTTGATTTTCTTTCCCCACTGACCCTTAAGGAACCTCAGAAGATTCAGCTTAACTTCTTCTGTTTCCTTGTTCCTCCACTCTTGTACTGAAAGCTATGAATTCTTGATAATAAGAGTGATATTTCAGACTAAGAAAATTTGTCTTTTTTTGTTTTTTCAATTACATAGTGTACATGGATAGTTTTGAAACCAGAACTAACACTAATATATGAATAAATACACATATTAGTCAGTTTTTGTGATAGCAACACTATTCCCAAAATGCCAATTCTGAAAGGTATCCCATCCTTTGGAACTAATAATGACCCAAACAGGTATTACCATGACTTGCAAAGAACTGTGTTTCATAAAATAGCAATGGATTTCAAATGAGGAAAAAATGACACAATGAGCCTCAGCATGGAGGCCTACAACAGGCTATCAAGCATATCCAAATTGAAACAAAGGAAGCTACAGTATGCAAAAAACATAATTCATTCTGGGATAAATAAAGATTAAAGCTGGAGATCCAAACCCAAGACATCTGCTAAGGAAGTGTGGGAACCAGGGCTTGTCTCTGGCTGCTCTGGAGGCTCAGAGACCCTGGCAGGGGTCTCAGAAATCTTGGAACAGAGCCCAAAACATCTGTCATTTGGATTTTGGCCCATGGGAATGATTGCCAGCCTTGAAAGAAGAATTACAGGTCACAGAAGTTTAAATAGAGTAGTAATAAGTTTGCAATAGAGTGTAAAAGTAGTTTTTGAGTTTTGGCACAGGGGGGTAGGTATTGCCAAGATGGAGAAACCTCGTGGCTTTTTGAGTTTCTTCCTTCTTCTTCACCTTCTCCATTTCTGCTGTGACGGTGGCACGGGTGATTGGTTTAGAGTAGAAACGGACTGTCTAATGTAAAGAATGGGTATTGGAGACAATTCATAAATAATCAGTACGTAACTTTTAGTATAAAAGATAAACGCCCCCTCTGAGGGGGGGAGAAGGCCTTCGACTGTCTTGCAGGAAGGAGTTTAGCAGGGCAGAAAGAAAATGTTTTAGATAAGAGCGAATAAACAACCTTGAACACGAGACCTGAAGAGTTTCTGCCTTCTCTTTCATCTTGGGCTGGGGAAAAGGACTTTACAGCACCAGGAAAAACTGCAAAATAGCAGAGAATCCAACAATTCGCATCGCTGGGTGGGCTAGAGACTTGAATTAACGAGCCCGAGTCTGGACCAGTGAGAGAGAATCTGACAAGGAAGGGCATTTGAGACAGAAATGGAACACAGTAAAGAATAACATTCCCAAAGAAGCCCTCTCAGAATGTATTTCCATGTTTTCATGTTTCTACAGTCCAAACCATTTCATTTCAAAATTATTTTGCTGTTTAAGATCAACCTGTAAATTATTGCAAACCATTATATCCTCTTTTTAGAATTCATACAAATGTTTGAATAACCTTTTAAAAGGTATACTTAATACACACAGATTTTAGAAATTATGTGAGACATTAGTGATGCTGTTGCTGTTACAGAGCAGTTATTTAAAGGGATACAAATTTCAGTGTGAAAGGGAACAAGCAGAGGATTTCAGATTTGTGTTGTGTTATCTACAGCTTACTCTGAAGAAAACTAACTTTGCATCCAATGCTGGGATCATTAATTAAAATAATTAAAACCCCCTAAAAATTAACTCCCTTTTTTAGCTGATCATTTGTCAGCCTTGATAATGGGCTTGTGCTTTGATTTAGACAATTTCTCTTCCAGGTCAGGTTCCAGGGTCTCATGGCTACTGTAATGAGCTATGTCTCTATTGATTTCTGGAAAACAGACACACATATTGATCGAGACTGACAAACAGAAATGTTAGGTGATATGTTTTACATTGTCAAGATACCACCTCCTACAGTCTGTGCTCAGGGCAGTCTTTTTCCTTGCTGAAGCTTGTTTCATCAGTTCATTCAAGCATATTAATTCTCACATGTGGGTTTCACATTTCTCTATGGGAAAATTAAAATTGGCCAATGACGTACTTTACTGAAGACTTATAAGATATTACGATAATATCTTATTCTGTGAGTTGAAATGACATTTCTTAACCATCATTATATACTCACAGGGCAGAGAAATTATGCTGGTGCAGTGATGGAGTTCCAGTTGCACTATTAACAATAAAAATAGAACTCCAATTTCACTTGCTTCTGAAAAACTTAACTTGAAAATCCTACATTACTGCACTGACATGATGAATGATTTTCCCTGCTTTGTGTGACAGAGTTTAAGCTCCACACTCTAGAGGGAGAATGACATATTCGCGAAGATAACAACACCAGTGTTATTTCCTGTAGTCAATTCTTTGGGCTCCTTTTGCTCCAGCATGCAGTTTTCTTTTGTGAGGTCCAGGAGTGTACCTCCCTGCCTTCAAGGCCAGCTTGCTCAGAGAGGTCTTTCAAATGCCTCAGCTAATTCTGAAGCTTCTCCAAAAAAAGCTGGGATGCTTCAGTCCAGATGTTTCCTCCCAAAAACTCTGTCAAGAAACCTCATTGGGGGCCCCATCCTTTCCCAGAGAACTCCTTTCCAGAGTGTTCCCACATGTGCAACACTGCAGGCACAACAGCCTTGGACCTCTCCAATTTGAACTAGGCCAAATGGATTTCCTTCTGGCCTGACCTTGAACCTGCCTTCTCACTGTGGACTTATCCAGTGACTGTTGGTCTTTGAACCTGGAAATTTTCTCTGATCATGACTTGATATGGAAATACTTTCTTCAAATACCGATATTAATGAGAATGTTTGATGCACATAATACAGGAACAATTTAGAAAGAGAGTAGTGTTTTGGATATATTCGGCCTGTTACATGAGTATCCTGGTTCTGGCCAGGACAGGGTTGATTTTTTAGTAGCAAAAGGAAGAACATGACTGGGACATGGAGGTTGTTCTATACCACCCCAGGTCATTGCTGGGGCTTTTGGGGAAGGGGTGTCTTCCATCTGAGTAAGTGTGGCAGAAGGAATGGTGGAGTAATGCTGGTTCCAAGCTGGAAGAAGCAATTGGGTAGTGTCAGTTCCAATCAATCATGTGTCTATTGTTTACCTCTCTTGCAGACTTTGTCATTGATACTGTAGTTGTTATGGCATGTTTTCTTATCTCATTGCTCTTTCCAGGAAATTGTTCTTGTCTCAACATGTGATCTGTACCTCCAGTTGTTCCCTCCAGCCTGCTTCTGAGGGAGGGCGAGGTGGAAAGGGAATAAGCGGTGCCTGGTTTGGAGTTTCAGTGAGAACACCAAATTGGGGAGTATCATTCCTAAACCACAACAGAGTGTCAGTGAAACAGCATGCGTACTCCTTCTTGCCATAAAGGAAACACAGAGGAAAATTAGAAAGAATAGACTGAAAAAACTAGTTTAGACTGATCAGTTTGAAGGGCCTGAAACTTTATCATACAGAGCCCTTCTTGACTTGTGAGTCACAAGCATTTTGCAAGAGGGCTGTCCTGTTGAATTCCAGTTATCGCACAAAGTCTCTCCCTCAATGAACAAGCTTCACAAAGCCCAGAGTACTGCCAGCTGTAGCAATGATGTTTGGAATTTGACTTTGAAAATCCTGGAGTAAAATGGTAAAAAGCAAACTTGATTATATTCTCTAAATACCTAGAGAGAAACAGAAGTTGCAGATATTGTTATGAAATTTCTCACTGTAGCAGGTAAAGCATGTAATAACCCGCTGGTAGAAAATGAAGCAAGGCATTTTTAAGCCAGAAATAAAGTTCAGTGAGGTTCATTAACCTTTGGCACAATTTGCTGTGAGTTATGTTAGATTCTTTACAACTAAAAATTTCTATAATGAAAAATAGTATCTTTTCTAAAACATGCTCTATGTAAAGAGAAAATGCAATGCATGCTTTAAATTTGAGGTCAGAATAAATAATTATAAAAATCCCTTATAATCTTTTCAAATACAAAAAAATTTGTTTGCTATCCTTGAGAACTACTTAGAAGCTTTAGTGATGCAGAACATGACTGATTTTCCACTTGTACTTGCTATATAATTAATAAGATGGATACTGCATCATTTCTCTGTAAACAGCACTGGATTCTTGTTTAATTCTGAAAGTGGAGATTAGGGTTGCTATTTTCATGCTGTGCCATGTTACTGAAGTTCTGATTCTGAGAGGCTCGTTTTTCTCTCATATTTCAGCCATCACTGTCCAGTGATGCTTCAACAACATGAGGTGTTGTCACAAAATCATCTATCCTTCAATTTCTGGTCAAAATTGGCTTCCTGCATTAGTCTCAAAAAACAGAACAACGTAGAATGGAAGGGACATTCAGAAATTATTTACTCCAAACCTCTGCTCAAAGTAATGTTAACTTCAAGCTTCAATCAAAGCACTTAAAGACCTGAAAAATCTCCAGTCTGGGATTTCACAACTCTTCTGGGGAGCTTGCTGCAGTAGATCACTACACTCATGGTAAAGTATTTTTTCCCCTTTAGATCAGCTGGAATTTCCTTTGTTGTACCTTTTTTCCACTGCCTACCTTAGAGAAAAATCTGTCTCTGACTTCTATAAAACCACCCCTTAAGTAAAAGAAGACTGCATTTAAATCCCTCCTTAGGTCTCCCTTCTCCAGCCTGAACAAGCCCAGATTTCTCTGCTTCTACTTGTATATTATCTTCTCCGCTCTCCAAACCACTTTCATGGCCCTACAATTGGACTGTCTCCAGTCGGGAGTCCAAAACTGAATTGTTACACTACCTAAGTGTCCTGCCAGCTTGTACAGCATATAAACCTTCCTCTCAGTGATAGTCTAGTCTATTGAACACTCTGGTAGTACCTGTGAAGTAGCTGAGAGTTTGTCCTGTTCCACCATTTTTGACATAAGCATTAATTACCATTAGCTTTAATGCTAGTCCCTGAAGAACAGCAGGTGGACTCTGAACCACTGCTGTGACACTCTGAGGCTGGCTGTTCTGAGAGTTGTCTGCTCACCTTATAGTCCAAAACACTGATGTTTTTCAGGCAAGACAGTCTGGTATGAGATTTCCCTTGTTTTAGTTTCATTATTTATAGCTGATCTGGCAGATTAATTCATGTTGGAAGAGTCCTACGTTTTCACATGTAATATTTTCTTACGTTTTACTTCTCTTGTGACTATTGGCATGTTCTGTAGGGAAGAACTAACCCTATAAATCAGGTTAGATTAGAAGGTACATGTAACTCTCAATGTTATGTAGAATGCCTTTTTCAAAACAATATCTTTCTCCTACCAGTGAACGATTTAAACAAGTTTATTGTGTGACACAAGTTATCAAGGCTTTGAAGTATTTCCATTAATAGGAACTCAGATATTTGTACTTGCACCTAGCTTTTGATTCTCCATCTAAACTAAAAGTCTGAGAATAGACCACTAAAATAATTTTTAAAGCCTTTGAGGGACATAGAGAATGATCTCTGAATTAGAGGCACTTGCAATTGTATGCATAGAATTGCTGTTTACACTGTAGTTAGTCTATATCCTCTTCCATTCCAGAACAAAAATGCAATTTGAGAGAAATGTTAGAATTTTGGACCAGCTGCAAACAACATGATAGATAACGACAAACCTTTAGTGAGAAACTGCAAAAAACTACAATTTTGATGCCCATAAAGAAGCACTAAACCCAGCTGTACAGTGTGGACTTACTGGGTGACATCCAGCAGGATGTGCAAGCTGTGGACCTGTTAATGAGTAACTTACAAAATTGATTGCACATTCTGCAATGTATATTTTACTTATGACTTTCAGTGTTCACCGAGTCTTATCAGCAATGACCAGCTGCTGTCTCTTCTTCAAGTCTTAAATTCTGTCAGTGTCTGGAAAAAATAGAGGTATTCCTAACAGAACTGGCAGCTACGAGTCTGTTTTATTGATGGATGATCTGAACAATCTACTACCAGGGAAATCTCAGCTTCAGACTGGACATAATTATTTCAGAATGGGAAAAAAACACATAGTTTTGCATTATAATGCATATTTTTTCATTTATTACCAATAAATAACTCATTGTTCCAGTAGTCTAGTTCAGTGTTTCTCCAATCGTGAACCACATACTCTTTCTTAAGATATTTGGAGCTGTGTTTGAAGCAGATTACACTCATCTCTGTGCTATCTTGTGATAAATTATGAAGAGCAAATAACTGTGAATGAGCTGGAAATCAAACTCATCAAGAATAATTTTATTTGTCATTTTTATATAACCCATTTCAAACTGCTTAAGTCTATCATACAGTAAGAATAGCTTTATAACTCCTAGTACCAGAGCAGAAATAGTGCAAATGGGTGATGGAAAAGGTACAGATTTGGTATGAACTCACTCTGCTAGTTGCTGTGGTTTGACCACAGCTGTTAACTAGGTACCACACAGCTGCTTTCTCACACACACCTCGCCGGCAGTGGGATGGAGGGAGAATGGAAAAAAAGAAGCTAAAACCTGTGGGCTGAGATGAGAACAGTTCAATAATGGAAGCAGCAACAAAACCAGCAACAATAATAGTAATAACGTAAAAAAAAAGAGAGGAAAAAACCCAAAAGAAATGTGTGATGCACAGTACAATTGCTCATCATCCACCCACCAGCACCCAGCCTGTCCCAAGTTGCAATTGGCATCTCTCAGCCAACTCCCCCAGTTTACACACAGAGCATGATATTCTATGGTATGGAATATTCCTTTGGCCATTTTGGGTCTGCTGTCCTGGGCTTTCTACCACACAGATTTTTGTGCACCTGCTCCCTGACAGAGCATGGGAAATGGAAAAGGCCTTAGGGTAAGCAGTACCTAGCAGCAACTGAGTTATCAACATTATTCTCATACTAAAGGCAAACCACTGTAGCACTGTATCAGCTACTAGGAAAAAAAGAACTCTATTCCAGCTGGAACCAGGACACCAGTCCAAATTGTCCAAAGACAGCAATGAATTAACTTAGTCTAGGCAGGCTTTGTCCCACATTTAGTATTTCTTGTCCATGCAACTCCAACTCTGTTCCAGCTGAGGTAACACCTGGCATCTGTTCTTCTGAAGGTGACATCAAACCAGCCTGAGTATATGAAACTGTTAACTGTATTACCATCGTCTTCAAAAAATTCAAATGAGATTTAGTGATATTGACCTACCTGAATTAGATTAAATATACATTTCTGGCTCATCCAGTACTGCACAGATCTGATATTAATGACTGTGAAACAGCTACAACATGACTCTTTGCCAAGTTTCAAAAATTCTATTCCTTGATCCAGACTGTGTCATTGATTACAGCAAACACAAATGATCTAAGAGAAAAAGTATAATCAAAGCTCAGGCCTATTGTTCTGATGCTGTTTAGGTATTGCTTTTTATTCCTTTTATATATTCTCTGTATTCTTCGTACCTATATTTGTATCTCTGTAGTCTATTGTATTAGTGACTAGTTTTCCCAGTACTTTTCCATGGCCTTTCCCTAGGCAGAAATACAAAACAAATTCCAGAGCTCCCTGGGGGGTACAAGGCCCTGAGCTATCTTGGTTCTTCCTGGGAACCAAGGTCGAGAACAACCCTTCGAGATACATTCTCATGGACAAAGTACAGTTAGTGCTGACTCCAGAGAAGGGGCTTGACCTGGGGGGGAATTACATCACCACTCATCCTCCTAATTGGTGCTTTTTATCAATTCTGCTAATTTCCTAAAATCTATAAAATGTACTCACCTGTGGGGGGGGGGTGGGCTTTTGTAGACATCTTTCCATAACTGCTCCCGTAGGCCTCTAAATAAAGATCTCCTTTTATATTACCTCCTTACCAAAATTATCTCGAGTTTCATTTCCAGATTGGGAAAAAGCCAATAGTTACAATGTTATTTAAAATTTTGACTGACAACATAATAAAAAGAATGAGAGGACTATTTAAGGCAGTACCTTTCTAGGATGATGCTATGGTATAGTAACTTTATCAGGCAAGATACCAAACAATAGTTCTCTACTAGACTATTATAAAGTGATATTTTGTTTTTCTGAGTTCATAGTTTTTAAAGAAATGCTCAGATTATTGTGATGGTGTTTTCTTAGAACCCTGTAACAAGAAGTAAGGAAATTCAGGACATTGTCACTTTAATTAGTCAGAAATGGAACAGAAACTTGCCATTGTGTCTTCACACATGGCAGGCAAAATCAATTTCTTTTTGGGGAAAAGGCAGACGCAGGACACACGCACGCACAACATATGTCTTCTATTAAAGGGATCAGAATTCTTTTCATCTGCAATCCCTACAGTCAGCCATTCACAATGGGTTTTCAGCAAATGGAATTTCAAGATATTTCAGATAAGGCACTAATTCCCTCTATGCTGCAACGAAGATGACGCAAATACCTGCATGATGAATTATAGGGTGTTTCTGACCTCTGACAGAACAAATTTCTGTATCACTGAATCATTTGAGGTAGGTGATAACAAAAAATCAATTTCTTTGGAGGGGACTATGCAGAAAAAAGATGGAATGTAATACATACATTTCTCTGTACAATTCCTGTCCAGTGAATTGGCAAAATCTGTCAAAGTACTACACTGTTATTTATATATAAGTAGTAGAAAATAAAATTTTTAACTAAGGGACATAATGAGTGAGACATGAAAATATGCATTTGAATATATAATGACTAAAAGTATGGTAACTTGGATGATACTTAACTGACAATTGATACATGGAACACTGTTCAATTACTGTTTGCTGAACAATTATTTTCCTAGCTGCACCATGCTTTGGTCACTATTTTTCAAGATTAATAGAAATTATTCTTTTTACAATTGTCACCAATTGCTAGGATTCAACTGTGAAGAGTGTTACAATGGGCTGAGACCAAACTTGAAGCAAATTAAGATATTTGGCCCTGGGGCTGTAGGTGTGTTAGGGAATAAGCCGATGGCTAGGAGTTCTTTCTGATAAAACTGACCATTCCTTCAAATAAATGGGGTTCTAATTTCTCAAATAAAAGCATTTTTCAAATAAGTGCTTATTTTCTTTATGAATTCTGCATCTAACTTCCAATTAAATTTTCTTCTACTACCTTTTATCTGCCTTACCTCATTTTTACCCTTTTTTTTTTCTGTAAAGCAAGGGACTTTTTAGTTGGAGGGAGATGAAAATTAAAAAAGGGGAAAGGTGGTGTATAACACAGCGGCGTGTCAAATTGTCATAGTTGTCTGCTTATCTATTTAGGAAATCTCATAAGATGGCAAAGTAATCAAAGCCAAAATGAAGTAATTCCATATCAAAAGAAACTCCATGTGTCTCATTAAAATTATGTATGGAACATTACTATGTTCAGAAACAAGGCAGACAAAAAAGGAATCCAAAATGGATCCCTGCTAGCTTAATGGATTCCAATATATCATATATGTATACATATATATATACATGTATGTATACATATATATATATGAAAAAATATATATGTGCCCTGTATACATAGACATACAGCCATGCATATAGATCTATATGTGTATGCAAGTACTTATGTTTTAGCTTATGCACATTTCTGATTTATTTCCCTTTACCAGCTAACATGTGGTCTATTTTATTAGGCAAGAAATGTCTTTCCTTTTGGTAATTCTGCACTGTGTGATAGCATCTGTCTGTCTTTCTATTCTGGCAGTCCGTCTGACAGCAGAGTGAACAGCATTTAAGTTACAATGTTCAGCATGAGTAACAGAAGGGTAAAACAATTTTCTGAAATCTTGTCCCACCACACCTCCACCAGCCCAGCTCAACGGCCATGTGGAGCACTTTTGTGATAGAGGAGAGAAATGCTTGCATATCAAGGAGCTTGTTCTAATTTCTTGTTTCACAAAGCTGCTGAGAAAAACCTGAAAATCAATAAATGATAGTTCTGTAGTAAGTGTTATGACTTCAGTCTCCAATTACTTTTAATAACTTTTAATAACAGGAGCATCATGGAAATGCTAAAATCTCTCTAATAATTCCCAGGCCTCTGAAAGTCAGGACTTGCTTTTGTGCATTGAGCCTCAGCATAATATGATTTTAATTCCAGTGCACAGAAAGGCTCAATGCTTTGATAAATTTCTTTCACTCATTCACTGTTAGTTACCACACGCACAAATCTTGTAAGTTAATTGATTTAAAAGTTCCCTACAAATTAAGCTGCAGAAAAACATAAAAAATCATGACAGTGCTACACATTGCTGAGCCGGGATAAATGTAAAGCACAAATACAAGACAGGGAACTGGAAGAGTCAGGGAAACCACAACTGAAATTTGAGTCACACTGCCATGAAAAAACAAAATATCTCACACAGAGAGCTTCCAAGAGATGCATAGTGATTCTATCTGTTGCAACTCTTGGATGTTTCATTACCAACTAATATTCAAAATCAGCAACTAGCAAAGGGAGGGAAAGGGAAAGGAAAGCAAGGGGGAGGGAAGAGGTTGACTAGACAGGGACTAGTAGATGGCCATGAGAATAACCAGAGGTCCAGAAAACATGACATACACAGAAGAACAGATTGTCAGAATTTAACGTAAGGAAGAAAAGACTAAGGGACACAACAATAATTTTTGCTCTCAAAATAGATTTCTGCAAAGCTAGGAGAGCAGTCTGTATTGCTTCCTCGCAGTAGGCAGGCAAAGAATTAAAACTGGAGCAAGGAAAATCCAGAAGAGACCTCAGTGAAATTGCCTATGGTAAGGAGAGTGAAGTCCTGGAACAGGTGACCTGGGAGGCTGTGCTAACCCTATGTGAGTTGTGAGCTTTATATGTCAGGAAAGAAAAAGGAGCAGCTGTTGCAGGAGGTACCAGATGAGCTCCTAGAGGTCTCTCTGACTTTACTGTTCTGTACCTTATTACCATACAGTAAGCATGAAAGACAGTAGAGGAAACACATAATTCATGAAACTAGTGAAATTCTTGCTCGCCTTTTTTTTCTCTTGATTAAAGACTTACCGACTGCTTGAGAACAGATGTCAAATTGACTGACAGACATTGACTTCTACTTGTACACAAACAAAACTTTCCAGCTGAGATCTACATCCAGATCTCACCACAAGGCCTGTAAGTTCAGCTGTGTTACAGCCACTAAAAGCTGTCTAGTCCTGAGGATTCTGCTCCTTCTTGCAAAGCTCAAGCTTGTTTGTGGCTTTGTTTTTGTTGCTATTTGCCATTTTATACCAATCACTAATCTTCTTTACATTATTTACTGATGATGGATGGGTGATCTTTGAACAAAATCAGTCACATTAAATATCAGCATCATGAGAAAGCTATATAGGTTATGATGCTTGGTCTTTTTACTGCCTAAAATGCTGCTCTGAGAATGGCAAAACTCTAGTCATGAGAAATCAGGTTTTTCCTAATACATCAGAGTGTTAGGAGCACCTGTGTCATGCACTAAGCTTCTTCCCTTTCATCCACCAGTAAATTAGCAGAAAAGGTGAACAAAATACAAAAAGTAATCCCTGATTTAATATGAATATCTGAGCCAATGAGGGTCATGAGAAAAACCTCTGAGCCTATGCTCATGTATGTTCACTATTCACCCGAGATAACATCATCTTTGGCAGGGCCTACCTACACATGGCCACTCAGTGACCTCAACAACCACCAGAGATTTTTTTGTGACAGGTTTCTTATTCAGTAGTGAGAATTCAAGCCTATCTGACCAATGCAACTTGCCTCCCCAAAACATCTTTAAGACTCCTATTTAGAATTCAATGGAAACACTGGTTTTGATGAGCTTTGAATAAGATCCCAATGTCAACTGTCCTTACAAAACAGGGAATGCGGCTGGGCAAAAGTTACTTGCCTGTATTTCTTGTTCTGTGATAAGCTTCTCTCTGGACTTCCTTACTTTCATTACTTAGGAGACAAGATAGTCTGAGACAAACCTAGCAGAGTGTTTTTACACGCATAGAACAATAGATTTCAGTGTATTCTTACAGAGTAGTTAACAACTTAGGAGGAGATTGGACCAATCAACCCGAAGTATCCTTGAGCCCTATGATTACGTAGAGCAGAAGTGACCTGTATTTTCTTGGACTGTCGTTAATACCTCTTGCTGTAAACTTTTCCTTGTATATCCTGTGCTACTTACCATTATATAATTTTGAGTACTGAATTATGGTCAGCATAGTCATCACTTGCTGTTTGTTTCATTTTGGTATTAGTCCATCATTCTTAAAATATTGTATTTTATTTCTCCAAAGACAGTCCATCCTGATTTATCCTTTATGCACAGATTTCTAGGCTATGTTCTTTCTGAGTACTTAATTACAAAATTTAATTATTATATTTCCAAACATGGTGCAGTTTAGATTCTCTTTCCTGAAGTCTTTCTCCTTGATATTTTCAAAGCAAAAATTTCTGAATGCCATTGCAATGTTTAAGTCTTAACTGAAAAAAATCTACTACAATTTTAGGTTTTATAGCATATATTAAAAACAAATGATGTTGGTCAGTATGATGGAAGCATGCAGTTAGCTGTGTTCTCAGGACAAAAACTAAAAAATTAGTGACCATGATGTAGAGAGATTACACAGGGACTGGGTAAAAGAGTAAAATCCACATTGACTTTCCCTCTACAAAATGTTATGAAAAGGAATACACTTTTATAAAGATAACCAAAACCCAAGCTAAATCAAATAGAAGATAAACAAATAAGCCCTTATGTGACAAGTTAAATTATGAAGGGTTGGAGAGGGAAAAATAATGGAGTGATGGCAGAAATGGATGAAAGGTTCTAGTCATAACTGACCTCTAGAAATGTTAAAAACAACCATTTAACAAACTCCAATGTTCTAATTCTGCACTTCATAATAATGGAGGGGAATATTATATAACTCAATTGTGAGTTTTTAATGTTTTGAAGGATGCATTTTCCAACAGTTGTGTGCATTTGGGAGTATGCATACTATTCCAGACCTTACACTCTGCTTTAAACAAGAGTTCATATTTAGGATCTTGGATAGGTGACACAAGGGTACTCAATGACGTATTTGTCCTTCCTTCATCCCTAAACCACTATGGATGAAGTCCACACTTATTTCTGAAAATGTCATAAGTGTCACAAGTGTTATATCTTGCTCTTAGCCTTACACAAGTGCTATTCTGGACAAGCTGCACTCAGGGGCATTGCACTGAGCTGCTGTAGAGGGGGAAATAATATCATCATATTACCTTAATTCTTCATTTTGTGTTCCTGTCCTCTCACACAAGGGCTGTACAAGTAGACAAAATGCTGGTCCAAAATTAGATAAGTCTCTAAAAACTTGTGCAATTATGCAGATCCTAAGGTAGGCACAGTAGTAACTGTGCAGGATGACTGAATACAAAACAGCTTCAAAGACTTTAGAGTTCTTTTTGAGCAAATGACAATTAATACTAAAAGCATTGCTAATTAAATATGCAAATGGATTTTGAGGAAAAAGTCTATACTATTCATACATGCAGAATTTTATTGTTTGAAATGTCAACAGACTTTCTGTTGGTATGAAGATAATATTTTTTTCACTGGAAATTAGAAGAAACAGAAATTATTTGTCTCATTCAATAAATAATTGAAAAGTTAGTGGATGAAACTCTCATGTTTTAGAAAACTTAGTTAACTCTTTTCATTTGTTTTATTGTTTTGCTTCTTAAAATATGTACAGAGTGTATTATGTTCTATTCCCCCTTTTCAGTTCTGTAACTCCATCTGGTATTTTTAGTGAACAGGCTAGCATGTCCAATCAAAATGGACTCTTGCAACGCTTTGATCAATGGATATTTTAATATATAAACATATATTGCACATAAATGAATTGGTTTTCGGTATTTTATGTTTCAGTAACTGCAAGTGCTGATATTCCACAGAGATGGATGCTGAGATCTGGGTAAAATGGCCCACATGCTGGTAGACACTTACCCTAGCATTAATAGGGAAAAATATTTTAGGAGATTCAAAGGTAATCCATTGCAGACTCTTCTGAGATAATTTTACGACAGAATTTTGACTTGAAGGAAGTACTCCTGAAAAAGCCTTGAAGAATGAATAATGAAATCTCTAAATACACCATATGCCATTAGTTCTTTGCTTCACGTTTATCAAGTTTGGTTCCAAAATATCATTTTGACTACTACTGAAATTACCCTCAGATGCAAAATATTATTACAGTGCTTCCATTTCATAAGCACAGTTGAACCTCTGTTGAACTAATTTTTCTTTTTCTAGGGCTAGTCTTTTCCAATACTCAAACTCCCTTCAAATCAAAAGGTTGCAAATTCTCCTCTTTTATTTTTGTTGCAATTGCAATGATAAGTAGTGTGCTGTTCTTTTCATGTGTAGTTTTTTTTTCTTTCACTACAGTCAGCTAGAAGTCTCACTTTTCTCCACTCATTCTGTATTAGAAGTAATAGGACTACTATCTAATCCTTTGCTCTGTGCAGAAAAAGTGTTTCACACAGCTTGATGACTTTTAAGGAGTGCTATACAGAAACTGTCATGTCTAGGCCAGTATAACTTTATAATTTTCAATAATTTGATTGATTTCTCTTCATTAATACTAAATCTTTGTGACTCGATGTTAAAGGGAGCTCAAATTTCTAAGATAGCTGAGGTACTAAAAGTTTTGTGGATTCCGAGCAGGAGAACAGAGATACAAACTTAAGTCTGTATTGAGAAAAAACCCCTATGCCTTCTACTGGATATCAAGCATCCTTGCTATCATTAGATGTTTATCAGCATATTAATACTATTGTGGTTGCCTCTACGTTGTTAAATTCATCACAGGAAATGCAGTGAGGAGGTAGACTAATAATATATGACACAATTCCATCCATTATTTCCAGTGTTCACAGAATTGCCTGTTAATTACTATTCATCTATTTTCACATTTTGGAATCCAAAAAAATCCAAAAAATCTTACGTTGCATTTCACTTAATGTCTTTCCTGAATGACAATAAAGCTACTTGGACAACATAGCACTAAGCTTTGATCCAGCAGAATCAAACACACAAGCGATGTAAAAAATAAGACGCAATTTGAAAATATTTTTACTTGTACAATGGACACCTACTTTCTTATCCATGCAGATAGAGTGTACAACTCTTCAAAAAACCCTAAAACATAAAAAAACCCCACAATGTTTCAGCCTAGTGATTATCTGTACAACTAAAAATATTAAAAATTAGTATTAGAAAGAAGGCTGTTAACAAAAACACCCCTGCACATGACTACAATTCTGTAGGTCTTGCAAAGGCAAGTAAAAGTTGTAACTGCTTTGTAACCTCTTACAGGAATTAAAATGCATGTTGATTCTCACTACTGATAAAAACCTATTTCACATTGGCTTCTAAAACCATGTTAAACTTTCACTGATGAAACAACTTTATTCAGTGTTATGCACTTTTGCCTGATAAATTGTGGATGCCCAAGAGCCGGTCACTAAAGTCCTCATCCCTTGACCATAGAAAGGATATGACAAATAACATCCTCTGTGGTTAGGGTGAGAGAAGCCTCCTCCTCACAGGCCTTTGCACCCATATGTTAATGCCTGTCACTCCACTGGCCCCTTGGCCCATACCATCCCTGTTCAGCTCCCATTTACCAGGTATGTACCTTCCCTGTAATGTTGTCTCCTCTCCCAGTCCCCATTGGCCCTGTTTTGCCACATTGCTCTGCCCCTGTGACTGCATTGGTTCTCCCAGTTAGCTACCCCGCCTCTGCACCAATTTTACCTACTCCCATTGGGCCCTAACCCTCAGATCTGCCCCCTTTTACCCATATATAATCCTAGCTCCTCAGTTTATCTTGGCTCTTGTCCCTGTACCCTCTTTGAAGCTGTACCTATCATTACCTCAATAGACCTGCCTTCAGATCTTGAAATAAGAACTCATCCCAGCTTGTCATCCTTTTAGTGGCATTGTGCCCAGACCTGAACATGCTAGTCGCTGTGAGGAGTCTGGTTGTAGTGCTATGATAAATTACAAAGGCAGAATTATTCTCCAAAATATGATTTTTTTCTCACTTGTTTTCTCACATGTGGCCCAGAAGCAGGCTTTGTGCCAACCTGACACAACAAACTCACAGAACTCTTCTGGGTTTGCCTGAGCGTGAGTTGGTTCTGTTGTGGTTAACAGTTGCCATTGGCCACATGACTGATGCCCAACCCAGCTCAGTGAATCCCACGGACAAGTGAAAGGCCCGCAGACCTGGTCGTCCCTGCAAAACAAACCACAGCCTTTTGGATTCGCTGAAGGTGGGAGAGGAAGTTGTGCAAATTTTAACCTTTAGCTGTAGACCGATATGAGAGAAGCAGACTGTGATGAGAAGACAAGTAAATAGAGATCTAGGTGAACTCAAGACAGATGAGGAAGAAAAACTCGCCATGAGCACCATACTTTATCCAGAGAAGGACCTGGGATGCTCATGCCCATTGTGAGTCTCTCTACTACAGAAGCAACTTGGGATCCAGAGGAACGCTGAGAAATTCAAAGGAAGAAAAGGAAAGACAGTAGCAAGTTTTCTTGATAATAATAGTAAAGATAATAATTTTAATTATATTATCAACAAAGCATTTCTTTCTGGTGTTTGCTAATTTCAATTGTCAGGCTTTTAAAACATTACTTGTACTAAAATAGATCCTTGCCTCCATGTATGTGTTCTCTTTTGCTCCCAGAATACAATGAGCGCTCTGAGTGTGGCATCTAGCTCTTGTGCAGTAATAATTTACAGCTGTTACCAAGGCACTGGCACACTCCACACTGCAAACAGACACTGGTACTGTCCATTTTATACACTTCACTCTTCCTTAACTGCAAAATGGTATTTTATGTAAGAAGAGAAGGTGAGGCTTCTTAGGCTCATGTATGAAGCATTCTCCTAATTAAGAGAGTTCCTTAGCTAGAATTTTGTATGCTATATATGTTCTATGCCTGTGTTCCAACAAGACCAACAGATATAATCTGAAACCAAAGTCATTACTTATCTAAGTTTTCTACCTCCCTTCCCCTGGATCAAATGTCAAACCTCTATCCCATTTTTTTTAAATTTAATTTTCTACTTTAGTTATAGCTGTTACAATGTCCTCCCTGGATAAAATTATTGCTTTTATTTTAGCAGCTGACGTCCTACCCTGTAATCTACTGATGAACTTTTTTTCACTTTTTCTTTCCTGTCTGTACCTGGCAGACCCTTTCATTATCTTGTTTTCAAAGACTAATTTAGTTCCAATATATTCTCTTTTAATTTAACCTTTCTTTTTCCATTCACCTCTACATTTCCCTCCCATCTAACATTTATACATTTAAAACTTACATTTCAAGGAAGACTATGTGATCAAACTACAACTTTTCACCTTGCGCTACCTCTGATGTGCTACTTAATAGCCTTGTTTCCCTTTTGAAGCCCACATGCTGATGTAGAACTTATCTTCCAAATATACTGTATACACATTAAATTTCCATGAGATCATTTTTGTAGGAAGAATTATTAAGGGCTTTGCTTATTTTCGGTGTCATCAAGCTGTTCTTCTGGACATTTTATGGGGCCCAGCAGAGCAACAAGATTAGTGAATGGCAGAAGTTTTTCTTACTATGAAAGCACCTTGTCAAATTAAATGTACATAATTTATAACAAAGATTTTCTTTGCTGCTCAGGGGTAAAAATTGCATGCATCTGCAGGCCTTCCAGTCCTGAATTATCAGAGTATAAATTTGAGATAAATGAGATATTAAGCAAAGAAGTTTTGTATATACAGTTGGTGATATCCTCAGAGAAATGATTCACCAAATCTGCTAAACATGCACAGTGAATACTGTCACCTAAAATTTTCTCAAGAATCAAATAAAGATTAGAATTTTGTTCTGGAATAGGTAATGTTCTTTGGATTAGGATGCAAGATCCGACTGGAAGAGGAAATAATGTGGAAGGGAATTTTCTGCAGATATGACTGGCAAAGTGATCTAAATTCTAATATCCTCTAGCAGTTAAAGTGGTGAATTGTTTGTGGAAATGTCTTTTTTTTCATGATGAAAAAAGAAATTTCCTTTTGATTGCGCTACATGATATGGTGATAACTTGCTTTACACTGGTTCAGGAGAGCAAAATTATGATCTCACTCTTCAGGGAGCTGTTAGTAAGGAAATGTTTTGTGGGCAGCTATCTTATTTCTTGTTAACTGTACAGGTTTTCTAACTCCTCAGGAATTAGGGATATCATAAGTGGACCCAGGAGACAGGCATTAGAATAAAATCAAGGGTGGGAGCACCACCTCCTACTTGATGTTGTGGTTCAAAGTCTGTAATTAAACTATTTTAACATGGGCTTTTAAACAAAATCTGTCTTTCCCAAGACTCAGCTTCCTAATAGGTTCTTCCTATGCTATTTACTCTTGCCTCCATGTTAAGCAATTGTATGTTTTGAGATAGAAACCAATAGGACTTAAATTTCTTCCCTGGGCTTGAATTGCTTTCTCTTGCAACACAATACAGAGTCTAGAAATTATTTCAATTTAACAGAAGGATTTCTGTCATGAAGGAAGAAAGTGAAAGGGAAATGAATGTTTCTTTGATTTCTCTTCCCCATGTGCATTTTTACCCAGGCAGATTCCTGCAAATCCCTTTAGAATCAAATATTAGTGCTTAAAGTAACATACCAGGAAAATACTGGGTTTTTCATCCCATGCTAAGCTATAGAACTAAATAAACCTGTAAGATCTTACTGTGACAAGCTCAATTATGGATGAGGAAGACGATGTAAATTCTGTCTGCACAAATGCAATCCCAGCTTGTGACCACAGCTATCCAAGGTTGGCCATGAGGCAGGGCCACAGCAGGAGTTTTTAAGCTCTCTTTTTATACACATCACTGTATAACAGTATAAATCCTATATTTATGCTACTAACAAAGATAAGACTGCCCAAACTCACCAGGTTTTTTGTCATATCACATAAATATATTGCAGGAACAGATGAAGAGACTATGGTTAAAGGGGATGATGTGCAGTTATTCTTCTTCATGTGTTCATGCCCAGGTGGAGCTATAGCCAAATTAATACCTGTTCTTGATTCAGGAATTTGTTTTGTTCTTTATCATCCCTATCCCCTTGTGCTTGTCTTTAATGCACTTCTTCTGTGTGACATCTGCTCCTGGACCTGTTTAACTGTTGCTAGCAGTCTGTTAAGACAAATGTTTAGGAAGAATTTCCTTTGCAACTTTGGTGCAGTTTTTCCTCTCACTGCTGTCAGGGGACTACAAATTACAATGTAGGGTAACTCAAGGCTAAGGCTTGGCAGGTATGGTATTCTAATATTTTCCTCACTTCCATGGAGGTGCTCTCAGTTTTTACCAGCCCTATAGGCAGATGGTTAATTGTTACAAAGCAGCACACTGCTTTCACACACAAAATCACACCGGTGATCTTGAAATTTGCATATGCTACCATTTTCAGGGTAACATATGGCTTAAAGGAATCATAGAACATTTATAAAAATGCACGGACAGAAACAGCAAAAAAATCCCAACATTTTAAAATATGTTGGGCTTTTGTGGCACAGCTTTTCAAAGATGATAAATTAGAACAAACCTTTCCAGTGAATGAATGTGGTACCACAAGCTACTGTGAGATGGTGCTGAATATTTAAAGAGCTGGCGTTCTCCTAACTAGGAATTTTTCATGTTGTCTTTTGTGAGAAATGAGCCATTGATATGCAAATTCTCATTCCTTCCTTTAAGACTCTGGGGTTTTGTTTGTTGTTGTTTCTAGTACTGTACAGTCTTCCTTTTAAAATTAACAAGTACCATATTTTAACACCCCAAAGCAGATCATTATAAGACTTTCTTCCAGTCATGCTAATAATAGCATGCTAAAAAAAAATTTCAAATAATTTTTGTAAATAATTTCTGATGCTACACCTTCAAGAATTAAATACTGTTTTTCTTATTTCTATTGAGTTTTTTTACTAATTAAATATTAATGAATAGAATATCTTGATAAACTCATTATTTAGAAGTCATTGTTTGGTCGATAATTACAATTTTCCAAGTCATGATAATAATCTCAGATTTTCTTTATGTCTCAGCTTGATGTTTTGGTCTACCAGTTCCATTCTAACGCCTTACAAATGTAACAATCCATACTAACAATTCACTGCCAAAGTCTTTCAGTAACAATAAAAATTCTCATCTTTGTTTTTCCAAGAATCATTCAGTGCCATAGGTTTAAATTCTAAACCTAGCTTACAAAGGTATACTCTGCTGTATTTATTTTACAGCTAAATGTTTGAGTATGTTCCAACAGAGTTAAAACTGATGGCAAATGGCATTAGGAAATTATTGCATTTAAATAATAAAAAAAAGATAATCCTAAACAAGTTTATTCTGTATAAGACTGATAAAATTTTATTACAATATAAGAGAAGTAGTATAGAAATTAAGTTTTGAAGTGTTTCTATTTGCTAATCTAATTGATGTAGAGCTTAGCCCATTAGAAAAAGATGCTCATGACTGCCTAAATACAAAATTAATTACTTCAAATGGCTTTCTTTTTATGTAATTATAACCTCCCACATGGGAGGTCATAAGGATGAGCTGCACATTGTGCATCATTATTTTCTTTGTCAGATCCTGTAACTATATTACTCCATGTTAGAGACTGCCTATATACAGACAGCAACAGTGTTTACCCATTATGAGATTATTTATTGAAGGACTTGGGCTTTTAAAAGGCTTTTTCCTCTCAGTTGAAAGAAACACAACCAGCCTCTGTTAACAGAAACAAAACAAGCCTCATAAGAACATATTTTTGAGCTCCCTAAAATTATAAGGAACTTTGTTGTTTGTTGATTACAATAAAACATAACAAGCCTCCAGGGAGGAAAAAGAAGCACTCCCAAGTGTGGGTTTTTTAGATGTAAAAAGATATATATATCTTTGGAAAATAAAACAAACAGAAAAAAACATTGGTCTTCGACTTCTGAACAGAAGTATTTTGTTTTATAAAACAGATATAAAGACACCAAATTACTTGACCTTATACACACTTGCAAAGGACAAAGTAGGTGTTGATTCTTTTTTGAAAAAGGTCACTCTTGAAAAATGCACAGCTTGGAAAAATATAAAAGAAGATAAATTTGAGAGTTGGTTTTGGAAGAATTCTACTGGAGGGGTGGGTTCAGAGGAGAACAAAGAAAAAAAATGTATATGTCTACCCAAGAAAAAATTGAATAAAACCAAGTGTTTATGCATATCTGCTTACATTCTTAAAAGTATGTAAAAGTAGTAAAAAACAGAGGAAATGTTTCAACCTTAGTAAAAAAGCTTGAAACAGTCAACACAGATACAGCTTGCAACATTTAGAAAAGATACTGCTTTGTGATGAAGTAGCTGGCTTGTGTTTTTTCTCATGTGATGTGTGATGACATCTATTCCCAAGTCCTTGGATCCCAAAGTATTCATTAGGACTGTGACGGATATCTCCCTTAAATGATGAATGTAAAAGATCTGCTCTTGAAGCATCATTAATCTTTCTAGGCACAGAAATCAGTCTACTGTCAGCATCCATTCACTATGACAGATAAAATAAGGGTGGTTATTTTTCTTTGTTTGTTTTGGGTTTTGACTTATAGAAAACAAAAATGATTTTAGAAAATACATTGTGGTCATGATTCTGATCAGGAGAAGGAGCATAATTTATGTGTTGTTTAAAGAAGCCTCGAAAAACTCAGTTCCGTCAGATTTTATTCTGTGCTTATCTTCATGAACGTCCTCTCTATTCTCAGCACACTTCAGAACAACTAAAATCTTGGGAGGAAAAGCCACTGCTTTCTGTATCCTGGCAATGTGCTCTCAATTAATGACCAGTGGGATTTGGAGACCGTTGATTGCACTATGAAAACAAGAACATATTTCCTCAAAATTCCAAAAAAAGACTGATTTTACTTTGAATAGTTCATAAGTAATTTTTCTCCTTCTCCTCAGTAAGTGTCAGAGAAAATTAGAGATAAAATGTATCTATCTAAGACAGGGAAACATTTTCAGACAATGTGCCCTGCTGATTATTTACAACTACCATTTATATAAATCAACATGTTTTCAATTGATTTTTCTCTTTTTCATTAAAAACAATCAGAAAATATGTATATCTGCTATAAATGCAAAAGAAGAGTAAAGTTATCATACATCATTCTCATTGGATCTTCAGGGCCTTTTCTAACAATCTGAGTAAATAATTTATTTTAAACAGAAGTAGGAAGACTATAAGAAAGAACAGGAAAATAAAAAAGTTAAATGAAAAGTATGAAATTATCTATGATCCACTGGAGCATAATGAACATTCTAAAATGTTGGCTCCTGGCCTCTGCCCACATTATTGGGCCCCATATTAGCGACTGCTGCAAATAAAATGAACTAATTACTTAATAAATTTCCTTCAGTTAAAAATAATCACAGGCATATAAAAAAGTGCAGCTGGCATAAAAAATAAGTAGAAACACACTTCAGCTCTTCTCTGTTTCTTCCTACTTTCTTAGTCCTAAATTCCTTTTTTAATCAATCAATCAATCAATCAACTAATCAACCAATCAATCAATCAATCAATTTTGTTGTGTTTCTTTGAGACTCTCTGGTGTTCATTTTCTTCATTTCTCATCCCAGAGTAACTATGCTAAGCCCCTGATTTGGCATAAAGTCTGCATGAGACACCTCTACTCTTTTAGTATCTGAATGTGTGTGACCTGGATGTCCTCTGACTCTTGATTGTTCAGACTCATTCAGAGTCCCATACCTGCCCCGTTTCAAAGAATGGAGAGCTCCAGAGGCATTCCTGATTTCTCTTTCCCCAGTACATCTGCTCTTGTTTCCCCCACCCACCACTTCCAGCTGTGTGGTCCTGCTAGAGCCACAGCTCTGTCCCCTGACCTGGGATGACTCGCTTATCTAGTGGCACTGTAGGCCAGAACACAAGAATGACTTCAGATAAAGATAACAATAATCTCTGCTGCAAAGAGCTGTTGTTTGACCTGGAGTTATTTCAGTGATGGTAAGTAAAAAATAATTAACTGTGTAGTTATTATATAGACATAGGGACTGGAGTTACAGAATACACTCTGTAGTAAGATTGCTGCAGGCAGCTTTCCTTGCTGAATAATAGGTAAAAGGAGGATTTATCACAGCCAAACAACACATCTACAGTTCTTTACATAAACAACTGTTTGTCTTCTGCAAATATCACTTTTCCAACTTTTCAGGAATTTTAAATTGAAATATTTCTGCAGCTGTTTAACACATTTAATAACGCATTTCACAAACTCCCAACTTCTCCTCTCAACTCCAGAATATTCGAGGTGTGAGGTTTGGAATACTTTGCAAACTTAACCCAAGCCCCTAACTTTTTTAATAGACTCAGAAAACCTGGCAAGCTAGGGCTGCAACTCTTTTGATATTTTCTACTCATTTCTATCTGGATCCATAATACACTGACACATGTGGTACTAAAAGAACTATATCTGCCACTGTCATGTTTAGTGCAAAGCAACATTGCAGAATAAGTTGAGATTCATTTAAGGATCTATGAGATTTAAAGCAAGGCATATATTATTGCAGTTCAGGAATAATGAAAAACAAAGACAGTAATATTTCAGTGGATGACACAATCTTTCTAAGAAAAATGTCTGCCATATAGAAATGCTTGTTGTCAGTACATTCTTATATAAAACATGAGACTTTCAGAACCCAAAGCTTTTTATTATGTGTTTTTTAAAAAATCCAAACCTATGAAAGATAAACTAAAAATATTTACTGTCACTGAAATTCAGATACTTAGAGCTAACGGAATATAATAAGTAAATATAAAAACAAGAAATCAATACTACTCTGGAACATTGATCCAGAGAACATAAGAGAATTCATAATCTGTAGTTACGGTGTTAGTCTGTGTCTATATATAAAGAAAAAAAGAAGAATGTGGTTAATGCTCGGTTTTGTTTAAACTTCATGAAACTGTCTCATGAGTGATAAATAAAAAAGAAATCATAAGTTAGAAACTACCTTGAGAAAAAATAAGGATATCTTCAGTCAGTGCTCAGGATGAAGACAGGAAACAGCACATACTATACCATAAAACATACCCAAAGAATAACAGCAATCTTACATCTGCTGATAGTATTTGAGTTGAAAATGAAACCTGTTGTAATTCAGAGGTACTCCTGCCACAGTGCACTGTATTATTCCAGCTACATCTTACTATCAGATTAATGCTTTTCATTCATTACTTTTGGAAATACATTGGCTGTAGGAGAATTTCTAGCACAAAAATCACTTCAATAAATAACAACCTTTTTTCAAATTCTCAGTCTGAAACATAGAATTGGTGTGAATAATCATTCAAGAAAAACCCTAGAATTATGGCCTACTAAGCTAGGTTTAGTACCCCTTACATGGAGGTGGCTTACCAAGTAGCAAGGATCTTTGTCTTATGCGAAATTATCTGTGAAAAGTTCAAAAGAATTTAGTTTTATTCTCAAACATTAAGTTGTGGCACTTTTAAATATACGCCTCCTTTGTCATATTTAAAGCATCAATTTTTTTTTTGTAATTGAGCAGCAAAATCATGCAAAATTTAGAAGCTTAAATGAAACTTTATTTGTTTTGAACTTATTGTGATACCTTTCATAAAAGGCACTACTCTGATATTTTAGGGAGCATTTTTTGTTACTGGTGGTAATCAAGTTCCTGTAAAGCAAGGAAAGTGAAAGAATGACAGAATCCAAGAAACACACTAATTAAAAGAGTTATTTATTAATTACTAGATGTAATTTTTAAAGAAGATATAACTTTTGAGAGAAAGTTTATTACAAATCCTCCAACTTTAGAGGAAAGGCAAAAAGGAGAAACTTATCAATAAACAAATTATTCTGATTGCTTCATAATTCTGATTTAATACTTGTATTCATCATATCCAGATCAAAAGATGTATGTGGATTTGATGCAATGAGATTTGAATACTATTTAGAAAAATATAAATGTAACATATTTACTCAAAATTTAAAGATGCAGAAGTTGTTTTTCATGTGTTTTTCCCCTTCACATTAAGAAACAATAGGAATTTGGGAAAGAAATGGTAGTTAGTAAAACCTATGAAATGTTATAATTTCTTTCAAAAGCATAGCAAAAGTTTCATATCAGTTCTTTTTCCCCAGAGAAAAAGATTTATTAATTTTTAACAATTGTGAAAACTAGCTTACAGTTTCTCTGTCTGCAAGTAACAGTTATTTGTGGGTTCTTGTGGGCTAGAGAGATGGTGCAAAATAATTACAAAAAAAAATAGAATTGTTTAGGCTGCAAAACACATTTGCAATCATCGAGTCCAACCATTGAGAGTGTCGCCAAGTCCACTTCTAAACCATGTCCCTGAGGTGCCGCACCTATAGGTCTTTTAAATCTTCTTGGGGTGGTCATTCAACCACTTCCATGGGCATCCTGTTCTGATGGTAGGAAAGATTCAGATTAGGATAAAATCTACCAATAAATGGTAGTACTGCTGCAACACATTGGAAAAGTCATGGAACTTGGTGGAACTCAGTGAAGATTTTATAAAAATGTGAAAGGCAAATTTCTGCAGGGATAATAAAGGCATTATTTGATAAGGGTATGGATTAAGCGAATTCTTCAATTCTCTTCTAGCCCTCTTTCTCCATAACTTTGAGAATCAGAATGGTTGATTCTCTTTAGAGGCTGTGCTTTCAGTCACAGGCAGATATGAGTGTGCCTTTTATTGGGATCCCCCACATGTGCAGTATCCCACCAGGCAGTGCAGTCCCAGATGCTCTGCCGAGCTGCAACATCCCTCCTGCTCCAGGCTTTCTAGGAGTTGGCACAGGGTGAGAGGCTGACTGCACTAAGATAGAGGTGTCACAGCAAGGAAAATTCAACAGTCACATGCAGCAAGTGGGACTTGTCCAAATCACATCAGATAACCACCTCTTTAACAGGATTTTTTAAACATCAGGACAGAACTTCATTGGCTGATAAAAATAAACAAAATCAGAGCTCTATGATCTTGCATCAGCTGTCACTATCCCAAAATACTTCCTGTACCTGTCAGCTAGAAACAAAAAATTTGCAAGTTCAAAGACCAACCAAATCTGCCTATGTAAAGACATTTAATTTCTCTGCATCTGAAGTATGAAGCCATTTGCACAATGACTTGCTCAAATGTTTGCTGTGAGGACTATTTCTGCTGCAAAGAATATAAGACTAAGAAAAAGGGAGAAAACTCCAGTGTTAAAGCTTTATTTTTATAGTCCCAACTAAGCTTGCTTTTGCAAACTGTCTGCACACCAAGCCAGCTTTACCGCTGAGCTCTGAAACGCATTGTGCCACCATGCAGGCCATCCAAAACAGTTTGCAAGGGAGGCAAATGGACAACTTTCAGGGGAATTTATGGAGCTTTGCTTCACCAGAGCAGCAGCAGCATTAGCATGCAGGGGGAGACAGGCCTGCTATTTTTAAATTCTGCTGTTGTGCAGCTCACATCACACAAAGGTGATTGCTGCTGCTCTGGCCCCTGTAAAGGAGTAATTGCCTCACTCCCTCCTCGAATCTTTGAACAGATAATAAGAAAATGCTGGTTTTAAGCAATATGCTCAGTTCTCCTTCCCAGCAGTCCACAGAAACAGAGGCTGTCAAAGTTTGCCTGTTGCTTTTGACCTTCAATGATCTTTATTGTTAGTAGCAACATGTTAATTATGGCCATATAAAAAGCAGGATACAAAAGCATGGCTGGAGGAGCCATGGTCACTGCACTGCATGTTGCATTGACAGTATGTGCAATTCTGCTACTGCACATGATGCCAATATTAACATATTTTTCACTGTAACCCAACACAAGAAGTAACGTACCTACAGAAGGATTACTCTGTTTTTACACTGGAAAGGTACATATCCAGTGACCAACCCAAATCAATCTCTTCCCCAGTGATTTAGTGTTAGCACAACTCACCTACAAGGCTGGGAAGGGGCAATTGATCCTTTAGCTCTGACCTACTGCAAGGCCTGCTCCGAACTCCCCACCAGACCCTCCTTCTTTTACTTTGATGCCAGGATTATTTGCCAATATGAGGGTTAAAGTGCCAGGCCAGCAGGCTTTTGAAAATAGATGGGAGTGGGAAAGTACCACAAGTGACAGATTACCTAATGACGTAAATTCTTATTTTCAAGGCACAGTATTTTTGAAGGGATGGCGTTTTTCTGAGGATCGGGTGATTTGTAGGGAATGTAAAGTCATCCTTTCCCAGGTCAGGAGAGCTCTTACTGTTTATCATTAACAATGTATCACTGAGAACACTTTTTACAGTGAGTCCTGAGGAAATGGTGCAGTGGTTTACCAGTAGTGGATGCTTTCTTCCTTTGCTGAACAGCTCCAAATGCTCCCTGGGTTCCAAATCCTGAACTAGTCGTCTTTGCCTCCAGAGTCAGGAATCGATCTGCCTCTTTGGCCGATGGCAGTTTAAAATGAAGTGTTTGTGATTATAAATAGGGAAGTTTGACATTGTTATCTTTAAACAGGTGAGTCTTTGAAAGCAGTGATCCATGAAAACCCACAACTAGCATGGGGAGCAGAAATTTCTTCTGGCTGGGAGACTGAGGTGCTAAAGGGAAAATATTGCAAGGAAGGATAGACACTATGCCGTATGTAGAGAATACTGTAAAGCAACCAAATATCTCCATATTTACTGGGAAGACAAACTTCATTCATCCAGGCAAGCTAGATATTTAAAAGCTACACCCTTTCATTATTTGAACTGATGCCTCAGAAGGCTGACCTTGTCCTTGGTCCCAGGATAGAAAATGAATTGTTTTGTCTACCTACTCTTTGAAGAGAGCTTACTAACACTTAATATGAAACCCAGAACTACACACTAAACCAGCACAGAATCTGAAAAATATAAAAGCTAAAGATCGGAAGAGCGTC
>JAWWMU010000106.1:54804454-54846637 GCA_035048155.1 Cinnycerthia olivascens | reverse complement strand
GAAAGATTTAAGATAACTTTGGGGAGCTGGATTCAGGAAATCACATTAGAAAGGAAAAAATATGCTTGGTGAAATCCCCCTTTTTATTCATAGTCTTCAGATATTTATATCTAGAAAGGATAATCATATACCACAGAAAGAAAATATAACTAGGGTTAGGGAAACACTGTTTAGTTATGCATTTAAAGATAAGCATTCTGTACTTGAATAATTAACAGCAAAATAGTGATATAATTTTTCTTAAATGTACTAATCTTAATAATAAAATAGATTTGGTCAGGTACAAATCTGTAAACATAATGTACCTAATTCTATTTCATTTTCAGCTTATGAGGCAAATCTCTGTGCACGCATCTTTAGATTCACAGCATTCTGCTGACACTAGTGAGAGTTTTGTGCTTATCCTAAAATTATACCCTATATATATAAAAGTATATACTATATATATATAAAATAATATAGTACCTTATATATTTGGGATTTGCAACAGCATTCAGATTCCTGGTTTTCTCTAAAAGTCAGTGTCAGTCCAACTCTCTCAGTCCTCCTCTAAGGCTTTATGCTGAAGTTATTTGTGTGGATTCAGATCACCTTGGCAATTGCAATCCAAACCTAGGTAACTGTTCTGAGCATTTCTCACTCTTCATGATATTTGAATATTTTGCATGAATGCTTGCTATGACATAGGTGTATTCAAAGCTCTGGAAATACCTGGAAGGTCAAAAATCTTCTGATATACAACTAAAATCCGTCATTACTGGTAAAACAAATTGCATCACTTAGTAAGAAAACTTAAAGAGCTCGTTTACAGTATTGTGTCGTTTAATTGTGATCATGCCACCCAAAACTTCAGCGAAATGAGGATCTCTGTGGAACTGCATATGCATTGACATCGAATGTGCTTTGGAAAGCAAAGTTCAGGAAAGTCCCAATGTCACAGCAAGACTGAGAAATGCAAATAGCAGTTAAATGAGACTCAGAGCAAAAACACATATACAGGCCTAAAGGGCTCTTTGCATGGTATGCTGGTTTTGGCTGGGATAGGGTTAAATGTCTTCAGAGTGGCTGGTGTGGGGCTGTGTTTTGGACTTGTACTGAATGCAGAGTTGATAATACAAGAGGTATTTTGTTATTGCTGAGCAGGGCTCACACAGAGCCAAGGCCTTTTCTGCTTTTTATATGGCCACATTGGCTGGGAAGCTAGGAGTGAATGGGAGACTGGGAGGAGACACAGCCAGGACAGATGACCCACACTGACCAAGGGGACATTCCAGACCATGTGACATCATGCTCAGTATATAAAGTGAGGTGAAGAAGGACAAAAGTAGGGGTGTTTGAAGTGATGGCTTTTATCTTCCCAAGTCACTGTTATGTCTGATGGGGCCCTGCTCTGCTTGAGATGGCTGAACACCTGCCTATGAGGAAAGGTGAGTTAATGCCTCATTTTGCTGTCCTTGTGTGTGCAGCTTTTGCTTTCTGTATGAAACTTTATCTCAGCCTATGAGTTTTCTTTTACCCTTCTCATTCTCTCAATCCTTCTGGTGGGAGAGTAAATGAACAGCTGTGTGAGGCTTGATTGCTGGCTCCAGTTAAACCATGACACACAGGGAGTAACGATTCCTATACAAACTTTGAGTCTCAGACTAGAAAAATGGAAAAATTCTCTGGAGGGTACTGAAGTCAATAAGTGCTGCATTGGGCTTGGATTTTGGCCAGTTTACCCTGGTTTCTCAGTGGTGTTTTTCACTTATTTTCAAAATTCACTCTTTAATTGCATTGGCATCAGAATTCAGACATCATGTGTGTAACTAAGTTAGGAGCACACATCACTCTCTCTCTTAATATGCCATTGAGTTCTTTACCGCATATGCATAGATCTGGTAACTTAAGAACTGAAAATGGATTGCTTTTAAAGGCAATATTTTTGGCCTTACCCTCTGAACTAAACTCAGGTAAAATTCCTCATGCAAACCAGTGGGCATGCTGCCCACAAGGAGACTTATGCAAGACTTAAATTAGTAAGTAAAGTAGTAGCTTAAAGTAGTAAGAGGCAATTCTACAGGGGAGCAATCGCTCTGTGGAGGCAACCAATAATTCAGTTACAGGAAATATATATTACAAATGAGGATTAACACTCATTCACAATATTTGGCATGTGAAAGAATATATTAGATATTCATTCAAAATTACAATCACAAAAGTTAACAGTTAAAAAATGATGCTCTGGGACATAGAGGTATGATTAAAAATTGTAGAATTACTGTTAGAGATTGACAATGACGTTTTCCCCTCTTCTGTTCAAATGGTTTTGATGATAGCTTAGAAGAACTCATGATTTTCTGTGTATGTGTTATTCAATTAATGTTTCTTTCAAGGGGGGGGACTAGAAATCTCAGTTTTACATGTGCTTAATGTGCTTGAGGTATCAAGTGAAAAAAACAGAATATGGAATGTAAAAGGTGAGAACATTGTCACGGGTTTAGTTTGATTTCCTGGCGAATGCACCAATTAATGTTGGGGTTTAGGTTTGCCAATTTGGAATTTCTCAATTAAGAGCAAAGCAGGCTTAAGCTTAAAAGTGATAAAACTTTATTAACTAACACTAAAAGAGAAAAAACCCCACAAGGATTAGAATGAAACCTTCAGAATACTCCTTTTCCCTCCCCACCCCTTCTTTCTTTTCGACTGACAACATACAGAAAACAACATTCAGAAATCTCAGTTTTCCACCTCTAAAATAGTCTTTTTCAGTTCACTTAGGGAAGGAAACACTTCTCATTTGCTATGGAAAATTCCCCCACAAGAAAACAGTTCTCTTGTGGTGTCAATCTTCATGAACAACTGCTGCCCGGAAAATTATCTGCATTCATGAAGCTCCTCCCATGTTCACAGTCCCTTTTACAGCTGTGCCTCTGGGTCACATCGATGTATGGAGTTTTATTTTAAAGATAAACGTTCAAAGCAAAGGTTCTCTTTATCTATCTTTGAGATCATCTTCATCCCATGGAACAGAGATTCTCTTCTTTCCTTGGGGGCAAAGAGTCTTTATCACTTCATCTCTCTGTTCAAACTTCTCATGGAATCACAGACACTCCCACACTGGCTCACTTTAACACCGCATTCCTTTGCTCTGGTCTACAATTTTAACTTCCCTCCTCCCTGTACTTCTCTATGGGTTAAAGGAAAAATCTCAATATATTAAAGTCAATCACCATAGCTTACAAGAGATTTTCAGCATGAAAGCAACTCCTCATACTCCTTCCATTAGAACTTTTCTTTTTCTTGACTGACTTTGATGTCTTAATGCAGTCTTCTTACGTGTCTTCCTTTTGTCCTTCTCTTTCATCCATGGCAGAATGAGACCTGGAGGTCTCTTTTGCATTGAAAGGGTTAACAGAGGGCAGGAGCCTGGCCAGAGCAGTCAGGTGAGGAATTGCAGCTGTGCTGGAGCTGTGCCAGGATCTCCAGAGGCCAGCTGCAGTTTCAGTTCCAGCTGTGGGTCACTCTCTGCATGGGCTGTGGCTGAAGAAGGTGGCTCTGATGTTATCAGCTTCCCTTCTCCCTGCCTGGGAGCTGGAGCTGGGCCAGCCCCTCCCTGCTGAGCTGTGGCCATGGCTGCTCCCAGGGCTCTGCAGGGCTCATGAGCACCAACCGGCCTTGGCTGTCTCTCTCCCTCTCCTCTCCCCTTTGTCTGGCGAGGAGTGCCGGGAGAGAGCAAGGGAGGGCTGAAGAAACTAAGCTGGGCAAGGCTTACCTCTTCCCCACTGGAAACCAAAAGAGGCAGATTTCCAGAATCTCACCTAAAAATGTGTATACATGAAGGTGTATCAGCCCTTTTCGTTGGTTTACTCACATGTCAATACCACAAAACTATCCAATCAAGTCAAACCAGGACACACATATAAGCTGAACACTGAGAAGAAGATAAATACAATTTTGCTAGCCAGCAACAAAAATACTTACTACATTATAGTTCCAAAGATATTCAAGTTCACTAAACTTTCAAAAATAATTGAGAACATTTCACACCTCAAATAATTGAAAAAGTTGAGACAAGTATTTATGTTAAAATATATTAATTAAAAAATTTTAATCCCATAAAATGTATTCAATCAAAGTAACTGCACAGTTTTGTGGAGACATTACCTACTACAATAATATAATTCAGCAAAGTTTAACATTCCTATGTGTTGTACTTCCAATTCTCCTGTAAGAATGTGGCAACATCAGGTGCCATGAAAATGACAAAGGCATTACTAAACAACAGAATCATGTTAAAACAATCTTCCTATATTTTTTCATGTTGCTAATAGTACACATAAAATTTTAATGTTAAAAGCATGCGTTTTATGTCTAAGTCTAGTAGAATGTTTCAGATTGATATTAAATTCAGTTGCCATTCATTCTGTCAGAAGACAGTGATTCCCAGCTGTGCAATTACTAGGAAATTTTGTAAGCTCAGAACTTATCATACAGAATAATAAATATATCCTTTTGGAATAACTAAGATAATCCTCAAAATGTGTTTCAGAAGAAAACTGCCAATTCAAGAACTTTTCAGGGTAAACAGCAAAGGCACAGTAAGTATTAACTGTTGTGTCTCCCGACCCTTGCTCCCACAGCTTCCTTCTTTGTCCTTGTGAAGAGCAGCGGTGCAAACCAGAATGTCCCTGCTCACCACATCCACTCACACCATGCCTTTGATTGTCTCTGCCTAGTTGCATGACTAAGGTAAATCTCCACTGCTTTCTACTACTTTGTGCATGATAACACTGTTTAACACCGGCACAGGAACAGGGGACTGAGGAGCATTTGGTTTTGGTACACTGTAGAGAGAGAGCTGCTCACCAAAACCTGCTAACAACTATATGCAGGCCCACAGCCAGCAGGCAGGGATAATTAGTCATCCAGGAAAGGATTGAGTTGCTGAGGAATTGCTGATGGTATAATTTGATCAACAGAATTTTCCTGTGAGTGATGGTGTCTGAGAAAGAAAAATACCCCTATATTTGACTTTCTTACTCTGTGTTGAATTTGCAAGCCTTTTACCAAGAACAGAACCCATGCCTCAACAACTTGATTGTTGTGAAACAACCAAATAAACCATCACATTTACTACCATAACATGAAGAGCTACAGCTTCTCTGTGCTGAAAAATTTCCTTAATACTACTTCCAAGTAGAACTAAAAACAAAGACATTGCAATACGAGCCTGAATAAAACAGAAATATCTTATTTCAATCATATGGACAAATCAATAAATGAAATTGTCCCTTACAATTCAATAATGAGGTTTGTAGGTTGCTGCATTTTGTAAAGAACTTTGATAGAGCTGTTAAAAATTAGCAAATACATAAGCAGAATGCTTTTTTCATTCCTAGCTCTATTGCTACAATGATTTCTCTGCAGAAAGGAAGTGCAAGCCTGGTGTTGCAAAAGTCCACAATATTTTAGAGACAAAATACAGGATTTTTAAATCTGCATACACAAAATTCATTAAGAAATAACTTAGTTATATACTGCTTATTTTTGACCCTATTGTGACGACTTACATTCCATGAATGTAAAACTAGACCTAAGAGTTTTTTTGACAAATACATAGATTTTGCTCGTCAGTTGACAAAGTCGAGTCTTTAGTCTTAAAAGTTACAGTGACTTCATTTGTTGAGTAGAAATCTAGGTATTATCTTTGTTAAGGATGTATGCTTTGGCTGTTTTTTTCAGACTATTTTCTGTCCAACAAGATAACAAACAGTGGGCCAAACTGTAAGAATTATATTATATAGTGTTAAAAAAAAATTCACAAACTTGCTTTGGGTAGCCAAATAGAGTTAAATTTTACTATATTAGTTTACTTATGAAAAGCTTAAAAACAAAACAAAATGTTAGAGTTATATTTAACACAGAGTACATTTTCAGACTTTTCCCAGAACAATGGCTGAGCAGTCCATGTCAGCTTACATCTACCGGGATGCACTAAGATAAACTGCTATACATAATGTACAAACTGTAAATAATGTTACATTTATTTCTTGTTTTCTGCTTTCACAAATTTTTGTCATACTGTAACAGCTGGAGTTCACTAGACAGAACTAAATTTAGCAAAGGTATAAATTCTATATTGAAATCTATGAAAATAATATAACCTGATTGTAGCTATATGATATACAGCATTTAATATAAAATCTATCATATATAATATATCATATATAATATATTATACATATTATATGTATATATATGCATATAGATATAATATATCTATATAAATAAAAAAATTACTGTAACCCTGATCTGTGTCATTGCTTTTGCCTGGAAGACTAGGCTTAGATATAAGATACTTCTCTCAAAAAATTATGATTTAATATTAATAAAATGCATTTGAGTAGTGGATAATGGACATTTATAAAATATTCCCTTTTCAATTTCAATTTAGAATCACAGTAAAACAGATTGGAGGAAAGGACTAGCAATACATGAGGTATCAAGTCTCAAGAAGCCCTTATAGGGAGATTATCCTAATTCTATATCTACATTCTGTTTAGCACAGTTGAGGCAACTTTAATGAACTGAGCCAGTGCTGTTGAAAGCAAAGGAAATTCAGAAAATGGAAGTAGAAGTTCAAGTCCCTAATTTTCTGAATTAGTAGGTTTTTCCTTAAAATATTCATGTATAGTTTGTAATTCATGGCTTCCTATTTATAAAAATAAAAAGGTTTTTTAGAGGATGTAATATATTAAAGGATTGAGCAATATATTCTGGCAATGTCATGTTCTATATTTATTAAATGCACTGTGGTAATATTTGGGAAAAATCTCAGTGGCACTGAGAATTCAGAGGTGAACCAATTAATAGTCTCCAAATTTCTAAAGACTTGATTTAAATCAGTCCTGAAGACATCATGTCAAATGATTAAGTAGAAATGAGCGGAGGTTCAGGTCCACTGAAGCTGCTGAAGGTGTATCACAGAGTACTAAAAACACTTCCTCTGAAAGCCTTTGCCTACTTTAATGTATGTTGACTTGCCACAATTTGACTTAATCAACTTTGTCTTTTAGTTGACAAGATCTGTACTAATTATATTGTAGTGTTATCTAACTTCTTCATAAGGTGCTATAAATACTCTATTTCTAAGCTTAGACACAGACTGTGTATAGTAGTGTATAAATCATTGAAGGTTCTGTATAAATGACTAATTTTTTTCTTTACTTTGGCATGTTTGAAATATGGATAAATTGAATATATGTCTACATTAGAATATACAGACAAAAATCAGAGTATTGAACAGAAGAATTCTGTCATGGAATACCAGCTTCCAGTTTCAAGGCAGCTGAGGCTAAAGAAGGTTTTGGTCTAACTTCTTCATAAAGGCATTGCTTGAAAAGACACTCTTTGGAAATACTGTTCAAGTCTTTGTCTCACAAGACAATACCAGGATATATAACTTCAGTCACCAAGGCATGGCTTCTAGGACCTATTAAATGATTATCATAGAATCACAGAATGGCTTGGGTTGGAAGGGACTTTAAAGATCATGTAGTTCTAACCTCCTGCCATGGGCAGGGACACCTTTCACATGACCAGACTGCTCAGAGTTCCATTCAACCTGTCCTTTAACACACACAGGGATGGGATATCCACCACTTCTCTGAGCAACCTGTTCCAGTATCTCACATCCTCACAGTAAGAATTCCTTACTAATATCTAATTAAATCCTACTCTCTTTTACTTTGATGCTGTCCCTCTTTATCTTGTCATGATATGCATTTTTAAAATGTCTTTCTCCATCTTTTTTCTATGCCCTGTTCATGTAGCTCAGGCTTCAATTATGTCACCTTCTCTTCTACTGGCTGAACAATCCCAATTAACTTTATCTCATAGGAAAGCTGTTCCAACCCTTAATTATCTTAATGGCCACTACACTTAATCATCAGTTTCAAGACACAGAATTCTCAATGGAAAAAAACCCCCATGTTTATGGATTACTTCTATGTACCCTAAGTTCAGGACATCAGTAATGTATATTTAATTCCAGCCTACTTTTCAACATTATTCAGCATTATTTAATACTACACAGAGAAGATACTTTGCTTTTGTACTCTTGTAAAAATCTTTTTCATTTATATTTGATTATTACTATTCTTTAGATAGGCTTCTCAAAGATTGTGTATCAAAAATGCAGATCAAAGACTTACCAAAATTGATCAGCAATTTGTTTTATTCTCATACAAGTCCTTTGGAGACACTAACAGAAAACTACCAAAATTTATGCATGCACAAGAATGAACAGTGGGGAAACAATTGTTCTATAGAAGCTCATGCATAGCAGTCGAGATATAGTAATTATCTTTGGTTTGCAGAGAACATTTGGTTCTGTGCATAACTTTTACCTTTTACATATTCATTAAGCTGTTTGTATTAAATGTTGTTTTAAAATGAGTCCAGGCTAATTTTGCTGATAAAAAATATGATTACTAGCTCTCATTATTGTTTAATTTGGTTGGCTAATTACTTATTATTTAGACTAAAAATGTTACTACTTTTGTTCTGTTAATAGCTAGCACTCTTGTTCAGGCTTTTGGGAAGAAATCTGTTTATGTATGTACTTGGCTTTTATATCTGTTTTGAAGGCCCTTGTAAATTGCTGCTCAGTTTTTCCCCCCATATTAAATATTTTTGGCTAGAGATATTTATGTGGTGTGCCCCATTACTGGGTATTATCAGAAGTCTCCTGTATCTGCATGCACTTGGACGGACTACATGTGACCAGTTCCCCAAAACAGACTCTTGACAGGTAAATGACAAGAGGTGAAGTTTGTTTTCCTAAATAAGATCCATTATATTTTAATGAAACAACTTCCTGCAGTTGCTGGGGTTGGTTCAGCTCATTTGTATGCCAGCTCCTACAAGCTGACATCTGGTATGGATCTACCTCAGATAAACCTGACTAAAGAAATGAGCACTGCCTTTCACCTGTGAGTCAAAATTATTCCGAAAACAGATCGTGAGCTTTGGTGAGGGAATAGGTAAAATGGCCCATTCAGTTTCTCTAAAAATGATTTTTTAGGCAAGTTTCTTATGTTGGTATGGAGAATCAAATGACATTACATTTGGATCAGCAAATAGGGTTGTAAAGGACCGTTTATGCTGTCCTTTGTCATGTGAAATGGAATGAACATTTTTCCTGTAAACCTCTTTCATTTAGTTCTGTGTTATGGTCATAAAAAAGATGACTTTTCAATGGAAAAACATATCAAATATTATACTACTCTTGAACACAACGTGTATGTAGACCAGCTGATAATATAACTATATATTTTTTAGACTGGACAGTTAATACATGAAAGAGCAATAATAAATGTACCTTCTGGGTTAAAAATAATTTTTAGTTTTGATAAAAGTTACTTCTGCATTTGGTGAATAAAAAAACATTTAAATATCATACATATAATGGTTTAATTATATATTAAGATAATATGGTATATATTTAATTATTTATTATAATTACATAACATATATGTTAATTTATAATGAATTACAATTCATTATTTTCCCTTTATAGTAAGAGCCCAATGCTAAGATTCAATGTACAGATTTAGAAACATAAATGAAACCATAGGATTTTTAAAATGAGGAATCATCTAGTTTGCACTTTCCTGCTGTTCAGTCCTTTGTAATATTTCACTTGTTGATTTGCAATATGAAGATCATGCCAAACATAGGATGGCTAGAATGACACTGTTTCCCTGGAAGTCCTTTTTTAAAAAATAGCCTTGAGAACATTTCTGTACAATGAAAACAAAGACAAGCACTTTGAAAACCGACCATAAATTATGTATATGTCTCAGATAGGTGTCAAGCAGCCAACCAACCTGTTAATTGAAAAACAAACAAAAAAATACAGAATGCCACTTAAAAAGTCCATGCTTAATATAAAAATAAGTGATGTTATCGGGAATAAATATATCAACTGACAAATGAATAAGCATACCAACTGACGCTAATTTTCCTCAACATCTCTCTCTACTATCTCGCTTTGGTTTTGGATACTAGCTAGAGTTTTCAAGCTGAGAAAGGCAATCTTCTAAAACTGGCATTTTGCTCCTTGCAAACCTTAACTGTGGTTACTGATTTGCTATGATGCTTTGCTTCTCATGAATTATCCACAATTGCTCCTTCTCTGTGGTCTATCTTTAAAAATATGCTATTATAAATCGGTGCTTGGCTATGTGAGTGGACAGCCATTTGTGAATTGCTTTAAACTACATACAGGATAAAGCTAGAAAAACATGATTTGATAAAAAGATTGCTTCAGATTAAAAGCCATTTTTAGATTTGTTTTTATGTTTAAAGTTTCAGCATAGAAGAGAATTTTACCAGCATAAATTTTGTCTTAGTTCAGACAGAATATGAATTCACAGTAGCATGAAAAACAGATTTAAGTATTAATGTTGCTAGTAAAATAGACTGTGCTTCATAGATGTAATGTCATTTGGCTCTACAAATTCACAAAATCTGCGTGACATCTCTCAGTTGCAAGAATCCACTGCTTAATTACATAGAATGAATGCATACCAGACTTTGCTACAGCTACAGGGTCTCTGAAAACATGCAAAAATGACCTATTTATTTTTATGCTTTTGGTAGGAAGTTTTTAAAATTAATAAAATCAAATCTAGAAACTGGTTTTTCAGATTGTGGGTGGGTATTAGCTGGCCTACCAAAGAACTTGGTATATTTACTATGTCATAGAATAAGCTGAGTTGAAAGGTGCCCACAAGGATCGTCGAGTCCAGCTCCTGGCCCGGCACATCACCATTCCCAAAAGTTACACAGTGTTCCTGACAGCATTGTCCAAAACGCTTTTTGAACTCCAGCAGGCTTGGTGCTGTGACCACTTCCCAGGGGAGCCTGTTCCAGTGCCCAGTTACCCTATGGGTGAAGAATCTTTTTCTAATGTTCAACATAAATCTCCCCTGACACAACTTCAGGCTGTTCTGTAGGGTTTGTCACTAGGCATCACAGAGAAGAGATACAAGAGTGGAGTCCTTTGAATAACTAGTTTCTAGATTTTGTTTTGTTAATTGAAATCTTCTGTTGATTTGCCTCGATACTATATTCTACTCTTCAAACTCAAATCTAACTCAGTTCTGAGCAATACAAACACAAATGTAAATCCAGTCAGGTAAGAGTCCTGCCCTCCAAGACCCTACAAGGACAGCAGGAAAACCTTGCAGTGCTCCCTCTTAATTGATCATACAAATATATTTTGTCACCTTGGATCTAAAAAAAACCTCCAAAAAATTAGAATTGACTATACAAGAAAAACTGTTTTTTCCAAACTACTGTTTATGTAATATAGTTAGTTGAAAGTATCAAAAGGATATATGGAACTAATCAAAGGACCTGGATGAAAGCTATATTAAAATAACTCAGACACCTAAACCACTATGGATAATTGCTGTTTACTGAAAAGATCTGTAAAAAGGGTAAGGATTATTATGTATTTTCTTCTTTTTGGCAACTTTTGAGTAGGCAATCTGCATGTAGCTTTGGAATTTCATCTACTGATAGCTGATCATATCCATGAGTCTGAAGGAGGGCTACCAAGCTGATCAGAGGGATGGAGCACTTCTTCTGTGAGGAAAGGTTAGGAGAATTGGGATTGTTCAGCCTGGAAAAAAGAAGGCTACTTAATTGCATCCTTTCAGTACCTGAAGGGAATTTACAGGAAAGATGGGGCAAGATTATTTCGAAGTGACAGGACAAAGGGAAATGACTTCAGACTGAGAGTAGGTTTAGATTAGATATCAGGAGAGTATTCTTCACTGTGAGAGTGGTGAGGCACTGGAACTGGCTGCACATAGAAGTTGTGGATGTCCCATCTCTGTAGGTGTTTCAGGCTGGGTTGGATTGGGCTCTGAGCAACCTGATTAAGTTGAAAGTGTTCCTGACCATGGCAGCAGGGCAGTTGGATGGATGAGATGGCCTTTAAGACCCCCTTCCAAACCATTAAAAGGTTTTATGATTCTACGGGTACCTGATACAACAGCTATTTGTACAAGCATTTTATTTTCTTAGTACCATCTCCATCTGGCCTAAACAATGTGACTTTTGGGGTCGAGGATTTGATAAAATCTTCAATTAATTTTTAAACTGAAGCCACTGTTCAGTGCAACACCCATTTAGCAATTAGCATTTCATAATGTGCAATGCTTGAAGATTTATGCTGATGAGCTGATGGTAATTAAAATTAAGTACATGGGGAAACAATAGAAACCCCATTGTTTATGCACTTAAGCCAGCATATTGTATTTTCCTCTAATTGATTCAATTAACCATCAGCACTGCTTTTTCCTCTAATGTTGAGTTGGAAAATCTCATCTTTTCCCTACAGCAGGAGAGCTCATCTCTGGCTCAACCTCCCCCAAAATACCAGATAAAATACAAAGCTAAGTGGAAGCACTGCATTAGGGAGCAGGATATCAATAGCAAATGCTCTTCACCCTGAATCTCTCACAAAGGTGTGTCTGGAGCATATAACACTCAGTTGTGAGCACTTAGGAAATATGACAAAAACAGGTTTGTCTTGACAGTCACTAAGTATAAAATTGCTCAGGAGTTACCAATGTGAACAGTGTCCCTGCACCAACTTTAAGCTCACATTGCTGAGTTAAGGGCAGAATTATCTATTGCCTCAGATAAATTATCCAGTAATGTGAAGTCTTAACTCACAATTCTTTGCAGGGAGAGGAAACAAAGAGTATGTGTGTGCAGACTCTGAGAATTCTAGATCCAGACAACATACAAGCAATTTTTGTAGTGAGCAGCTGGAGACAGAACATGTTATTACAATAAAATTGTTAAAAAAGAGAAGTCACAAAAGTGAAAACTTGAGGAAAGCCTATTACAAACTTTTGTTGTGATATATCAAGGAAGGAATTCAACCTGGATTCCACAAAGGGCTAGAATCCCAATTCAAGCATCCAGACATTATGGCAAGAACTCAAATAATTTCAGGGAAACTAGAATTTCTTCTGGGTGGACAGCAGCATGGACCAATACCTTACCTCCGCCTGTGTGCATTTGCAAGTAGCAGAGCACAAGTAAGTGCAGACCTGGAGTGAAAGAGTTATTGGTAAGCACCTGCACTCCATCATTGCTGGTATTTTGGATAAATTTTAATCTAGTCTTGTAGACTTAAGGCTTATTAATTGTTGGGATGCAGTAGGGCTACTACCAGAGTGCAAAGCTGTGCTTTGCTTCATTCAAAAGGAATTAAATGCTTGTTACAATATGGTTTCATGATCAGAATCAGAATGCAAGAAGAGCAGTGATTGGCACTTCCCCTTGAAAATGCATGTCTCACCTGTTACATATTTGTATAGATGCTTCTCATGTCTCAGTCAGTTATTCTTTTAACTGAAAGGAGACTAAGATGATTTTGAAGTGCCTCAGGTCTACTAAGATGAGAACTATTTAATGTGGTGCATACAAGGTACCTTCCTTTAAAGCCCTAGTTTGCTGGTGCAGTGTCACTAGATGAATGCAGTTTTGAATGGGTCTCCCTGAGTCAGCTGTACAGCAGCATTTCATACCATGCAAGCAATTTAGGACCAGATACATCAGCAATGCACTCCAGCTGTTCTACAATATTCCCACAGCACAACGAGGCCATAAAACCAATTTAACTAGTCTGTTAAGTCAGGTTCATGGCTGCTTTGTGCCAACAGGCACAAAGCTGCTGAAACGTATTGGTGAGCTTGTCCTGCATTCTGTCTTCAAAACAATAAAAAACCTTTAAGTAGTCTCACTTAAAGCGATGTATTATTATACATGCAAAAGTATCAACCTACCTGGAAATCTTGTTGCAGAGTGGAAACACAAATGAAATGAAACTGTTAATTCAGTAAAAAGAATGAAAATAGGGTTCATTCTCCATTTCCAGTTCACCTACCATTGGTGTTCAACAAGAGAGAACATTCCCACCTGCCACAAAGGCACATAGAGCCAGAAGCAGTTAAAACAGACTTTCTCTGTTCTACCAGGAAGAATTTACTGAAGCTACTGAATACAAACAGGCTCTGCTGGGCACAGAGTTTTCCTCTTACTTGTTTTAGAAGTATACAGCAGGTGGTCTTGAAAGCACAGATACTTCAACACTATAGGAGACATTTCCTGAAGTCTACTTTTTCTCCCAAAGAATATGAAAAATGTTGTTTCATTGACTGAGAAAAATGTATGCATACAATGTTACAATATATTGAGGCCTTGCATAGCAAGTGCAAAAAAAAGCCCACTGAAAGAATAATTTCTGCAACTCTTTAAAAAAAAAATATAATGATAATGTCATATGCTTACAAATGTTCTTTTACATTGAGGTAATTCAATTTCCTTTCCTTAACATCCACCTAAGGCTAAAATAATCTACTTTAAAGATGTTAACTATGTTGTTTCTAATCCATAAAAACTACTGTATGAAAAAAGCAATATGTTTACTAGGTTGTTATAGGCTTGCTGAGAGGGTAGCACTTCTCACAAATGGACTTAAAGATACACACTTAGTAGAGAAAATTTTTTAGCATGCAATAACTTTCAGGGGAAAATTGTATCTATTTTGATAGCTATATATATGTATTCCACCAAACAAATACTGTCCTTAGCTGCACTCATATGATGACCAAGCCAAGGAAACTTAAAGAGTTCTTGTGAGTTCGACTTTTTATTGTTGACCTTTTTCCTGACTCACCACTCACTTATCCTAAGTAAATGACCCTCTAGTAGAGAGGTAACATCTGCTGTTTTTCCTAGTTGCCTAGATCTCGCAGGAAACTTCAGTCAGGAGCAGTAGCTACCTCCACATATGTATGTAAATCTAGCAACAGAGAAATGACAGAAAGAGAAGCAGGTCTTCATCTTTAAAATAATGAGTCTGACCACATATGATGCTAGATTTAAGTAAACCACAAATTTTAGTCTCTGACTTGGATTATACAAAACCTTTTCTTAGTAATTGAATACAGTGATATTTCAAATGCCATGTGTTGAAGGAAGGTGTCTTGTTTCTGTATTTTATATCAGTTCATGGACAATATGTGCTCATGGGTAACTGTTACTAAGCTCCTTGTGATGTTATCTGGAAACTACAAGACTTTTGACTGTACAACATAAAATTAAACTGCCTTAATATATTTGCTTTTTAACATTTTTCTGTCTAGTTGGCAGATATACAGGGAATGCAGAGCCTATTACATGCAAGTTTGGAAACCCATGACTTGGAAATTATACCGGCTACTAATTAATCCAGTTTGTAGTACAGAAAATACTGTTTTCTGACAGTGTTTCAAGCTTAAAGACATTATTTACTGTGGTTCCTAAGTGAAGTGTACTTTGCCCAGGAATAAGACCCCAGTTGAGACCACTACATCAGAACTCAGGTTTTAGAATTTAGGACAACATAACCCATTTAGAAACTTGGCCAGCCACAGACAAAAGATTATATACAGTCTTTAGGTGAGTGTGAGTACAGGTATTTAAACTGGATCTCAGTTTCAGTTACAAAATATAGGTACATAAAATTGACGTGTCTTCACCACACTGAAAAAAAAAGTTTATCTTAATGAGGAAAGGATACCAGTCCTCTCTGTACCACACTATATTTAAGCTACCTATTTAATAACTAAATAAACAGTATTTATAGTCTTTATGAAGCTGAAAGGCTGCAAGACATGAAAAAAACTTATATTCCAGTCACCAGTGCTGTGTGAGAGACTTGGAAAAAATCTGCTTGGACCTCTAAATCTCATTGCTGGATAAGCTTTTCAGCAAAGTCACATGGTCTTAGCTTAGATAAGGGAAGCTTTTTAGTAACTATGCTTAAAAAAAACATAGAGAAAAACCCAAAGAGAATCAACTGCTCTAAACATTACAATCAACAGTCTTCCAGTGGTGGAGTGATTAATACTGTCCTCTGGTGATCAACTTCAAAATAAAGAATATTACAAAGTAGCAGAGATTGAAGTACTAGGTTATTCTTGACTCTTTTGCCAAATGAAAGAAACACTCTCTCTCTCCCTTTCTCTCTTGATTGCCCCCACACAACACATTTTCATCCTGTGTATGCCCTCCTGGGTCTTACCTTTCTATATGGTTTTAGTTACATTTCTTTTATATTGTCTATATGTTAACCTAAACCAGTTTCACAACATTACTTTCATTATTACTTGATTAATAGGTATCTGCTTCCTTGTAGACATCTCTCCAGTTTAAATGTCTAGTTTAAAATCTTGACTTCCAATTTCTCTGCTTCCTGTGGTTCTTCAAAATGCAAAGACTAGCCTTCTTAATATTTGTTTTATTCACGCTACTGTAATTCATATGATTCATATTTTTAGGAACATATTTTTAAGAGATGAGACACACTTCTATTTTAAGGTGTGGTGGTTAAATGAAGAATATTTTGGAATTGTGTTTGGGGTTGTGTATCTCAAGACACAACCATGTAAAAGTCAGTTAACCCTGTCTTTTAAGTAAAATTAAGAATGACAAAATATAAAGTTGACAAACTATGGACTCTTAATCTTGAGATGAAAAAACTAATTGTGAAGCCTTTATGCAGTAATCTCTCAAGAACTCTGTTAATAACATTGAGCTTCTCCAGTAATTAAAATGGATACTTCATCAAAATGGAATGATGAATCTATTTACATCAGCTGTTACATCTGAAGTCATCCAGGCTTTTATTTTATAACTCAAGGGGTTTTGTAGTTCTAAGCTCAATGAAGCCTTTTGAAATATTTAAAATTGGCCATCTTTAGTATCAATCTGACAGTGACTAAGAATGTGGCTATGTAAACTTCAGGATACATTTAAGAATAAAAGCTCTACCTCGAATCACTCTTTAGTAGCAAATATAACAGGAACAAAGAGATTTTTCTTGGGACCACAAGATGAAACTAATTTTAAACGAAAATATAAGATTTTTTGCAAAAAAACCCTCAAAAATAAACAAAAAATCTTCCGTTTTCTAAAATATTAATATAAAAATTTTCCATTTGAAAAGTTGTTATTTGAAGGATAGCAACTGTAACTCATGTTTAAGTATTAGTCAGTATATGAGTCTGGAGGCAGAAGAAAAGCTTGGTCCTCAAGATTAAGGGCATAGACTTAACATGTGGTTACACCTCCTGCATGCTTTTGTTTGAATAATTTGGCCAAAATTTTTATAGATAATTAGATATATCACTCCTCTACTGTCATGCCTGGTATTGAACCAATGAGTATGAGGCCACTAAATGCTTTTGACAATCTAGGCCCTAGTAGATTTTTGTGTTTCAATTCCTGAAATTGTAAGAATGCACATTAACTAATTATGGTAGACTGCCTTGTTCCTGCAACAAATGATAGTCAAACAAAAATGTAGAATGTGTATAAGACAGGAAAATTTTGAAAAACCTATAAAAGAATAAATGGAAATAAAAAATTTTTTTACTATTAACTTGAGAATGATTTTAAGATGTACTGCAGAATTTTGCTATGTTAGATGAGCTGTGAAGAACCAAGTAAGGCTGACAATGATCATGAGCCTGAGGTAGACAAAGAATCCCATTTTACACTGGGCAAACTAAATTATGACAAAGCTCTGGTCCAAGTTCAGATTAACTATGACTGATGTAGCCCATCCTCATCTATAATGATTATAAAATTCTGGTCAGTGTTAAATTAGCTAACTTAATGTTACAGACATGTTTTACTATGACACTTTTTTGTACTGAAGATAAGATCGAGAGATTTGTAAAAAAAAAAATTACAGTAATCTGCAGTCTTCTAAAACATAAAACCTCCCAATTTGACTGAAGGATAACAAATGTAACTCAACTTTAAGTATTAGTAAGTTAATGAGCCTAGTGGAAGAAGAGGGGATTAATTAACCTACAGATCAGTGTTTCAGCTACAAGGAATTACTTCCCTGAAGTTCTTTTCCTGATAAAATGAATGAAAACAGGATTGGAGGCAGTGAATGAATGAGCTTTGTAGGGAGATAAAGAGTTAGTCTGAATTTCTTTTAGCCTTAGATTGATTTTAAGCTTTTTGTGCTTTCAACCTAATCCTCCAAGGAAGTAATAAAGTGTTATGTGAGGTCAGCATGAAGGTGAAAGTAGCATTTGAGTCCATAGATTATCAAACTTCTGCTTTTTCATATTCACAATTACAATTCACAATTTTTTTTTAATTTGACATTACAATTACAATTCACAAATTATTTTAATTATTTTAATTTGATATTAAGCAGTATAGAAATGGATCATAACACTTTATGGTTATCAATATATATAAGGAAATGCAAGTAAAAGTCAACATTTCAGCAGAAAAAGTATAGTGAGTATTCTGTTGGTTTAGTTGATAACAATTACTAACCTAGTGTACTCCAGTATGCCTGGCTTTGTAGCTGGTAGAACTTTGCTTGATAAACACATAGGAATTACCAAATGTATTGCCTCATAATTTATTAGTTGCTAGACTAACTGTCAATCCTTGTATGACAGGGTGACCTGCTCAGTGGATGAGGAAAAAGCTGTGGATGTTATCTATCTGGAATTTAGTAAAGCCCTTGACACCCTTTCCCACAGCATTCTCGTGTATAAACTGTCTGCTCATGGCTTGGACGGGTGCACTCTTTGCTAGGTACAAAACTGCCTGGGTGACTGAGCCCAGAGAGCGGCAGTGAGGACCTAAGGCAGCTGTCAGATGGTCACGGGTGTGTCCCGGGTGTGTCCCAGGGGTCAATATTGGAGCTGTTCCTGTTTAGTGTCTTTACCCATCATCTGGAGATGGGGAAGTGCTCTCAGGAAGTTCACAGGTGACTCCAAGTTGCAGCTGACTTCAAGCTGGGTGTGACTCTGAGGGGTGTTGATCCGCTGGAGGACAGGAAGGGCCTGCAGAGGGATCTGGGCAGGCTGGAGCGATGGGTTGAGGCCTGTTGTACAAGGGTCGACAAGGAGAAGTGCTGGATCTTCTGGACAATGAAGCTGGTGAAGGGTCTGGAGCCCAAGTCAGATGAAGAGATGCTGAGGTGGCTGAGAGGGTTTAGCCTGGAGAAAATGAGTTCAGGGGGCACCATATCACTCTCTACAATCAGCTGGAAGGAGGTTGTAGCCATGTGGGGGTTGGTCTCTTCTCCCGAGTAACAAGTGATAGGACAAGAAAAAATGACCTGAAGTTGTGTCAGGGGTGGTTTAGGTTGGAATTTCTTCATGGAAAGGGTTGCCAAGCATTGGAACAGGTTTCCCAGGGAAGAGGTTGAGCCACCATTCCTTGAGGTATCCAAAAACCCCAGAGATGTGGTGCCTAGACTTGCAATGTTAAGTTAATGTTCCAACTCGATGGACCTGGCAATGCTAAGTTAATGTTTCAACTCGATGGTCCTAAAGGCCTTTTCCAAGCTAAATGTTTCCATGATTCAATTCTGTAATGCAAATATCAATAAGAAAATGTCTACTAAAAATCACTGAATGTAGTTTAGAACAGTAATAATCCCTTCAAAAAATTTTCATTACAGCATTTAAATACTGGCTCACTGGAACATTATGGATTTTTAACATCATATTGGTTCATTAGCTGTCAAATTGGCCAGCAGTGCTGACACTGACCAGCCCTGTAATAATCTTTGGTTATCCTTTCTACATTATCCCTATAGAAGTCATTTATCTGAAGAAATGGTTATCATAAGTTGGAAATATATATTTAAAGTATATACTTAAGGTTTGAACCAAAGCTTTATTTGTAGTAACAGAAGTCTATCAGACTGCCATTGCATTCCAGCAAGAGTAATTTGCAGCTGTGTAAAGACAGAGCCCTTATGTTCACAGAGGTAACAGGGTAATGAAACCTGCTGTAATCAGCAGAAAGTTCAGTGAAAGCTACAAGACCTGTTTAGGCTCTGCAAATATTGGTCCCCGTATCCTGTCAGAAACCTTGTCTTGCCATAATTACACTTTTATCAGTAATCAAGACAGCTAATTTAGATCCAAATCTGCTCTACAGCAGTCTAAATGTTGGCTTGTACAATGAGAACAATAAAAATGAAAACAGGAAATATAAACAGATATAGAATAAAACTTAAAAATCATTCTAATTAAAACCAAGTAGAAATCATTCTTGAAAAATTTTACCTAAGCAATTGAAAGTCCAATTATCTTTTATTTCAAATAAGTATATTTTTGTTAATGAATAAAATATACTGTTCAATCTATATTAAATACCAAGCAAAAGAGTATAAATGTCTTTTACCTGGGATAACAAATGTTTTTTATGGCACCTTTCAGGAGAAAGAATTCAGTTTTGAACCTACACAGTTAGCTAAATAAGAATATGCCACTAAATAAATAAATATTGTAAAATCATGTGTTCAGAAATCAACATGGAAAGAAAGAAACCCAGTAACAAGTAAGAGGTAGGAAATGCTCGTGCACTAAGCCATGGAGCTATAGGTTTGAATGCATGGAAAATCAGAATTACACTCAAAAGGGACTGAGGAGTAAACCTCTGAAACAGAATGCTCAGAGGAGATAGTCAAGGACTTCTATAATTTTTCAGTGATTATTACAACACTCTAATTAAAGTGCAAGTAAAGTCATAGGTCAGAACTTTTCCCCCTCTGAAAATGTTCTTTATGATGTCAACACTGGTGAACTTTATTATAGAAAGAAAACACCTGACTTAAGAACAAGGGCTATTGAGTTACTTCTTCTAAGGAAAATTTAATAAAAGGGCATTACTTGGTGTAAAATGCTATTAATAGGCTCCTTGCAATTTTTCCATACTGGTAGAACTAAAAAATGGGGACTTTGATAAGAGTATAAATATAACTCTGGAGGAATGGTGTTGCTACAATTACACCTTTAAGGATAGGGGACAAGAGAGAAAAATTTGTTATGAAAAAAATGAGCATGACAGCAAATGAAAGGTGACTGTTTCATTACATCCATAACCTCTATTAATTATTCTTAACACTGAGCAGCAGGACCTCAAGAAGATATGTATATATATGTGTGTATAAATATATATATATATATATAAAATATGTTGGGGTAATTATCTCAAAGTCGTTCCAGAGTTTTTAGAAATAGTAAAGTGAATGCAATCATCTTATCTTGAATTTTTGTACACTCTTATCTACAAATTATATTTGATATATAAAATATATTTTGATCTCTTATCTACAAATTATAGTCAAACTAGCGATTTAGTTAGCACACTCTCACTAGTTTGGAAAAACAAAAAATTAGTAATACATATGATGGAAATTTTTAACTTTAACATTTACACATTTTCTACAATTCCCCTCATACTCTATAAAAGGAATTCAACAAACTCAGTAACATACTTAAAACAGAACTGTAAGGTTATTGCTATAACTTACAGCATATACCAGAACAAATTTAATAAATGTTTCTTTGAAAGGATCTGGTTTTGGATGTGTCACTTGGGATGCTTACAGTCTTCTTAAGAATATGTGAAGTGTTCTTATGGCATGGTTTTCATGCAGTTTGATAACTTCATTATCAAAACACTCTTTTGAAAATTCAGTTCATACCAAACAAGATAAGATCACATAGGAAGCTTGTTAGGATGACTTAAAGTGTCTCTAAGCATTATTACAAAAATTTTAGAAAGTATAGTATTTAGTCTTAAGAAAACCCTAGCACAAACAACTTGATTTTGAGATTTTGCAAACATCTAAAATTCCTTCTTGTTTTAATTTGACAAGTAGTGAGCAAATAGTTTTGGGAATGAGATGTCTTAAATAATTTTCTTTGAAATGGGCTAGGAGCTTAACCCTAGGTAAGAAAGTATTTTTAAATTCTTCAGCTTGGGTGTCCCAAATTCCTAGCCTCTTCTTAGACACATTCTTTTAAACATTGCAATTGAAATGTGCCCAAATGTTTCATCATCATCCACTATTTTAACTTATCAACTAAAGCTGTAAATTTTTCTGTTCTCCACAACTAAAATTCAATGTGACCCGATTTTTGCGTCCAACAGAATCTTTGCTATTCTCAAGACTCTTGACATTTGTCTGTTCTGGAGATTGCTGGGCACAACCTCGCACAACAGAGAGATGCCTTAGTGACTTTACACAGAAGACAGAAAGCAAACTTCCTAGGGCTGTATGCGGCTCAGCAAATGTCAGAGCTCACTGAGTTGTCACAGGTGGAAAGATACACAAGCCATGAGAAAGGTCAGGCAACTATGATCCTGGATATACTGCCAATAATAAATAAAGTAAAGAATCATTTAAAAAACTTTTTCTGTATGTTACAAATGAGTATGTTTTTAGCTCATTCTTTAATAAAAAGCAACGTTATTTGCCTAGCATACTGCAGAAAGTTTCAGAATATTAAATTAATTTCTGACTGATCTTTACTAGAAGATTTACAACTTACAAAAACCTGTGATCTGAAGGCTTATTTATAACTCACTGACATATAGCAAATAGAGAGTATTAAGATGCTATTTGAACATGAAAGCATAGTGCAAAAGGAGCCTCTTCAGACACAAATGCAGAAGTTAGAATAGACAAGATTTTCAACTGTACAAAAACTCTGCCATTACATAGCACTCCAGAGATTAAAGCAAACAAAAAGGTGACCCTTCTTAAAACATTAGTCATTGCAATAATGAACAAGCTGAAGATAAAATTATGCCACTTGGCCAAGGCCTAAAAAGATACTTTAAACAAAACAAATACATTTCAAAATCTGGGGCTTTAATGGCTGCAGTTTAAACACTCAATCCCCTAGAAAAAACTGTTTCCCAAAACCAAGGAAGTAGAAAACACTGTATCTAACTGAAAGAGAAATAGAAACAAATGGATAATAGCATTTACTCAAATGGCAGATTGTTTTTGATCAAGGAGATTATATCTACTGCGGATAAAAATTAACTGACTGCAAACTAAGTAAAATGTATGAAAAGTGTACTTCAGGGAAGATTCTTGCAGTCCAACAAAATTACTTGGAGAATTACAACTCAAGTTTAAAGTAAAATACTCACAGTCACTCTACTGTCATTACATTAATTTATGTGCATTTTAGATAGTATTTTGTATTGCATTATGAAGAGGGAAAAATAGTCATCCTACAGACATTCTAAGGGTATTTTTATATACACATATAAGAATTACTCTGATATTCAAATGATTATTCAAAACCACTCTTCCAAAGGTAGTGTTCTGCTAAACCACTATAAATCAATTACTGATTTATTATTATCAGCAACAAAGCTTACACTGGAGCAGGCTCCTAGCAAGACCTGCGGATCGTGGAGAGAGGAGTCTGCGATGAAACAGGTTTGCTGACAGGACTTGTGAGCCCATGGAAAGGACCCACTCTGGAACAGCTAATGAAAAACTGAAGCCTATGGGAAGGACTCACATTGGAGAAGTTTGTGGAGGACTGTCTCCCATAGAAAAGACCCCACACTGGAGCAGGGGAAAAGTGTGAGGTGTCCTCCTCCTGAGGAAGAAGGATCAGCAGAGGTGTGTGATTACCTGACCACAGCCCCTAATTTCCCATCCACGTGTGTGTCCCTGGGGAAGAAGAGATGGAAAAATCATGAGTAAAGTTAAGGCTAGGAAGAAGGAAGGGATGGGGGAAGGTGATTTTAAGATTTGGTTTTGCTGTTCATTACCTTACTCTTGTTTTGATTGCTAATGAGATCAATTAAATTTCTCTAAGTCAAGCCTGTTTCACCCATGATTGGGTAATTGGTGAGTGTTCTCTCCCTGCTCTTAATCTTGACCTATGATCCCTTCATTATATTTTCTCTCCTCCATTCAGCTGAGGAGAGGAATGATGGAGTGGCTTTAGTGGGCACCTGACATTCAGCCATGGTCAGTCCATCACAATATTGAAATCAGTATGACTTCTATAAAAAACACCTCTTATTTATGGCATGACAAAGAGGAGTAATCCAGCCTTAACCTATTTAATTTCTTTAATGGAAGTCCATGTGAAAAAATAATGATTGCTTATTTTTTACTATTCTAACTATTTTCTATTTGCTGGCCTATTTTAAGTCACTCTGACACTATAGAATGTCTGGATAACTTAAAAGTCAGTCAAACAAACCAGAATTGTAATCCTTACTTGTTCTGCTCCTCTATGCATCAAGGTATCAGGTCTTGGTACATGATGCCTACATCAGGTGTTTAAGCCTATATTTGTTTCAAGTTCTTACTTCTGGGTCTTAAAGTTAAGCAAAGACTTACAGAAATGAAGCTTTACTTTTAACCATTGCATAACATTCCATTTTAGAGGAGGCTTTTCGATTTGAAATTCTTACTGAACATAGGGCATGTTCCATATCCCTTAGGATGATATCATATATCAATGATCAAAACACATTTTGCCACCAAATTAAAGAAATAAGAAAATGATAGCAGTAGAAGCACTTCTTAAATTTCCTCCTTCAGCTAAGTCCTTACCACTGCTTGTTAGTGATGTATTAAGCATTTCACCTGCATGCACATGACATCTTAGAATTACCATTTAAAGCCTCTTTTGAAAGCTCTCGTTATGCTTCTTATGATACTGCAGCACAGAAATTAGAAAATATAAAGATTAGTCTAAATAATAATCATCCCTTTTTAATCTATGAGTAAACAGTTAAAGTCAGCAGTATTATCACACTGATTGGGAAAATAATGACCGATGCTAAAGATAAGACAGAAAGTTACCCAAGACTGAAGAGTTAAAATTTTACTTGCCCTTCAGATCTCCTACCCAGAAGGATAAACCTCATTGAGATAGTGCTTGCTTTTGGTAAAAAAAAAAACCCAAAACAAACCCAAAAAATAGGAACAAAAAAAACCACTCCCCACCCATCCCTCCAAAACCAAAAGGAAACACCACCAAAAAACCCTAATAAAGTAAACAAACCCATTGAGATAGATTGAAAAATAAGGCTCCAGAACTTGTAGCTCTGAATGACTTTTCATGCCCTGTTTGGTTTTTGCTTTATAATTCAAAATTCTATGTACAGTAGTGTCCTTAAAATGCTTAAGCTGAGTCACCAGTTGCTATAAGTTCCTGAAATCTCTACCATCTTCTTAAACCCTGAATCCCACACAAGTGTTATTTCCTCTCCTCTCAGAGACTGAGATGGGGGCTCAACCTAAAACCTGTTGATAAACACTGAAAGGGGGATCTACTGCCCCCTCAATTCATATTGTTTATCTTATAGGGCATATCTGAGATATTTTCTGTGGCAGTGATTTTATAATTTCCTGCAAAGATATCTGGTTTTGTGCTATGTCAGTGATCCAAGGTTTGTGCAGCAAGCACCCAATTCTCTGCCACTTAGAAAAATTAGATAATCTACTGATCATCTGATCAGTAGATTATGGATCAGTAGTTTATGGATCAAGTCTGCTTGATCCATAAACTATGTCATAATACTTTAGCAGGAAAAGAAGTCTTTTCTGATAGCTGTTGACCTCTTTGTCTTCTTTAACCTCTCTGAAGTTCTGATTGATAGTCTTTGATCAGATAGGCAAGATTGTGAACTCAATAAAGAGTGGAATATTCAGTGGTACTTCAAATGAAACCTCCAACTTGTTTGCTACTACCAACTTCAAAATAAAAAGCTTTTTGTAGAAAACACATCTTGGAAGCAAAATGAATCCCATACCATGTTCTCTGGACAGTCTCAGGTATCTTATATTTATCATTTATAGTGTGGTCTGGGAGTGTCTGAGTACACTCCTTGATCAAAAATTGTTCTACATAAAAAGTAAAAGAACCTAAAAATCTACTGGCACTTGTAAAATCACATTCAAACCACAAAGACAACACTGCTCAAGACTGCTCCTGTTTAATATTTGAGAGATTATAAATTATTTAAAACATCTATTTTTTCCCAAGATGTGCCCTTCAAGTTTCTTTTTAAAATCAATTTTTAATGGAGATTAATTCCTTTATTTCTTGCCATCTTTTTCTTATTGTTTCCTTGAAGTTCTGATTTTATCTGGCATGGTATCAAGAGCTTGATCATTAAAATTCTCACTAAGCAAGAGTCAGTAACTGGCTGCATAGCAGTAAATTTATTTTTGGGTACCATCTTTTGGGATTTTCAAAACTGAATCACAGAATACCAAAGGATGGAATGGAGGAACCTCAGAATGACTACTTTTCCAACTCTGCACTCAAATCAGGGTCAATTTTGGTTAGATCTCATAGTTGTTATCAATGTTTCCAACTTCAGAAGAAGCATGAAATCCAGAACTGAGCACTTAAAAACCCAGGCAATATCTTTCCATTTATTGAACATAAGTATTGATGAAGGCAGTCCTGTTTCACCTGCAATGTACAGATTTAACACATGAGCATGGAGAAACACAAAGCAGATGCAAAATATATGGAAGCAGATTAAACACAAAGAGAAATATTTAGTTTTTTTAAAAGATGAAGAATACATTCAAAAGCCTAACAAGTAGACATTTTTGTTGTGGCAGGAACAATGTAGACAAGATGACTTTTAATCTTCCACTGTCTTGCCAACTTCAAAACCTCTGTAATTCAGATGCCAATAGAGGCAAAACAAATTTTACAACAATGTATATAAGATGTAGCTATTGTGATTTTGCCATAATATCAATGAATCTTCATATTTCCAGTTGTAGACAACAGTTTACAGAAAACAGCATATGCCATATTTCCAGCATCCTTAAGAACCCAGCTGTCTCCTGCTTTTCCTTCCATGCAAGGCTTGAAGATCCAATACTCCCAATGGGGTTGGAAATTATCTGGGGTATCTCATATCACCTTGTACCCAATAGAATACAAAAGATTAATTAAATCACATTTTTCTTGGCAAAGAAAATACTTGCCAATGTTATTAAATAGAAATTTTATCTACTTTACTAGAAAATATGAAACTTAAAGTGATTTAATTTTTTGGTACTTTGTTTCATGTGTTTGACAGTTTCCAGGATCTTTATTTCCTACCATCAAGAAGGATAAGGCTATGAGAGATGATTTGTCTCTTCACAATTCTACAAACTCAGACACACTGACTGTTAGAAACCAAAGAAAGCATACTAACACCACTGGTAAATGGAAATTAATAAAAACATCACTTGTTGCACATTTTTTTTCTTCACAGTTGCATACATCTTTCTCAGACTAAGACCAAAAATTATTTTAAGAAAACTTTGTTCCCTGTTAATGTTGCTAGCCTGAACAGAATGGATATTATCTCTGTTGTACTTTTTACCACTTTTCTCTTTTCCAAATTTGAAAAAAACCAAAAGATCACTGTAGTATTAAAATTGGTGCTTGAGCTGGAAGGGAAAAAAAACCAAACAAGAAAAATGTATGTTCAGTTCTTAATTTTTGTAGTTGTCAAGTAGGATAACTTTTAAACAGGAAGCAGGAGAGCTGAATAAAAAACTCTGAAAGATTCAGTTATTTTCTTTAAAATCAAAATACAATATCCCTAAATAAGCACATGCCTCTCCTCCTCTGGGAAAATCTCCAACCAACTAACCAAAGAAAAACACCCCAACCTTTAAATAACAGTTACTAGAGACATCACTCTAAACACCTCAAAGGTCTAAATATCCCCATTTTAAGAAACATGAATAGAATTTGAATTGGAAATCAATCTGTCCTTAGAAATGTTACATTTAGTACCTCTCTCTCTTCCTATATACAGGAAAGTCATTGAAGTTACATAAAAACAGACTTACATGATCAAAAGCCTCACTGATGATAATGTTTTGCTAGTAAAGAACTACCACTTGAAATAACACCAGAAGATTTCAAGTTACACATTTCTTTTTCTGCAATTCCTTCCTGCTAATATTAATTTATTAGAACAAGCAATTACCCAATTATCTTCACATTTAAATTGCCTAAATATCCATGTTATAATTGCATTCATTAGTTACTGAATTTGCACCTGCAAATGCTATATCACAAATATAGCTATGAAATGTTTGTTGTTTTTCTGTAATGGATATTTAATAATTTAGTTTCATTATTAATATTTTCTAGTATTGTTGTAAGCAGCTTTGTAAAAATATTTTTTTCTATAGAGATTTATTTTATTTGTGAAGGAAAGCAACCCAATCATTAGGGATTTTTTTCCCCTGTCTTATTCAGTGACAAAGGTAATACTATGCCAAAACTTCTATCAACAAAAGTTGACTTCCGCCAATGGGTTGCTACAATTCCATGTAGCAACTGTATGAACAGCAAGAGCAACTAGCAGCACCTACCTTAAAAATAAATTTTGTAGTTTTGAGTTTTAATATCTGTTTTCAACACAGAATGAGTCTTTTAGTCTTTCTTACTAAAGTCTGTCTATTTCTCTATGGGAGTATCTAGAGTTTGAAACCATAATATTGCTTTCTGTTACTAGCCCCCTTTCTGGGAGAATTTACAAAATGAAAATAAAGTGAGTTAAATAAAAATTGTCACATTAAAAGTAAGTTAATAGGTATGTGTCTATGCAGCACGTATAAAACCTTCTTTGAAGTATGAAATTCCCACTGAACTGGTTTTACTGGTTGGGGATTTTTGTTTATTTGTTAGTTGTTTTGTTTTTGGTTTCTTTTTGCACAAAACGCATCAAACTATTTCTGAAGCTATATTAGTGAAATATCTGGTACGAAGATGATTTACATGCAAATTAAATGACCTTGCAGGTATACAAATTCAAAACTTCTCAAACAGTTTAACAAAAGGGGATAATGATTTAAAACTGAAGTACAAATAAAAGAAAGTAACCTCTTCACAAAGAAAAAAACTGTCTTCTGAGCTCAGTTTAAAAATATGAATCAATAACAGTTTTGAAAAATTGCATGCCAAAGGCTATGTAGGAGGTTACATTTTGCTGCTTACCGTGAAACCAATTTCAACTGACTTCCTTTCCCCCTTCTGGTTCCCACAGCACAGAAACAACAATTGTCTAAAAACAAAATCAAAAAATAGCTCCTAAAAAAGAACTGAAAAACTCTCCACTGTTAGAGATGCATGATATTTTTCAAAAGCATTTCTGGAATTGAAATTCTATGTGTTTTGACACTGATGACCTACTTAATCAAACAGCAATCTGACACATCATGAAATGTCTACTTTCCAAAACCCAGATGGACATTTAAAGCTGATTTTTTTTTCTCTTATACTCTGTGTATCAAGATGAATTGGCTGTCTGCTACAATTATCTAAAGGCCCTTTCTGCACTGACTACCCATCAGGGAAGGCTCACATTGAACTCAACCTTACCTGATGGATTGTTTCATTTCTATAGAGGAAATGAGAATGGAATTGTACATGGGCTGCTGCAATTAAACCAGCTCCAATGTCTGCACAACTTCTAGCAAGAGCATTTAATCTCAGTCATACTAGAGCCTTTAGAGCTTGCAGAGGTTTAAAGAAAACATGTGTGCACTAAGGCAGGATTTCAAATTTGTTTAAAATCCTGACTGTTTAATCTCAACTGCCATCTTGTTCACTGTATTTTTACTTCAAACCTTTTGGACAGCTTTACTTCCTCACTATGTTAAATTCTCTATTTCCTCATAAAATTAGGTCCTATTCATGCGATGTTTTATCCTTAGTTTAGGGTTCTCAGATTAAGAAGATGAATAGTCAAAGATGTGGCACTGAGTGTCTGGTAACAAAACAGTTCCTGAGAAGTTAAGGATATTTACCAAAAGTGAAACTCTAGAGCTTCACTCTTGGCACTCTTAATGGGAGGGAGTTACTCCTGAGTTGTTCCCAAATAAATAGAAGGCAGGTGGAGTATTGTAGCACCTGATCTAGCTTTCCATAAGGCTCTAGCTATTACCCATTAGAGCAAGAGCAAAAAAATCGTGAAAATTTCTCTGTACTATTAACTTCAAGCACAGCCTGGGAACATTTCTTGGTACCATAATATGATCATCTAGACCATTTCAGCTAGCACTTAAACCAAACAATTCCTAACACATTTTGGCAGCTGTAGGAGTTCAGATACCACTAGTAGTAAAGATGAAGGATGTTTCATGTCAGAAGGCATCAGTACCAGGCAATCCATCCAGATGTTTGCTAAATCAGGAAAGGCATGCCCTTAAAGGACCTCATTCTTTAGACTGCTTTTGGAATACAGTAGCAAGCAATCTGGTTTCGGTGTGCTTCTTATTACTATCATAAACTACAGAAAATCCATGGGAGTAAAAAAGCAACCTAATATTTGTTGGATCATTCTAAATATGAAAAAAAATCAGCCATGCCAAACTTTAATAAAGTAATTGTCACATGGCATATCTATAGACATGCCTACTCCTCACATTAGTATGGTATTAAAAAAACCCCAAACAATGGGACATGGCAGCTCAGTTTAGGAATGCAGCACTTCTAGGTGAGAACAGGATAATGGTGAACAGATGACAGCACCAGACTTTCAGTAAAGCATGTGCTTTATGTAACTATAGTGTTTCTGTTTTGCACCTAGATTTTTTCTCATTTAGAACTTTTTCTTCACCATACTGCACCACTGAGCAGTTTACTCAGCCCCTACAACTTCTTTTGGCTCTACTAAACTTAGCCAGAAATCAATAAGAAATAAAAAACTATCAGCAACAAGCGCTTGATGTAAGAAACCCACTCCCACTTGTACACTCCCCCACCAAAAAATCCCCAAAACAGAGCAAACCAGAAAAAACAGAACCCAAAAATCTTCAAAGGGAATAGGAGCAGCAAGAAAGGAAATACATAGCTCATTAGCACTATCCAATCTGGACTAGTTTATTCTGAAAACAAAATCTAGGCAATGAAACCCTTCATGAGATTATGAAAAAAATTCAAGAGACTGTGGCTACTGTCCAAATGAAAGAAACAAATTCATTGAAGCAAGGTGATCACATTTAGTTTGTAAAAGGAATTTATTTCAATAAAAGCAAGTTTATAAATGTATTTTATTATAATAACTACATGGGCTTAAGCCTAAGAAAGATCAGGAAACTCTTAGGGAATATAATGACAGATATGGACAAATCTGAACTTTTGTTTCACTGAATTTTGAAGTGTCTCTGGCCCTTACTGGGGTTTCTGTCAATATAACAGGCCTCAATTGTCAAAAGAAGATAACACATTTTTGGATATAAACCTAATTTCACATCCAAGTCTGATGTGAAAACAGGGATCAAAACATCAAAACAAGGATTTCTTGCTGAGAGTCAAAAAGGTGTAGTTTTTAGGAGGCGGTATGAGAAACTATGAAAAATATGATTCTCTTGTTTGCAAAACCAAGTTTCTGGTAGAGATGCCCATTGAAACAGGAAAGAGTGGCTGCTTCAGCACAAATGGGTCCTGGGTATTTGTTCCCAGACCTGTATGCAGCAAGCCAGTGGAACTGAGTGTCTACTGTCTCTTCCTCACCTTCCCAAAGCAGCTGCATATTACCATGGTTTTCCTTAAAGATGATGCAATTTTAAACGTGAAGTTGAAGGAAGATTCAGGTGCAGACTTTTTTGAGAACTAAAAGAATTCTCATTTCACACATGATAGGTTGCCACTCCAGACACTGGAGTGCTCACACTGATAAAGAGATTGCTGTTTCTAGTAAAATGTGATGAAACTAACAGTTTATCTCCAAGACCAGACTGAACACAGAAAAGAGTTCAAGAATGAAACACTCCTGATATGCAGGATTTTCCACTTCAAGAACAAAAAGTTAAAACTCAGCTGTATAGACACTGAGAGTATGCATATGTATCTGCTAAAGGTGTACTAAGACAAATTCACAAAGATGATTAGCATTTGAAAATACTATAGTGGTTAAAAACCTTGCTGAAATTTAAAAGATGGTCATCATTTTATTGAATTAAGATGAAACTATGTTTTGCTTCAAACTGAGACAGCAGCCACAGATAAGTCTTACCCCAGACAGATAAGTCTTACCCCATATAACTCCCCTGCCAAAAAAGCCTCAAATAATCCTCCCCAAACTCATACCTCCTTGAAATGCTAACAGACAATGCTTGCTATTGGTCACAAAAAAAAAATCCTCAGCACAATCTAATTATTAGCAATTAGTGGGAAAGAAACAGACAAGGAAGAAAAACTTCTTTTTTTTTCAATAAATAAATAGGGGACTCACATCAGTAACATTATATCCAGTTTTGTCCTGAACCTCACCCTGTGCCAACATCCTAAAAGATGATGACAAAACTGCACAGGCACTGAACAGTGACAGGATGATTAAAAGTAGAGAACAATTTCCTGGAGGAAAATGCCTACATAGTCTAGGGTTTTTCAGCCTTGAAATTAGCTCAGTGAGAGTAGATAAAATAGAGGTGTATAAAACTCATGAGTAGTGAAAAGGGTTAAGTAAGAACTATTGATTTATTAAAATAACATCCTGATCCTTTATCATACAAGAGCTAACATTATGTATCAGGTTCAATAAATTGCTTAAAATCAGGATTAAAATCCCTTCATGACATCTCATTTCTTGAAACCATCAAGCCATATTATACAAATACTGAAAAATTTCTAGTCAGGTTTTGTGTGTCCATGTCAGCTGAAACATCTATTAATTTCATTTATGTTCTCTAACACACTTCACTCAAAAGAATATTGGTGGAATCTTTCTGAACAGAATGAGGTTCCAGAGACAGTTACAAGGTCCTGCTTCAATGACTGTTATTTACAGCAAATCAAGTATGACAGGAGGATGTTAGAGAAATATCCAGCAAGTACTAATGGCTGGGACAGAATGCTCTAATACAAAAGATCTCATCTTCAGTTCAGTCTCCAAACAGGCATGCAAAGGAAAGGGCCATGAAACAAGATTTTACAGCTGCTGGCTGTAACCAAGGAGCAGATATTTCAGTTAGTTTTTCTCTGATTTACTAAAAAAAAAATAAAAAAAAATTAACTGCTTTTATGAGATGTCTACCTTCACTGTAGCTGGGAAACTCAGGCAAAGAAATCTTTTTTCAATCACCTTTTTTAGAACAACTTTTGCTGTCTGCCTCAGCTTAGCAACTGTCTTCATACTTTTCTTGGATGCTGCTCTAAAAGTCCTCTGCAAACTGAGCCGTTGGGAATAGCAAACTGCAGGGGTGATTTTCCTACATGAAGGCATCCATTTTTAGAGTAGATTCAGAGATTGTGACCGCAATAACAATTTAGGATTCGTTGTTTTCCTCTCCTGTTGCATTAAAGTAACAACACACAACATTGCCAAGTGCTCTCCTTCACAAGCACCAAGACTCCAGCTGTCTTGTCTGCCCTACTCAAATTTTTTTTTGGCACTTTAGTCTATGAAGAGTACAGGACTTTTACTGTTTGACAAATAAGAATGCCAAAGACTAACTGAGATTCAGTGCAAATTGACTTTGACAACACCAACCCTGTCTCCAGCATGCAAGTCTTTGCTATAATGAAAATATTGGCATGACATGATTCCATTTACTTAGCAACGATTAAGGAGACATACCAGATAAGTCTTACCCCATATAACAGGAAAACAAATTATCTTGCTCCTATAAATTTTGATGGTATTTTAAGATGGACTTATTCCACTTTTTTCCCAGATCTTTTTGTGGTCAAAGAGCCTAGAAAACAGTGAAATAATAAAATCTGCTCTGTTGATGTGTTGGATACTTAAGACAGTCATATCAGCTGCCCTCCAGAGCCTATCTGACTTAGTCCTGCTAAATAAAATACTGTATAAATTATAATAAATGTATAATCTCTAGAGATTACTCACTATAAATAGTTTATCGCTCTTTCATTCTCATCTAGTGCTTTAAATCTTCAGGGCCTGAACAGCACCAATATAAGCATTTAAATATGGCCTTGACAGGGTTTTTCTTGTCAAATGCAGCCTGTCTACATTTGCTGTCACCTAAGAAGGGTGGTGCATATGCAGGAGTGCGCAACTGGCGTTGAAAGGAGCCCATTGGTGTTTGTAGCATGCTGGGCCCAAACTGTCTACACTTACACTGATAAAAATCAGATGGGAGTAAAGACTGTATACACAGAGTTGCTTTTAGGTTATTCTTTGAGCTAGGGCAAATCAATACAAGAAGCAAAACAGGGAGTTTCAGACCTTGTCGAATCTTTCCTGTGATCAAGGGTAACTGAACTGAAGGAGTTTTCAAAATCTGGGTAAAATTCTCAATGCCTTAAGGGATCAAGCCTAGAATACACTGACTGCTAAACTAACGTGTATCTTTTTAAAATTTCCTATTGGAATAGATTCATTTCACAGTAAACAAAACCCAAAACAACAGCAAAATTTTTAAATTGTTTTGCTATTTAGCATTTGCTCTAGGTAAGCAACTTGATGATGACGATGAAAATATTTGCCTTAGAACACTCATTCAGCTGTTCTAAATTAATTTTTTGTAATGCGTATCTTGACCAGAACAAGATAATCCTGAAAATGCAGTGTATTGTTTCTTTGAGCAAATACCCAGAACATTTTAGTTTTAGTCTGTTAAAATAAATACTATCATTATAAAAAATAAGAAAATGAAAAAAGAAAGCTGAATAGGTAAAATATGTCAGCATAACTTACGAGGAAGATGTCTTGGGACCGGTATGTAGCATACATATTTGGCTATGAAAATATTACTGAAACAGACAGTTTAGAAAGATTTTCTGATCTTCTGAAGACCAGTACGAAAAGCATTGAAGACAGATTTCCCTAGAATGCCTGAGTCTGATACTATGGTTGTAACTGCTTTCTTCATTAAAACTCCATACTTTTCAGAATTGGGTGCAGTTTCGATAAGCAGGATGTAGTATGTCTCTTAGCTGTTTTCAGTAAACTTATGGATTCTTATACCTTGCACACTAAACAGTGTATGCATCTTCCTGCCGTGTTGTTTCTATAGTCTCCCTGGGCTTCCATTATGCTACTTCTCAGTTTGCTACTTCAAATCTTTGTTTATTTGTCTGTTGAATGTCTTGGGGTTTTATTTTTTTTCCCTAAAAGACTATTGCATTTAAAATATTTAAAGATTTTTATTTTATAGATATATCCCACAATAATCCAAAACAAAATGGTGAATTTCTTATCTTAGAGCAATTAAGTAAAAACCTCCATTCTTCGAGATCAAAAAGACCCCACAAATGTAGCTATTAATATTAAGCTATTTTATTAATTTGGTACTTTTGGGACTCTTTTTGTTGCCTATCAGTACATAAGACATATGTTTTACCACTAAACTTCAACAGCAATAGCAATTTCTCTGTCTTCAGCCTATTGACAAAACTTATTTGTTAGCTATATTATTTACAATGGGTAAATAATAATGAATTTATTGCCTTTCTTAATTAGAAAATTCTGCAGTAGTTGATTTCTTCGAAAACATTAATTTCCTTAAAAATTCACTGACCCTTTCAGATGAAAAAAATCAGTGGCTTGTATGTGTAATTTTCTGCCCTAGTATAGTACAGAATATATTATACAGTATCATAATATACCATATAATGTCACCCTGACTAAGGTACCCACATGCTGAACATAAGCCTGAAGTACACTGATAGTTTTGGGAAGAATATTTGTTACCTGAATCTTCTAGTACCTTTCAATATAAGCAGATAAGTTGATTTTCTGAATATTTCTTTGAGGACTTCTGGGCAATCAGATGTATGAATCTGAACACATCTATGAATCGTTGAAATTAATTTATCATTTCTAATGATGTATTTCCTTTCAAACGCACCATTTGCAAATCAACTTTTTCTACTATTTAATCATATATAGAAGTTATAATAAAGGCATATTCATTTTCCACATTCTACCCTAAATATCTCCATATTTTGCTATTCTTCCAGTACATTAATCTTAAGTAGCTGACAATGCTATTATTTATGACTATAACAAGTCCTGTAGGTCCCATGTAAAAATCAGTGTCACAAGTGCTGAGTGCAGGCTTTTACACACAGAAAGTAAAAAAAGAGTTCCTTATCTAAAACTTCAAATTTAAAATAGCATTGTTAAAAGGTGGTATTTTTCCAAGTGATCTCTGCAACACAAGTATCAAATAAACTAAATGAATTCTTGTGAAATCTGTGACAGAACTATAGTAAATTTGCCACCCGTACAAAGAAATTGTTAATAAAAATGTTTTTAGATACACTTCACTCTATTTTGGTGCAGTATGAATGCTATTTTTAATATTTCAAGGCAATATAAAATATAAGTACTGTAAACCACAGGCAATAAAAACATTTATTTCCGTATTATGCTCTTCTCTTTCTGGCTTCTCTAATGCATTTTGCTATGTATCTCCACAGTGTGATTTTCTGTTTATCAGATAAGACCACCATGCACAGTCATGATTCAATGTTTTTTTGAAAAGCAGTAAAAAATCAGCTTGAAGGTAATAAGAAAATATTAAGCAATATTATCCACATTAAGCAAAGCTAAGATCATGATAGGCTAAAGAGGATTTGCATGAAAGATGAGTGATGGAAGATTTTTGATGAAAGATGAGATCAGTGATGTCTTCTCACTTTTGAAACTTTGTTGAAAATTCTGCAATTTGTGAGTAATTTTGTCTATGCCTAGCACACTGCTTCTTGAAGAACTGTGGGAAGAATCTTGTAAGATTATTCTCAGAGGCAGCATGTGTTCTGCTGCAAAAATGAATCCCATCCTGCTACACAGCTGTAATGGCCCCAGCTGTACAAGGAAAGCAAGGGTCCTTTTTTACTGCAATCATGCAGCAAAGCCATCATACAACAAGTCAACCTTGTCAATAAGAACTTTGAGTGAATTGTTTGACTCATAAGCTTAGACATGGATAACCCAAAGTGCTACTCACTGATCACGTGCCAATATGACGAACCTGGTTTCCTAATAGGACACCTAGCCCTGCTCTCAGTAGCATAAATTCAATAGTAACTGCAGCTGTGTCTTGAAAGCCAGAACCAAGCTTACATTCCTATAGAAAAGGGTAATACAACTTCTTGCTGGTTTACAACACATTTTTTTAATCCAGAATTATAGAGCTGTTGAACTATGTTGCAATCAGATATGATCATTCACCATGAAAATAATAACCTGTCATAATAACCTGTCAATTTCTAACCTGTTTTCCTCAATCCTGAAAGTACGTATATATGCTAATATAAATACACACAGTGTCTTCCTAATGCTGGCAACAGTCCTTCAGAAGCTAAAGTAAGACAAATAGACTCATTTTGTCTGTGACACCAGTGCTGGACTCATAAGTAAACATTTCAGTATGGCAAAGTCAGCATATGTTAATCACATCAAACATATTTTTTCACTTTTCTTCTACAATCAATTAACAAGCTTTAATGTTCCTCTCAATTCTGAGAGAACAAAAATTAATTATTTTCATTGTGGATTATTTTTTCCTCTATATGTTAGTGCTGTCCTTAAGACCAGGCTCTCATATAATCTGTTTTTGATAAATAGAACTGATTGTAGTTACTGGTTTGCTCATATATCCTTATGGCATGCCATCATAAATAGAATTTGGCATCCCTGAGCTAGCTTCTCACAGCAGTTGTCTTTAACATCATTTACTCAAGTCTTTCAAGGTCTTAATCTATAATTAATGTTTAGCAATCCACTGCAGTGCTGTAAGATAACCACTTTTCAGCCTTTAAATTCAAGTAATTTCTTTCATTCAATGAAGATAACACAGGTAACTTTACACCTCTGAAATTGTAAAAGCAGCTCCAGAATAAACATAACAAAGGAAAGACTTGCTGCTATAAAGAAGCATCAGTGTGAGCAATCAGTTTTCTAACTTGTATTTTATACAAATGAGAGTACAAAGAGAGTACTTATGCTTTCCAAGGTCTGCAGAGAAAACAAAACTTATCTGAGTAAACAGAAGGTAGGCAAAGTATGATATGCGCTCTTGTAAAAGATATTAGTTTATAGTAAATAACCAATACTGACCTGAAAAAGCTCTCTTTTTGTTTGAGTCACAGTGGAATACATTTTAATGAAGCTTAAGGCAGACTAGTAAATGTTCAGTTCCAAAGGTATGTGAGGCATTAAGAATATATTGCAAGTCCTCTAGGCTGTTGATACCATTATTTATTATTTGCATTATGTAGTGCTTATAATGTCCAGTAAAGAATCCCCATGGTGCTAGGTAATTATTGTAACACAAATGCGGCATGACAAAACCCTGGAGTGTTGTCACTAGAAAAGAAACAACTAAGAAAGAAATATAATCAATACAGGAGATGTATGATTAGGAAACAGTAGCCATTATAGACAAAATGCACTATTCAAATATGAACCTTGGTCTTCCCAGTTCTCAAGAACTACTGTTTTGTAGATTGACATCAGTGATCCAGATCTGACCAATCAAGACTTTGAAGCAGTATGGAGTAGGTCTCAGTAATGTTCTCTACTGAAACACATGATTAAGAATGAATGAAAAAAAAAATAGAAAAAAACTCAACAGGAAAAGTATTTCAAGTCTGATTGGAGATCTTTAAAATACACATTTAATCATTTATGAAGACTGGCAGAAGTATGATCTTACATACTGACTTAACAGTATGTTTGTTTGAAACACAGCTATAAAAAAAAATCCTTTCTGTATTGCACAGAAAGATATGTGAGCAGAGAACACAGCTCATCACTCACTAGGGAAAATGTGTTAAAAGCTTTTTGGTTTTGAACTCTGGGACTACTTTCAGAAAAAGACCATCTTTATTATTAAATGAAAAAAATTACCTCATCCTACTTATTGCTTATTATGGTGAAAAATTATTTCCATATCTAATGTACCAAAATGATAAAAATACTCTAAAAACAAGAGATGGTCTACCAGATTGACTCTTCAAGAAAACAAGTATTGCTCTAGTTGATTAAAAATAATGCTTTCCAAGCCTATAATATTAAACTCCAGTTCAGGAATGCAGTCTTTAATTAAAGTCATCATTTGAGCAAAGCAAACTAAACCCAGCTCACATTGGAGAAGTTCTGCTTTTATCAAAAGACCTATGTGTCCAATGCAGGACCATGCAGAAGGTATCCAAAGTACTGTGACGATTAAAAATAGTATATATTGTGCTGCTTGAGTAACAGTATTCTCAGGATGAGCTTGGGACTAATGTTTTTCATTGTATAGAACAGTACAGAGATATAAACAAAGAACTGAATACAAAATGAAACAGAATACCCAATTACTCTTGTACAGAGAATAAATCTGATTCAGATGAAATCTGCAAGCACAGAAAATTTTGTTAGGATCTGGTTGCTATTCTTTTCTCCATGTTGTATGCAAACATTTGAGCACTGTCACAGCACTGATATGGAAGTCTACCTTAGAGAGATATTTGTCTCAAAAGTCAAAAAATCCACCCATGAGCACTACTTAATTTGTAATGTTTTAGACATATTTCCTGATAGACTCTGGCTTTCACACTGTGAAATAAATTTCAATGAAATGTCTCACTAAAACAAAGGTTTTTCTAAGGAATTTCTGATGGGAATATTGCTTCTGAAGTCATCCAACAAAACCTTAAGGAAGTCAGTAACTACTTTCTCTTTTTTTTTTCGCCTCAACAATTTTACTGAAACTTAAAAGAGATTCCTTGTTCCAACTCAGATTTCCAAGATTTTAAACTCTGTAGGCATTGTCCTGGGTTTGCAAGGCTTCAGGAATGAGGCTTGATAGATTATTTTATGAGCTGCTGTTGACCTGGCTCAGCTTCTATTTTAACTAGGTTTTGTCATAACAATTTAGGAAAAAAACCCCACAATGTGGGTATGCCTAATTTACTTAACTTTTGCTTTTCTTAAGTTATAAACGAAGTGTGTTACATGTAGCGGAAAAATGCAGTTTTTCTGTCTAGAATTAAATATTTATAAATAATGCACACTGCAGAGGAATACAAGTCTGGTATGATAACAGGCATCTTGAAAAGTAGGGACACAGGTCCAGGATTCAGGAGTAGAAAGATAAGAATAAATGGACATACTGTCCCTGGGGACAGCAGACCTACAAAACAAAGGTCAGTAAAAGAAAATAATGCTGGGGAGCTGGGAAAAAGTGGCTGTAGGACAAAGAGAAGAAAGAACAAGCAGCTGACCTAAATAAAACATAAGGAGAATTGGGAAGTAGTGTGGGCAATCTGGAAAACAGACAACTATTCTCAAGTAAACCTTAGAGGAGATTAAAAGAAGAAGCCCCATCAAGATTCAACTTTTCCCAGCAAAGAACTTGGAACACCAATGACTTGCAGTCAACTGCCCCTGAATAAGGTAGGGTGGTGGTATCAATGTTAAGACACAGAAAGAAAGAGGAAGGGAGAACATAATGCCAGAGAAAAGGGTAGAGAGTGGGAGGTGTGTATAACAATTCTAATTGATTATTATTATTGTCAGTTTATTTCTATTTCTCTATTTTCTGTACTTGCAATAATTCTCTAATTAGACTTAACATTTCAACTATATTGACAACAAAGCCTTTGCTTAAAATATCAGTTATGTTTCCTTTATCACTTCCAGCAAGATTTGGAGTGCAAAAAAGTATATCCAAGAGTACACTGAAAAATATTAATTTACATATTGGCATAATGTTGATAAATAAATGATATTTGTACATAATCCCTGGATAACTGTGCTCCTCTATACTTGTACATCTGTTAGCATTAACCAACAGTGAACCTGCCCCTTATATCCTAGGATACAAAGAAGAGGTAAGATCTGAAGATTCAAAAGTGTGTGTATGGATTTTGAGAGAGTGGAAATTGGGAATAGTTGGATACTAAAAAGTCTACAAGGATGCAGAGGTAAAACAGTAGAGAGGCATACTAACAGAGAACTTGGACAGGGAACGAGGAGCTATCGGACCAGATTGAACATAAACTAACTGGAAAACTAAGTGTGCTAAGAGGGCCTGAAGTGACATGGACAACAAAGGAAGTAACGGGCAAGACAGAGAAATGAAACTGTCAAAGGAAAAAGGTTTGGAAACCAAAACAAAAAACTCAAGATGAGAGCATGAGATTTGATGAAGAAACAAGATCAACATGAAAAAATCTAAGAAGATGGACCTGGAATAGCGTGAGAAATAACCTTCATGCTACTTGAGATGCATTGTGCAACCAGGTTTTTGTTGAGTGTGCCGACCAACACATCTATTCTTTTGGTCATCTCTCCTATCCTGCTTACCAAAACTGAGCCTGATGTTGCATATATTATTTTGTAAAATAACTGTGCATCTTTATTACTGATGTAGAATGGTTATCTTCATGCATTTGGTATATGGCATAAGTTCTATATCCTTCTCAAAAGGCGACTATTGTGAGGGCCAAACAAGACTTAACAGAAATTCACAGAAATCATTACATTTCTCAAAAATATTGCATTATCTCAAAAGAAACAAAAAAAAATCAAGCAAAAACTGAACATGGAATTCAGTTGGCTGAAAATATCTTTCAAAAGTTATTAGCAGCAGAAAAACTGAAGAATTTTAATTAAAACTTTTGTTGGGAGTTCATAGAAGAAAAGAAGGGAGAGGAAAAGATAAGAATAGTGTTTTTCTACATTTAAACTCCCAGGAATGTACCAGAAACCGTTTAATTTTTCTTGTATACTTAACACAGTACTCATGTGTGCCAACAAATAACATACAGCACTCTAGAACCAGCATGCTATAGAGAGCAAATGCACAAAATTGATGCAGTAGCAGATGTGTTATATTGTTAAACAAACAGACTAAATGCTGACATGAGTTTTGTGAATTATCAAATGCAATTGAAAGAAAAATAGATAAAATATTAGAGATTATTTTCTTTGCAATTGTCACGTTATAAAAGCAGTTTAGTCTCCAAATCTGTACAATGTTATTGCAGCAGCTAGATCACCTTTTTCAGTTTTCAATTTCTCTCACTTGTCTATCATGCTTCTAACTTTAGAACTGTAAAGCAATAAATGCTTTCTCTAGGAGCAAATTAATCAATTATTTATTGCAGAAAATACTATCTTGTCCTTGTCAAATATCCCTTTACATCATAAATTCTTCAAAATAACAGATAATTTAGTTTTCCATTTTATCTTCTGTATTGTCAGAGGGGTAAAATGTTAGGATTATATCTCTGCTGAGTTACAAATCCTAAATATCAATGAGACAAATTCTCCTTATATTCTAAGCACTGAATTCTCTTTACT
>JAWWMU010000106.1:54704163-54755514 GCA_035048155.1 Cinnycerthia olivascens | reverse complement strand
GTGTGTGGACTGCAGAAGAGAGCTCTCCTTTGCTTCTTGTTAGTTTTTTCTTGGCTAGCTGAGGCAGAGAAGTTCTCAGGACTGCATTTTTTTCCTTTTTCTTGAAACTGTTTAAACCTGCTCTGAACTAAACACCCAAAAGGGTACCAAGAACTCAGCCCCGTGTCCCACTGGGCCTGGTCTGGGCCCGGCCTTTCCACCAGAAAAACCAACAGCAACTGAGCCGAACTACAGCTCATGAAAGAGAGACTTTCTGGCATCTCTACAGAACAGCAAAAAGTTTTTTATTGTTCAGTGTTGTTCCTGCATTTGTTGAGCTGAATAGTGCTTTGTCTGTTAAATAAACAACTTTTTTCCACTTTCTTCCAAAGAAATCTTTTCCTATCCCAATTCAGCTAAGAAAAAGAATAGTCCAAATTTGCCCTAAACCAAAACAAATACACTGTTCCAATGCAATTGTTAGAAAACTCAAGGGACGCTAGTGAACTAGCAAGTAGAGGATGAATTCTCTGGATTACTAGAGATGATTTTGAACTATTCAACACAGTTGTATATGAAAAGCTAATGACGAGAGTACCTTGAGAAACAGAGTAGAGATCACTCATGCCTTCAAAGAAAAATGTCTGCAACAACAGATATTGTTATGCTGAAAAACAGTGCCTGGGGGAAAAAGCTTAAATCTGATTTGTGCCCTAATGTCAAAAATTACATCCTATGGGTGTTATTAGAAGCATGAGTTTCAAAATAATCCTATATTGAAAGGAACAACAAATAATGAGAACAGTATAGCCATATGAAGGAGGACTTTGATCACTTAAGTGCCTAGTCTAACAGACGGCAATTGCAGTTCAGTGTAGATTAAGGAACATTAAAGTCAAGAACAAAGGACATAAAAGAATTAACAGTGTGTTTGTTTTCAGCACAGTGAACAGAATATGGGCAAGGGCTCAAAACTTTTGTAACAGTTCAATAACTGAAGAATCAACAATTGATTCTACTTTCTGAGGAGCAACCTTATATATAAACAAGTATTATACAAACAGAAAGATCAAATATGTCTCATTTAAAGCATCTTTCAGTTCATTCTAGCATATCATAGGAACATTTGCACTTTAAAAAAAATCAACTACTGTCTGACTTTTACAGAGCAACATAGCACAATCCTTTAGCTATGATCCCAAACAGCTCTTTCTAGAATAATTGAAAAAAAAGTAACACAGTTTTAAAAAATATGTTTCAAAGGATATCTTGAAGAAAATGGCCTTCAAAGCTTTCATTATGTTAGCTTGGACCATAAGAAACCATTTCCTGAGCTGTTCTGGTTGACTTTCTATTCTCATGAAGAGACAGAAGACTAATGCAAGTCTCAAGTGCCACAACTAAAAACTCCCCTTATCTTTCATTCTATCATCAGCTAAGTGCTTGAATCCTCACCATACTCTTCACTGATCCAACTCAGTTCTCTCAAGAAGAACATACTCCACTCTCTCACATCCTGCTAACCTCACTACGCAGACAGATAGGAATAGGAATATAGTGTGCTGAAGTACCCTTTCTAATAATTTCATCAATAAACTGATTGTTATATAACCTCCTGTAAAACTTTCTATTTTTCTTTTAAAAGATGCCTCCAGATTGGTGAACTTACACTTCCAAGTGCATGTTCTTGGTAGTTTGCAATTATTTCATCATTATTCTAATCATATTAGCCACATTTAATTAAAGGAAACCCAAGCATGACTTTAATTTTATACTAAACTACCATGCCACGCATTATTTTAAAAGACTCTCTATGAAAATCCTTAGTACACCTGTGGTTTGATATGTGGCAAAGAGTGGCATTAGGAGAGAAGGAAAAGTCAATCGGACTCGCAAATTGAATAAAGTATGCTTAAAAGATTTTCCTATTCTGAATGTTATAATCTCATTCTAAATTTGTAGAAGAGGAAAAACATTAATTTCTATGCTAGTTTACAGTAAAAGACACATCTTGGTCCTGAGAAAAGACAAATATCCCACTTGCACTTATGAGTAGTAAAGTTCACATGTATAATTCTTCTAATGGAAGAATTAAAAGTACTATAAGAATGAGAATAAATAACATGCTAGACAATAAGAAACTTTCAACTTCTGGAAATTCTTGAATGTTACATTTTTTACTTCTTTGTAGACAAAGGATGCCTTCTCTTTCACTCTCATCTCAGGATCACCATTAAAACATCATAACACATTGCACGGGACACTATTTACACCTGAAGGAATAGAATGCTTTTATACAAATGTTTCTTTTAAAGAAATACAAATTAGCATTTGTAAATTCCACATACTGTCAAGCTGATTCGTGTAAAAGTCTACCACAGCTTACCCTTGTACTCCAGCTTGCTTGGCCTGGGCCTACCCTTTGGCATCTGTCAATCACTCTTCTTTACATATCCATAATCTTTTCTCTTGGTAAGTACACATGTGCCTCATGCAACTTTCCTTGCGATTAAGCTGTTTGACTACATTTTATTTAGAATTTTAAATGATTTCTCCATCATAATACAATAATATGATGTCTGGAATAAAATAAGTACTTCTGAAGTGAAATTTTCAGTGGTGATAGAAACCATTTAGCAATCAACTGCTTAGGAGGCTTCAAGTGCCTTCTCTAATTATTAACCACTTTGCTATTTATTTGATTAGGTTTATTAGGTTTTATTAGGTTTCCCCATATTCAACAAATGATACCCCCTTGAATATTAAGGCAGTCTTCTGAATTCCATAGAGTTCTACAAGAACAATTAAACTATACATAGATAAAGCATGTCATTATTAACCCTAAAATAATGACATTCAAGAAGTCAATGGAGTTCCTCTTGCCCATCAGACATACATATGTACATATGTATATTAAGTGTACACAATGGCAGATAATTCTCATTGCTTAACTTCTAAATATTACCCACTACAGAAGATGAAATACTTGAACCAAATGCTAAAATTTTATGAAGTTTATTGACTGTGTTACATTCTGAGAAGCTGCAGAAATCAATCTCCTTACAGATTTCCAAATGCAGGCCTGCATCTTGCATAACTGACTGTGCATATTTATTTTTTTTAGCCCATGAAAAAAGATTGGATGCCAAAAGCAAAGCTATCTATAAAAACATCTGCCATTGAAATGTCAAGGTCAAAATTCAGTGAACACTAAATTCAACAAAGCCAAAAGATCAAAAAATTAAAGCTTTTAAAAATTTCCTAATAATGGAAAAAGCCTTTGTAATATATAGAAAAGGGGTGAACAGTCCTGTTTTCTTCAAAATCTATTTATTGCAGTCACTTGGGAGATATTTGCTCAGGCAGAAGAATATGTTGCAAATAAATGAAAAATAAAGATCCCTCTATTGCCTTAAAAAAAACCCAAAAACCCCAAACAAACAGAAAATCCCAAACCTAAGAAACATACTTACCTAAAAGAAATAAAACATTATATCAGCTCTGGATTTTTTTACAGAGACAAAAGGACAGACTATTTGAGAGATCTGACTACCTCAAGGTACCCACAAGTCTGGGCCAGGATTTATGTTTCCTTTTTTATTTGATCAAAAGCACATAGATAATACTGACATTGCTCTACATGCAGTCTCATTCATGAATCTGAAGAAATAACTTAGAGACCATATGAAGCAAAAAGTATTATTGAAAAGGGAATAGGAAGAGACACAATATTGATGTTAATATTAAAATATTAGTTTAAAATACATTTCAAGCAAGTGTTAGCAACTGAGTTAATAGAAGACATTTCCCAGGCCTAGAAACAAAAGGACTGGGGAGGAACAGAAGTAATTTCAAGAGAAATTATCTTTGTCCTAGTTACACTTTCAAAAAACATTATGTGATTTGAAAATATTAAAATTTAATCTTGGAAATTTGTCTAGTTTTGGCACTTCATGTACTACTAAAACCCACAAGATTGATTAGTGACTTCTACCTAGGAAGAAGGCTGAAACAGCAGCTACTCTAATTTCATTCTTCTATCTCTGATGTAATAAAAAATGTGGTTTGCAGATCTCTGACATCTGCAGTGCTTTTTTTCCACTTTAGATGCCACAAAGCCCTGCAAAGCATTTGAAAGTATAGGTTTGTAATACAGCTGGGCATTAAATAATACCGTTTTTATATTAAAATGACATTTGTAGAAAAAATCTGCAGCAGCTGTGGCAATAGTGCCAGGCAGAAGCGAAGCAACCACTTAGAGCTCCAGGACACTGTGGTAAAGACTGCAGAAATGTCAGACAGCCCCTTTGAATATTGACATTAATTAAGTATGTTAGTGCCTTTTTTTGGTAGTTTTCATTTCCCATAGACCTGTAATTTCTAATTAAATTGGTTTACACAGTGAGATATAAAAGCCATGAATATTCATGCCAGTGCACAACCCAAATTCATAAGTCGTTTTGCTAATAACTCTTGACCAGAAATACTTATGAATCTGCCCCAGTTGTTTCTACTCTGCCTAGCAGAGATGTCAGTCATCTGAATAATCTCAGTACACTTTTTAGGTAGCATCCAATTGGCTCAGCTGGTTGTTCATCAGATGTTCATAGTACAACACAAGTAAGATTGACCATTTCAGCTTAGTTCTGGGGTAGTTACCAGAACAAAATTAGCAATAATGCATCTTCAAGTAGAAAAATGCTTCTGACAGAAACATGTTTGATCTACACCCACAAATAATGCACACTTGGGCTTTGGAGAGCTAAGTCAGCTTCTAAGGGATATCCATGTCTCTGTGAGAAACACCAATTCCTGTTCACCAAGTTATTGCTAGGAAAAAGGCAATCCAGTCGAGTAGTGCTGGTCCTAGGCATCCAACACAATAATTTAGAACATTGCCATTTCCAATTGTTTTGTGATGGCATTTTTTCCTACCACTACTGACATTCCACTAAATATAGTTAATTTTTTAATCACTCCTGACAAGCTTATTCCACTGCAGTCAGCAAACTCTGGTCTGAAAGAAAATCTACTGTGATTTCCATTTGTGGTGCACAAGTGCATCCCAAAGTGAAGATAAAAAGCTATTCTCTTTGAAGAATATTCTCTATGGAGGAGTATCATCACAAGGCTTAGGGTACTGCTTTGGCAAAACTCACAAAAATAATTTTAGGAAGGTAATAACTTCTTCTCACCAGTTTTCCTAATTTGCTTACTATTGAATGCTTCAGCATGTGCAGAGTTGTCTAATAAATCTCATCTAGGATAATGGAAGATTATTCCCTCAATAGTTCTCACTCAGGGAAGCATATCCTGAAGCATACTAGACAAAGCCAATATTTCCAGGCCTCCTGAAGAAAGGAAAACTTGGGGTTAGCAAATGGAAAATCTCTAAGGCAGGAAGCATAAAAAGCGTGTTAATTCTCTTAATAGTGTGAACTCTGAACATAATAAAATTGAGCCCAGACCCCTAACATTGGAACAGTTGGCTTCCAGAACACAAGTGGAAGGAGATCCTTACACCTATCAGTTAAGGCTTTCTGAACAAGAGACTTGGTTTGCAACTGCATCTTTCCATTCCAAATCTAAAAATTTTCTCTGGAAGTTCTCTGGCTGTAGATACTCCCTACTCACTGTACAAAGTTTCACAGCTCATCCTATGGTCACATTGGCTGCGCTCTTCTCACTAAATCATATGGAATGCTAGTATTTGTTCTTAAGTTGTATCCTGTTTATTTCAACTGTTGTTCACTTTCTGGTGCTGTGGAGGAAGGGGTAATCTCAGTAGGTTGCAAAAAGATCTGGTCCTTCCAGAAAAATTCCTCATTGGTTTTAATGGATCTAAGTCTCTTCATAACATTTTCTGATTGACTACCATATTTTCAGAGGAAGCACTACTTTCTGTGACCTTGAAGCTAAAAAAAAAAAAAATAAAGCCAGTTTTCAGATGATATCAGATTTAAGTAATCTTTGCCCTCATCACTATGTCACTTCAGTGTTTTTTCCACCATGTGGAAGAGGTGGAGTGGAGTTTATAGCACACTTCTGGTGCTGCTCTAGAATGTGTACTGAGTGCTCATACTTGAAATTATTAAAAATATTAAAAATATTGTCTGTAGGGTCACATTATGGTTACTGTACATTTGTTCTCTTTCGTAGAAAAGCTCTAAGACTAATTTTAAGTGATAAAATGCAAACATGATAATAATCTTGGGGTCTTTTAGGACCATTCAAAGATAGCCTTCACACAGAAACTTCGTAACACGGTACATTCACATTCTTACACAATCTGTACTAATTCACTTATTAGGAAGTCCTGGGAGGGAGACATGGGAGGATCACTCTGTATATCTCCTGCCTGCCTGGGGAAAATGCATCAGCAGTACATTCCCTAGATGTGTAAGTACCAATCAAAACGGGTGTCTTCTGCAGCTTATTCATTGCCCAAATAATTTCTTTTTAAAAAGAATTTATTTTCTTTTTAAAGAATTTTTAAAGAATTTTAAAGAATTTTTTTAAAAAAGTATTTTATTTTCTTTTTAAAAAGAAATTCTTCATCACGTATTATAATTATATTATAACCACACATGAATGAGATGGGGCCACAGGGAAGATGTGCCTCAAGGTGTTTTTATTAAGTCCAAAGGAAGCTCACATCTCCCACCATGACCAAAGATTTCCTTGTTACAATAAACTTTAAAAACTTTCAAGCCAATAGCATAAAGCAAAAGCTTACAGACAGTTCTTTTAACCAGCCATGAAAAGTACATGTATGCCTGCTTAGAACAATAACTGCTTGTAAACCTCTGGGTAGAATACACAATACTTCATTATTAAACTTATATAATCCTAATATCTTGCTAGATATATTTTTCTGCAGTCCCAAATTTTGAGCTAGCCAAGCTCCAAACACTAGTTATTGTTTTCTTGTCTTTGCTCTCTACATCTAAAGTAACTTTTCCTCCTGACAAGCCTTGCAGCTTTAGCTCAATTCTAAATAGACTTTTCTGTTTCTAAGTCCTTTTACAGTTTCTCTAAAATCCTTTACTTTTAATAGTTCCCACACTTATCTTTCAGAGCATAAAAGAAAGCCTGAGAATTTTTAACAGCAATAGTGACAACACAGCTTCTAGGCAAATTTATTTAGAAAATTACACATCAGGGTGACAGCACTGCACCCTGAATGCTGGTTGGAAATTCTAGAGTAAAATGAATCTCTTCACTCGTAGAAATTACCTGTAATTTTTTTCATCACTTGACTGTTTCAGAAATAAGTGAACTTAATATACCATTTGTTGTCTAAACAGAATTTTAGATATTTCCTTTTAACTAATCTGATCTTTGAACATTTAGTTACATTGATTCCAGTTTCAGAGAAATTACCAATAGCAGCAACACTCTGAGTATGTAAATGGTGCTCTTCCTAGTCCCATGGTCAGCAAGACAAGACAGTAGTAGCAGTCAGTAAAAAGCAGCCCTGGATAGGATTTGATGAGCAGATGTTCTTTGCACTGTTGATTAAGGACAAGGAAATAGTAAGGGAGATGCACATATGGGAAAACATTTCTGTATACCAGAAGTCCCACCTGAATTAGTGACTCACACCTTCCAGACTTTGAGGCAGTATAGCTCAAAGCCCATATAAGCATAGAACAGCTTTCCCAGTGATGTAGGGAGTATGCAAAAACACATACCTCACATCATCTGTACTCCTCCCCCCCAAACAACAGAAAAACTCTTTAGAAAATTATTATCATCACAATAAAATAAAGTTTGTAAACCACCACCACCAATTCCCTCTATTTCAGGGGTAATTTAACTGTCTAGCCTTAAACTTGACCTTAATTTTCTGACCAAAAGCAATAATAAAAGTTCTACAAAAAACACAAGTTTGTTTGGCCTTTCAATAATTTTCTCTACGGCAGTAATTTTCTAGGGATAACTGGAGCATATCACTTGTGCCAAGTTCCTTACATCCCCAGTAGGGAACAAGTGTGTGGGAGTGAATCCAGAGCTAATTATTAACATTCACAGTAACAGTTTGAGGTAGATGGTACTGATCATCATTTTATTTCCAACTATCCTTTTTTTCTTCTCCCCCAGTTATAGATGTATTTCTTGAAATATAGGCTTGTGGAATCCTGCAATGCACAGAATTTTAGAAAGAATTGTATTCTGATTTCTGAGAGTTTGGTTTCCTACAAATGAGGAATATTTTCTGATTGCAGGTGATGTGAGAATTTTTTGCTTCTGCTAGACCAAATAATTCAGCAAAACAAAGATTCTGCTTTATTTTCAACTAAGTCTGCTATGTCACTCTCAAAAAACAATTTATTCTTGTGCTTTGAGGTCATTACACATTTAGTCATCTTATGCCTGATGTATGGATGCTTGGTCCAGCAATGAGCATCTGAAATGCATTAAGATGATGACATGACATACTTTTATTCATGTATATTCTCATATGATGCTTCAGAGTTTGAAGTGGGGCAGAAAAAAAGAGGAAGAATTACAGGAATACAGTCAGACAGTCAGAAATGTTTCTATTACTTGGTGACTTAAGAAGCCACCTTAGGTGTTAATGATTAAGCTTGTTCTCTTCTGAAACACAGCAAATCAAGAACTTTGTCCTGAAGGCACACTTCACATCATATTTTTTGTTTTATGGTTTAGATTTTTTCTCATATTTTTTTCAGTTGCAAACTGGGGTGGCTTTTCACTTTCTACACATGCAGAAAATATCTAGAGATATTCCAACATTATTTAAGATCATGTAAATTTAACATGATTTACTCTAACCCTAAAGTCATGACATCACATTTTTGTTATTACATATTTTTGCTTAATGAAGTTACCAGGTGTTGATTCACAACCTTTTTTTCCCCTCTATCTCCAAATTCTATGATGATGAGTCCTGAGATTATTAGAACCTTTATCTCTGTGTGAAGGTTGTTTCTATAGCAATGCATGTTTAAGTCATGAACATTATAAAAGATAGTAAATAAAACCTTCACAATCCCATGGCCCTTAATATCAGGCTGTAATCCTTTACTGTTCCATCCTTAAAAGCCTGCCAATATGAAAATCTTGACATGCTGTTACAGACCACAGCAACAGACTGCACTCACTCTTTCCTTGCCATCTAGATAGTGGCTTTAACCAGTCAAACTAAAATAACTGCCAAGCACAGAGGTGCCTAACATCATTTTTTAGTGATAACCTGAGGTAAACCAAACAAACCAAACAGAAAAACATCCTGATTTATTTCACAAGGACCCCAGACAACAAGCTGCATCTATTCAAGATGAGTCCAGGTAAACTCTAAAAATTAGTCTGTTGATTGATTGAGTCTGAGTGGAAAGTTGTATCCAATGGAAAAACAATCATGATCACTTTTGTAGCAAGTCAGTACTGCATTCCACAGCATGGGGGGAAAATTCACCAGTTGAATTCATTGAGATACATTAAAGTACCACTATGAGCAAAAAAGCCAAACTTGACATAAATTTAAAATTACAACAAGAAAAGTTGATTAAAAATTAAAATATGTACCAATGAAACCTAGAATAAAAAGGACGTGCCTTTTAAATAAGAACAGGTGAAAAATACGATCAATGAACCAAAGCTGAGATGCAGGATGCTTCAGCCAACTTAGCAGGCAAAGATGTAAACAGACTGCTCTGTTTCCAGGTTTCTCATGGATCTGTTATTTTGCTCTGATGCTTGGAAAATCAAAAGATTTATTGCAGTCACTTGGGAGATATTTGCTCAGGCAGAAGAATATTTAGGAAGAAAGTCTGCCATCAGATCTGCTGCTCTAGACATGATGCCCTGATATTTCAATGACTATTTTCTTCTTTCTCAGTACTTTTTCTTCTTTCTTTTTTAACAGAGAGTCTAGCTTGAAAAGTCAAAACAACCAAAACCAGTGTCCTAAATGCCTTGGTACTTTTCCCTTTTTTTTTTTTTGCTTTTTGTTTCTGCTCTTGTTTCATCTGCAAGGAAACAAGTGATACTCTGCAACAACAGCCCCAATTAATTTCAAATATTTGTTCCTCTTTTTACATTTCAAATGTAATTTTAACCTGCAAAAAATGATTGACAGACTATTTAAAAAACATCCCAAAAACCCACTACAATGGAAAGAAAAGTGAATGAGATGTTGTTAGAAATAAAATCTTCATTTCATATGAAAAAATTGAGACATTGAAGCCATTTTTCTTCCTCTATTTAAGGCAAGAGACTCAAATATTGTTATTGAAAACTTTCTGCTGTAAGATTACACTAGGTAAGGTCTCTATAATTGTCATTAAACAACTTAGCATTTTTCCCAATGACAAAATTTTGTTTATTGCCTTTGAATATGTATCAATTAATTCTATTCTAGTTAACAACTATAAAATATTAAATGCTTCCTAAATATTTAATTTATTGAACTAAATTGATCAATTTTTTTTTCACATATATTTTTATATACATATATATATATATGCATGAATAAAAGTTCTGGTACATTGGAAGTTCAGTAATGCAGTTCTCAGGTAAGAATTCTCATCTGAGAGAACTGATTATATGGATATGAGGAATAGAATCAAACATTTACTGCTTCTAGGGCACTTTTCTTTAGGATGTAGTGATGGCACGTTTATACTCATGCCATATGTTTCCACATATATCATAGTATAAAGCACTCCATTGACCCACTCTTTACAGAGAGAAGAGAGTAAAGTCTCAGGATACAGTTGTGGCTGTTTAATGTCTGCTTACAAAGTCATTGCAGCAATTATTACATGTGTCACTTCTTTTAAAAAAATGAAGAGAGAGAAGGGAAGGAGTAGAGTGGGTAGAGAAGTCACCTTGTACATTTGATCTTAATGAGGCAGGCTATGAATACTCATGATTTCTCACACTGTTTGAAGATGAGCAGCTTGAGGCAAATGAATTGTACTAGAAAGGAGATAGGCTAAGTACCATTCAAATGGAGCCATTATGCTTGCAGCTATTTGGATCCTGAAATGAGATAAAAGCTGCATCATAGAGCCATAAAGTCTTCAGGACCAATAGAAAGAATTAACTGACATATCTTCTGGTAAAATACATTATGAAACCTTTCAGTTCTACTCTGCATTAGTAGTTTAAGTGATGAAGCACCAGAAACAGCAGGCTATGATTTTCCTCTCCTTAGCTTAAAGCCTCAAGCAACTACAGGAGTGCTGACCTGCCTCTGCCACTGGCATCCCTTATTGCCATTAGGATAAATAACTCAGCCCTTATGGTCCCTCTGCATTGTTCTCCTAGTTATTCCTCACTCTAAAAATTCTTGCAGGACAAATGCACAAGGTAAGATCTAATAATCTTACTTGTTTGACACTTTTCCCCCATCCTCCTTGTTCCAAACAGAAAAAGAGAAACATTAAAAATGGGGAGTAATCAATTTATTTCTTGTGTCATTGAGACTAGAACTAAATTCATCAGAGGAAAAGGAAACAGGCCTAGAGATTCAGAAATATTATACAGAGCATGGAACAAAGCTGCAATATACTCAAAATTTGCACAAATATATTTAGGATATTAAGATATTTCAACAAATACCTTAAAAGAGCAACTATTTCCACTACAGCTACTGCTCTAATGACTATTAAGGTGAAAACAGGAAAGGTCAAACTGGATACTGACAGAGCAATCCTCCAACTTTGGAAAAAACGGTTTGAATGCAGCGTCTAACTTTGCCTTGTGGACTTGCCTCTGAAAGAGGGTAAGATGACAGAGCTTAAAAGAGTTCCCTGTTGACCTTAGGCACAAAAAAGGCTAAACTGAAAAGCAGTCTAATGGTTAAACATTGTGCCACAACACAGCATCACGGAATACTTTTTCCACAAGTGCATTGATTTGAAAAGTTCCGACTTTCTACCTATAAACATTTCCAATACTGTTTTTCAAAAAAAGAAAAAAGAAGGCAAAGGAAAAAAGTTTCCTGAAATTTACATAGTTCCTACAGACAACTACTTGGAAAACTGTGCAACATGCAATACCCTAGATTTTGAAAAGCTATTTTATTGCATCAGAAATAGATGGTTTGAATGTGATATCTCATACATCTTCATTCCACTATGAGGACATAAAATATAAGTGCTTGGTTCCTCTTCGCTATCAGAACACAGCCCTGAGTACAACCTTTATGTTGTAGAAGACAAGGAAAAGAGAGTTGGAGGGAGGAGCTTGGGGATTTCTTTGAAAATAGAGTTGTTTGTGGAGACCATGAACTGCTGTGGGGAGCACGTGCAATTACATATTTCTGACTTTGACTGCACTATTGAATCACCAGCACATCTTAGAAACCAGAACAATTTTTAGTTACCACAGCAACATCTGTGAAGGCAGGGGGAGGGGTGGGTGTCTTTTCATGACACTCACACGTTTACGAAATTAAGACACACTAAATTTGGATATGGATTATGCCCAGAATTATGCCCAGACAGCTGTCCTCTGCACCATAATTTTCTCTCTCTTTTTTTCTTTTTAAAATTGTTTGGCATGTTTGGGTACGCTAATGTTTTCTGACTATAGATCCAGTAGATGAAATGCTGATATAATGGTGAAATTACAAATTTTGTGGCTCATTATTTGTGATACAGTACATTAAAGGGCTAAAGACATAATTTCTCAACAATTTCAGTGGCTTTTCAGGAAATTGTCCTTGCCCCAGAAGGCTTACAGTCAAATGAGACTGAAACTTACTATCCAATGTTTTACACCAGTAAAACTATACTACAGTAATTGTGAAAGTAGTACATAGCTGTTAAACCACTTTATTTTGCAAAGATTGGTATAAACTTTGCCAACTTTGTGGACTTGCTGTGTCAAGGAATAGAACTAGTAAGTTGAACTTCGCATTTTTAGTCATTAAAATGTTCTCTACTGGCTAGTTTCAGCTGAATGAAATGTGCACTAGTATCTTGAGTAGTAATTTAATATAGAGACGTTTGTTTGACACAGTGGAAGAATAGGAACATTTAGGTTTGACCCTCAGACTAGAAAGGAAAATATATTTAAAAATCTCTATTAAAATATCGCTAACTTGCCGTATTATTTTTTTTTAGTATACGCCACATACTCATCAGTAAAGCTATATTTGTTGGTTGCTTCATTTTATGTTCACAAAAAAATATTTAATTGTAATTCAGTTAGTTTAAATTTATTTTCAAATATAGCTCTAGCTATACCATAGACCTGCATAAGCTGGATACTAAATTTTTTTGAGAATTCTACTTAGATTCTTGCATGTTTTAGTGCTTTCTGTTATATGACAAGATATGTATTATTGCTATGGAGTTTTACAGAACTGTGTTACTGATGAAGGAAAGCACTCAAATAACCTCCTTCCCTACACTAGTATGCATGCTGCTGATATCCTATATAGATTCAGAAAAAGATTTAGGGGGTCGTGAAATTTCTCCTAAAATTGTAACTCTTTGCCTTCCAGCCTTAGTGCGTCAGACGACCACTAATCAAAAGAAAAGAAAAACTGTTACAGCTGGAATGAATAGGCACTACACAGTATGTACATAGGTGATGAGCTTTACTCAGCTGGGAACTGTCAGTTTTAGAAGCACAGGTTAAAATTACTTTCCATCAATTTTCACGTCTCTTGCAGTCATTTGCATTGTAATGAAAAAATAGTTGGTTTAGGTTTTTGTTTTTAAAACTGCAACATTTATATGGATATTAGTGCAAATTGCCTTTTTCTTGTAGCAAAGAGCTGCTGATCAGAGCAATCCAGTTAAAACAGAAAACTGGATTTTTCCACAACATGCTTCATATCTGAGTGAATTAAATCATGTATCCTAATGTTCACAATCTCCTTGCACTGGTTAGGAAAAGGTCACATTTATATACTATGAAATTGTTTTGTAGATGAGAAACGTTAGCAAAATGAAATGATTACTTTTACTTCTCCCCTTTTTTTCCCCAGTGTTGAAGAAGCTACTAGGACTTTCTGTTGTGTTTTTATATTTAACATGAATGACCAATGCTGCAGTACTGGATAAGTGTATTTTTGTTTGCCTAACACCACTGGGGCAGTATATTTTTAATTTACAAATATACAATTGAAGAGTAAAAGCTATAGCTAGCGCTGAACACAGCAGTTCTGGATAGCAGAAATCACTTAAATGACAGCATTCTTGGCCTTGTTTCCTGCAGTGCCTGCCTGACTAGTTACTGATGCTGTTCAGGGTGCTAGCTATGATTTAAAAAGGTCTAAATCGCTCAGGATCTGAAAGAATGCCTTTACACCTGGGTCTCAGGACAGATGGTTGGCCTGTCTCTCCATTCCAAATAGGATTGAGAGCTCTTCTAGATCTTAGATCAGGCTCCTTTCTAGGTAAGCATTTATTATACAAACACAGACGTTAATGGCAACATGGAGCAGTTGTATTCTTCTGCTCTCCAACAGGCTATTTACCCATGAGTATCTGATCTGGGGTTTGCTTCATGTACCATGCATCCTTCCCCACCTTTCCTATTCCAGTTGGATAAAATCCATCCCACATTCCAGGTGTATATAGCAAAACCCTCCTATATGTCCAAGTTTCTGCCTCCAGAAGAGTTGTGGGAGCTTCAGCATCTGTGATCTCTAAAAAGTCAGAGACAGTGTTTCAACCTATGATAGTGCCTTCACCTGCAGACTCAGGCATACATCAGATTTCCAATGCAAACAGAATGAAATTAAAACTTTATGCAGACATTTGGGGAAAGTCAGAGTACGTTTGTTTTGTGAGCTACCCAATATTACATATCAGAAAAAGTGCTGAGGCAACTGCTATGCATTAACAGAACAAAGAAATTTGTCCTGGTTTTCATTATCATATTTTCCTGCCTCATCATGGCAACACAGGTAACTAAGATAAGATACTTTTGGTGAGAATACAAAACTAGTCTTTAAAGCATGGAAAAACATACGACAAAATCAAAATACATGAATGTAGTTATATATATATATATATATAGTTTAGCTGGTGTTAAAAGGACATACCTACTTTAAAAGACAAAACAGGCAATAAAGGAAAAATCAAACATTTTGCTACTTTTGTAATTAATTTATATTCCCTACTTGTGGAGGTAAGCTGCCTTTTACAACAACCCACAAACAACAGATACTACTGAACTCCATTAGGTTGATACACAACAGTTTTGGCAAACAGCCATATCTATCGACATTTTCTTTGTGTATCTTTTAACTTTTTTTTAAATGATGCAACACTGAGGATATAAAGACCTATTAAGACTAATAGGTACAATTAAAAAAACTTATTAAATGGATTAATTACTGCATCACTCAGTCTAGCCTGAATGACTGCAGATTTGATGATCCCTGATGAAAAGTTCTTAGTAATTATTTTTCTTTTTATAAGAAATATGAAATATTAACAGCCTCTTTGTCCTAACTACATTTAAAAAGATCCCAAAAAACAAATCCCTCCTTCAACCAACTTAATTAGTAAATGCAATGCAGTTACCTGTGATGTTGCAGTAAACTTTCAAAGGTCCCAGTGTCCCACTGCCATCTGGATCTATCCAGTAGTAATTTGAAGTTTTGCCCAAGTGTTTGTATGCTTCACAAGACAGTTCATAAATAGCTGAAATGAAATAAAACAGAGCAATAAGAATAGTTGTAACTTTGGGGAAAAAATTCTTAGGACAATTAATGGATCCTATTCATATACAAAGAATTGTACCTCTGACATAAAAACAATATTAGTGAGGTTCATAGAAAACAAAGCATCTTTCAATCTTTCCATCTTTCTGCTTTTGTAATGTGAGGAAAAGCCAGAATAGGAAGAAAATTCTAACAGCTTGGAGTAAAGGGAGGAAAAAAATAACACTTTTTCAAGAGTATATTTAAACCATTTTTTACAATATAGTTAATAACTTTGGTTTTATTTTTGTTTAAGTTTCTATTACTTCTATTTATACAACATACTTTTATCCTTCAGCAGTTTTTCAAGATATACTGAAAGAGCTAATGAGTTTTCTCTCTATAAATTTAGTAACTGTTCATGTTTTACTACAACTCAGAATAACACCGAGTTTCAAAATTATGAAATTTCTCCCTACCTGCAGTACCTGTCTCCACACAGCTATTCATTTACTCTATTACATACAGAACTAATTCTCTGGCCCAGCAAGGTCTGAAATATCACAATATTTGCTGGAATAAGTTTATTTGGTTTAGCAGACAGGTTTGTTTCAATTTTTACTTGAACACTGCTTTCTCTTTCAAGTCATAAAATTGTCAAATTGTGTTATGATGAATAGCTCAGACATATTAATAAGCATTGTAGATAGAACCTTTTCTAGTAATTCCCATATTTTCTTACAAATGTAGAATTTTTATAAAATTGTGTGCATTAAATACGAAGAAATAATTTTATGCTAAGAAAAAGTAAAATGGATAATTTATAGAAATTGTTGTGTGTGTATATATGCATAAAAATGGTGAATTACATAAATATTTTCTTATACAATCCTTTAAAAAGGAATGTGTAATGCTGCTTTGTTTTTAAGGGACAGATGGCACAGCTTTTCTGTTTGGAATCAATCAATCATCTGCTAAAAGAAATGAATTGTTTGTTTAACCAGACTTCATATCCACTCTAGAAATTAATCTAATTTGTTGGCGATTCTTGCAAGCAATCTCTTTGCTAGTACTGGCTATATTTCAAATGTCCATAAGGACGAGTTGTTTTGCTGGGCTCTAGTGATGATGAGTGACTGATCACAGGGAAGGAAAGTGGAGTTAAAAAAAATATCAAATGTTGATGTGGCATGAATGCAAGGCTAAAGGCTTTTATCTATCTTCAATTTCCTTGTTATGCTACAAGAGAAGGAATTTTCTGGAAAGTTTTATGTGCTCTTTAGAGGACATAAAGTAAATTTTATACAAGTAGGTGCCACTTTAATTAAATTATTAAACATTCTAAGCCATTTCCCCTTTCTCTGCAAACAAAGGTCAACATATTCTTCCATTATCAAGGAGACTCTGTGTCTGTGTTCAGGCACTTCATGCAGAATTCATAATGAATTCATAATCTATTTTGTTCAGAAGTATTTCCCTCACTCTATACACACTACCCAAAAAAAAATCATAAAATACTAACTCCAACAATGTATAATTGTTGTGATACCGACTAGCAAATTTTAATGGACGCACTCCAGGTCAAGTCAAGAAGATAAGAAATATTGTTTGTGATCTTAATGAAGTTTTATGCTTTCGTTTTCTATATCCTTTCAGAAAACCAGGGTAGCCTTGTCTCTGTAGTAACCAGACCTTTATGTAAGGCCATATGACATTTTTAAACAAGTTTGCTACTTTTGAGAACACAGGCCAATTTTTGTATAGAAATACTGCTACTCAGAAAACAACATTAAAGAGGTTTATCTGGAAGTCAAATGTTTTTGTAGAAAATTAAGGGGTTTAGATATAACACCCTACTTTCTGTTCTTCTGGAGTGGGAGAAATAGAAAGTGGTATGTTGGTATTAGTTTTATAGCACAGAAAAGGCTGCTTTTTATAAATCAGCTTTGTTAAACTTCAACATTATGTTGAACACTAAGTAATAGAAATTAAGATTATTCTTCAAATGAAGGCAAAACAATGGGATATTCTAAACAAATTCAACTTGTGAAAAGTGTTCTTATGAGTGTGGAATAGTTTTCTGGGAGGTATTATGCATATGCATAGAATCCTAGAATTAAGTTTGGAAAGAAAAGACCTTAAAGATCATTATGTCCCACCATCAACCTATCACCGTTGCCATGTTCACTACTAAACCATGTCCTCAAACTGATGAATACACAGGTTTTGTTCAAGAGTTCCAGGGATGATGACTTCACCACTTCCCTGGCAGTCTGTTCCAAAGCTTTACAGCCCTTTCTGTGGGGCCCAGCACAACCTGAGGCCATTTATGTAGATTCATAAACATCTTAAAAATGCAAATCAACAAAAATGAAAAGGCAGGCACCAGTGCAGTGAGCAGTAACATAAATCACTTCACAGGAACATAGGAACAAAATGAAGGGACAAGCAAATTTCACATACTGACAAAATAACCAGTAATTAAAGGTGCAATAGGAAACAGCAGTCATGTTCTGGTGCATGAAGACAATTGATGACAGAAAGAGATCTTATTGTTGACTTTGGATGGCAAAGGGTAGCCACTTATGTAAAGAAAAGAATGGTAGCAGCAAGCACCAGGCAGAAGGTAACTCTTAAGCAGAGGAAAGTAAGACATGATACCAAGATTTTGAAGTGGATGATGACACAGAAAGGGAGGTCAGCAAAGGACACCTTATCAGCCACTACTTGCTTTTGTAAATGTAACACAAAAAAATCAGTAGTGTGTAAGATAGAGAACAGGTGAAAATAAAAATTAAGAAACTCAAAGAAAACCTGGAGTAGATGAAAGGACAAACATTTAAGGAATGCTTCTTTTAAAAGTCACCCAAGCACACTAAAATAGAGAAGAAAATAAAAACAGAATACAAGGAAGAGACCATGGCAGAATCAAATCGGCTTAAATGAGAAAACTGATGAAAGTTAAAATAAAAAAGAAAAAAATTTAGCTGAGCTAAGAAAAGACAAGAAAGCAGAATGCAAGATTTGGATATAAAGTTTACAGTGTTCACATGCAAATTAGGAGAAATGGTTGCATATATCCACAAACAGAGGAGGCAGAGGGAGAGAGAGGGGCTTTGTAGTGCTGATTCTATCTGGAAGATAGGAAAGAAAAATAAACAAAAAAAAGTGGAAGAACTGATAGAAGGCAATAGATTTTTGCTTTTCAAGCCAGTAGAAGTGAAATGTCGAAAATGTATATTTGTTTTCTTGGTACCTGGTCCAAATACACAATGTATGTAGTCTTAAGGGACTTCAGAATAGTATTAAACCTCAAAATTTTCCAAGCTAAATGTAAAATTCACATGCATCCTGATGTCTGGATAAGCTATTTCTAGCATAATAAATCCATCTGTCTGTTTGAGTTTTTCAAAGGTCACTTATATTCTTTTAGAGGCGAATACTGGGAAAAAAACCCTCCCTACCAACAGCTTCTTCACTCTTTACATGCTTTTGTATTGCATCAAAAATTGTCTACAAGCTGCAAGAGGTGGAAACCTGGTCAGAACAGTGATCCAAGCTCTTAGAGTCAGGAAAAAAGTATGCACAAAAAGAACCAAAACTAGAAAGAGAAGAGCACAAAAAATGCAATAGCCTTTTTAAAGTTTTATCTCCTGAATAATGCAGATCAGACTGAGAACATCAAATCCATTTTGTGATAAAATTTGAAAGGGTTTTCTGTGTTTCAACAGGAAGATAAAACGTTTTAAACCCATAAACATAAAAAAAATTAAATTTCACTATATTTTTTGGCGTGAAGCACCAAGCTTTTTTAAGCTTCTTGGTCTAGGCGAAAAATCCAGTAATTTTAATTAGCTAACAAATGCAACTATGAATGCATTTTGAAGTTCACCGTTAACTAAGCTAACATTCACAACAGTGAATTTGAATGAGCATGGCTTGAGGGGAAAAATATCTTTTCTTAGAAAAGCTTGATAAAGTAAGTAGGCTAAGGGAGAACAGCCTATATTGAAACAAATACTAAGAAAAAACCTTGTAGCTGCACAGACTTTAAGAGCAGTTTCATTGCTGCCTTTCTTCATGGGTTCTGAACTCCAAAGGGGATATGATGATGGATGGGGAAGTCAACACTCATTTCTGAGTTTTTAGGATCCTCTATTTTAAACATTAGAGGAAAAGAAAATTGTTCAAAAAAGAGTACACAGAATAGTTTTTTCCAGCTCAAGACTGTTTGTCAAAAGTTGGAAAGACTCAACATCTCTTAGATTTCAGTGGCTCTTAAGTGATTGAAGGAAGCAGATGTTCTCACTCATGTTTTACTTTCTGACTGATGTAAAGATCAAGGGATAGTTATCCTGCACAGGTGGCACAGCTTCTGGCTATCTCCAAAAAGCAGAATAGCTGAATGACAAAAAGGATTTAGAAATTCTGTTGCCCTGTATTATGTTCCTATAAAATTTCATTAGCACCTTGGTGAACTACAGTTTTTCCATCACTATGCGAAAAGGCAGCTTTAATTTTAGGGCTGATAACAGCCTCCTTTTATAAGTGCAAACTAGCATGACAGTCTGCACTGCGTGGCTCAATGAATATGTTGCAATATGTTTTGTTTCTGTCAGTGAATGTGATTGCTGCAGGGAATAAACTCCTTTAAACACCTGCTAATGTAGGACCAGCTCAGCTTTATAAATCTCAGCTTTACAGGGACATAGCAAAGGTGTAGATACAGAAAAATGGATGGAATTAAATGACAGCAAAAGTGACAAAAACAGGTAATACATTAGATCCACAAAATCCCGGTATGTCTCTCCAGCACTTTCAACTTCTTGGAAAAATACTTAAAGCTAAATAGACTGTGAGGTCCTTGGGTTTATGTAACTGAAACTGGTTTCAACTCTTGAGCCCTGAAATCGCAAACATACAATGAAGGGGGAAAAAACTCCAAGCTTACTCAAGAAATAGCTGCACGCTGAAATGTCATACCTGAAATTTATTTTAAAAGAATAAACCAAGATTTGTTGCTTAATTATAACGTGTTCAGAAAATAACTGGAAAATGGAAAATGTTAAAAAATAAATTTTATACATCAATATATGTACACTGTAAGTTCCTGCTCTGCCAGCAGAATTTTCTCTCTGTGTAAATCCACATTAAACCTATACTCATCCTTTACTCATTGCGATGCTATATGGTGGAGAAATGATGTCATACATTTCTTTTAAGATGAGTTAAAAGAACTAGATATTTCACCATAGTCAAAGCAAGATATATGTGAGAGAAAAATAGCATTCTTTATTCTGACAGAAAGAATACACACAGCTGCTGGGTTGTTGTACTACCTCAAGTATATTAAAAAGTTTTTAAAAAGCTCCACAAAAAGCCAACATGATGCAACACTGCTTCAATGTTCTTGCTGTTCTGTAGGACAATGTCTGTAATGATTGGAACCAACCCTTATGTCTGCCAGATTTTTCAAGTCTGGATATAAGAAATCTGTGGTTTGGAACTCAACTTTATAATGTCTAAGAACAGGAAGAGTAAAATAAATTTAAAAATTAATTCTCCAGTTATAGTTAAAATAAGCATATGTACTGTTAAAGTCAGACAAAAGTAAGTATGAATGAGTATTTACTTTTACATCTCACACTGTGAGAAGTAAGCATATCAAATATATATTTTCTGATGTATCTTTTATCAGGTTCCCAAACATTAGGGTAGCCATTGTTCATTTTCTATTGGGAAAAAAAATGTGGTTGAAAATTTCTGCTGAACATTCCTGGCTTTGCCCTCTCCACCTTTTTAGGCTGCCAGTTTACAGAAGCTCACAATGCCTTCAGCTATGAGAGCTGAAGTCAAAAATTAATCACAAATCAAAACCCAAGGACAATCACCCACTACCAGTGTCCAAAAAACTCATTATTTAAACAGTTACAGGAGGAGGAAATGAAAGCTAAGGAAGAAACCATCATCATTCTGATACAGAATTGTGTATGTATCTAAAATTCTTTGAGCTATTTGAATACACTTAGAATGATAAATGTATGCACATTCATCTGAAACAGAGCTCCAAAACATAAAAAATACAATCTGATCCTGCACAGAGAAGGTTCTAAGGTAACCAAAACCTATGCTTTAAGATTTTTTCCTTGTCAATTTTACTTATTACACAATAATCTTAATGTAAAAAAACAAAAGGTAATGAAACACCTGGTTTGCTTTCTGCATACTGTCAAAGACCCCTTTTAAAAAGTCTTTCTTGATTAAAAAGTATCTTGGAAATATTTGCTAAAATAGCACCCTTCCCTAAATAGAAGGTGGCAGTGAAAAACAAAGATAATATCCTAACTAGAAAAAAAAATTGTCCTGTTCTTCACACTAAATTTATGATGATGGACTCTTAGAGAGAGCAAGTTCTGCATGACCAGAAGGTGGATCCCCACAAGCCACACATTGAATATCACGCACTTGGAGCTAGGATGCTCCTTTAAAATTAGATTACCTTGATGAGCAAAAGCATTGGAAGCAGCACTTTCAGCAAAATATAGGACTCTAGTAGGACAAAGCTGTAAGATCTTCAGGGCTGCTGGCCCTCACAATGCAGGAAGCAGCTGTGGCTGCTCACAGGGTGCTCACCTGGACAGGCTGGAGCAGTAGGAATATGCCAGCCTACCTGGCTGGCTGCAATACTGAATTTCTGTGCCCAGTCTATGAGCACTTGGAAACTACACTTAAATTTGTTAGCAACTGCAGTGAAGATCGTGTTCAGGAAGAAAACCTAACTTCTCAATGAGCTGCAGCTTTATGGACATCCTAAATATGGTGTGTACCTAAACTGTAAATAAAAAGATTAATTTTGACATCTGAAATGGATCTACTGTGATGCCTAAGAGAATTCCAGGAATTTCTTTCTGAAGAAATTAAACTCTTCTAGATGCAGTTACAGTTAATTCAGTTACAATCAAATTACTTTCCGGGTTTAAAAAAAAGGACTAAGGAAATGTCCAAATGTGACATGCCCTTGCCATTGCAATATCACCTCATTATTAAAGACAGTGGAAAACAGAAAACCTGCCTTTCCTGACTTCATGCATAACTGAGAGTGTTATACTTACAATTTGTGTGCTCATATTGCATCTGCAAGAAAATTAATTGACTCTGTTCTAAAGAAATGTTGCTATACATGAACAGCCACTCACCAAAAAATACAACTTTCAGATATAAGTGCCATTAGGAAATTGGTAAATTTCACTGTATATAAGAGAATTGGAGAAAATTAGAAAGTATCATGAACAAGTCCACCAAATTGCAGATGTATATGACATAGCCCATGCTTTAGCCACTGATTTTTCCACTTGTAGTAAAACTCAGATCAAGCACGATTTTTCAGCCATGACTAGGTTGCCTCCTCAGCCAGAAGTTGAACTGAGCTACTGCAGTCCCAGAAGTACAAGCCAAAACAACCTCTGGCATCTTTAAATACCTTCCCAGTGAAACTGGGATTTGTTTTTTCTGGGTTAGCATCATTTTAGCTGCCCTTGGTTTACTCTCACAGCTAGCTACGACTAACACATGAATTCTAAGACCTCAAAGTTTCACTGTCATCACATGACATTAGCAAGAGTCTTTTCCATATCACACATCTATTTTACTCATGACAGTTCAAATACAAAGTTAACCTAAAGCCCAAGGTTTCAATTTTGTTACTCTTAATATCCCATTAAATAAATACTCAATCATTCTACAAGATTATTCCTGGAAAAGATAGTTCAATTACTCAAATTATATTTGAAGGAATAAGTGCTGAGATAAAAAGCAGAATCATTTTGTGGTCATAATTAGTATAACAACAGAATCACATGGCTGTTGTGAACCTCTAAGATAACCCAATCTACCTCCCAAAAAAATCTCAATAACATCCGTGTATCATTCCTGATGTAATCTGGTTTTAAATGATGTAAATTCCTTGACACACCAAGGCAGCCTAAAGGTCCATCAGTATCAGCATTTGTCCCACTCTCTACACTGTGGGGCTGCTCTGCTGCAACTTAAATTCATCATTTCTGTTTCTATTCAAAATTAATTTGGAGGATAAGTTTTTGCACTCCTCCTTGAAACCAAATCTTTTGTATATTTGCAGACATCAATCTCTTCGCTATTAAAATGGCCAAGTTTGTTAATTTTGATCACTGGTTGCATTTTCTAGGTGCTTTATAATTCTCTCTCTTCTCTGGATTTTCCAATTTTTTCATGAATCTTAGCATATGAAAGTGGAAAATGGCCAGCACAGCCAGATTAATTTGCACATTCCACAAGTTTTACTTCGGTTAATTCATCCCTAAATGATGTTTTCTCTATTCACAGAATCATAAGCAATGAACTACAAGGCAAATCTGCCATCAATAACCACTACTTCTACAAAACTGAATTAAAAAATAAAACACAAGTCAGTTTTCCTCAATCATTTCTTCTACAATTGGTTAGCCCTCCCCAAGCATAGTCCTTCCCAATGCTCAGTAGCTTTGCAACTCAAAATCCCTAAAATAGCTTCCTAAAGGAAAAAATTCTTATATTTTGTATATGTACATAACAGTACACATATATTCTATACATATGAATCATAGAAATAAACTGTAGAAATAAAAAGTATTATAGAAACAGATTTTTTTATTATTATTATTAAAAGGGAAGGTAAACCAACAATTGCTTTTTATTTGAACTAGTGTTCATTTCTGTCCATAGCTGCACTGGCTGTCATGCAACTAAAACTTTCTTAAAGCAAAGTTCCTTCATGACTGAGCATAAGTCTTCTTCACACAGCAATTGACCTAAGCTTCAGCCTTCTAAAAGCTTCTGTATCTTCCTCACATGCTCCCTCTGCCTTCTACTGTAAGTTAATGAACTTATAAAGTGTTCTCACCATTAAAACAATATCCAAATATACCCCATAGAAACAGAAATAAAATTAAAAGCAGTAAAATTAGAAACAAAATACCTGGATATTTACAGATTTTGTGTCAAGTTTACTCTAGGCCCAGTTATATCAGTGATAAACATGACAATTACCATTGTGGTAAAAAAGGGAAAAAAATAAAGGCTTTACCATCAGAGTGAGAAAGAGAGCACAGGTTTATTTGCCACTGGGATAATAAGGAAAATTACTGCTATAGGGGTGAAAACTGCAATTTGAGCTACTACACAGCAGCTCCACCCAGGAATTTGCTATGAATACAGAAAAAGGCAACCAATTATAGGCAAAATGAAAGGTGTTTCTGTTTGTCTCTCAACTGTGTTCTTTGCTTGGGGCTGGGAGAGGGGAAGAAGAGAGAAATTAATTTAAATACAAATGGCTGAACCAAAATGGATTTTAAAACAAATTTAGCAGTGATTTTAAATTACAAGCAATAGATTAGACAATTTGCATCTCTGTAACAGTGTCAGCCCACAGATATTACAAGAAAGCATAATTAGACACCAATTTTTAACAAGGTGCTTTTGTGAATTAAGTCATCCTAGGATACACAAACACAAAAAACCCCATAACCAACCAAAAAACCCACAAACAAACAAACAAACAAACAAACCCCCTACCCCAAAACCAAAAATCAAGCTTGGGTTTTGGGACTGAACAAAACACCATTCAGGATAGAAATGGCACAATTTCATTTCAAATCTGGATAGTGTTGCACATTTGTGTAGCTGTAATTAATTCCTGAGCCCTGCATCTGAGAGGGAAGTTTGTCAAGAGAAAATCAGATATTCACCATACTTGTGCTGGTCTTGCACTGGGCCCAGCCACAGAAAGCTCCAGAGCTGCCTAGAGCTAATTTGAGTCTTCTCCAGCTGGGAGGTAACAGGATTACTGCCAATACCATCTTGTTCCCATCTTCCTCCTATCCCTCTCTTCCTTGCAAAAGGCTTCAAGGTTGTTTTAAAAACAAATTTTGAAAAATTCATACCCTTAAAGAAAAAGTATGAGTTCAATTCTCACTTACTTTGCATTGCCAGGCTAATGGAAAGGAGAAGAGAGAAAAGGGCCAAACCTTGGCTTTATAATTGCCCATTTGTGTAATAAAAATCCCTGGTTACTCTCTACAGTGAACACAGATACACAAGTGAAAACTTAAACAAATTATACCAGGGCCAAAGCAAATTCAAAAGTAAATTCAGATCAAAGATACAGATTATCTGTAATCTTATTTTAACAAAAAAAATCTATAAGTGGCTACAAATAGCAAAGACACTGAATAAACCAAAGTATTCTCCCTCGCCAAATATGTACTGTTTTTTTCCTGCCATGAAATATCAGAGCATTTGATCTCTCTTCAGACCTGAATATCCTAATCAATGTTAAACAATGCTCGGGCGAACATGGAGATATTCCATTATCCAGCTTTGAAAGAGATTGTTGTATCAGTTTTGGTTTGTTCACAAATATTAGTGTTCCCAAAATCCATTATCCACATGTCCATTTATATGACTGTAATCCAGTTTTATTTTTACCAGCCTCAACAGTTGTTGTAATTGTCACCATTTCTTGCCCCTTTCCTTCCTTTTCCCCACTCCATATCCCTAAATGTTTTTGTATCCGACCTTCTCATAACCAGCAATCTTGAGAAATAAATTATTCTCCCCTTCTTGGCTGTATTTACTGAATACAAGATAAACTTAAGGGAAACTACAAGTTGCTGGAAAAAAAAATCCCAAACTAACCAACAACTGGTTAAATAAAATTTCTTAAAAATCTCAATTTAAAAGCTTATGTTTGAAAAAAACCCAAACACTAAACCACAGAACAGTAGCTTGCTTACAAAACCGCTGTTATGCACACAGACTGACAGACATCTAACTAAAAGGTGGGTTTTTCAGAGGAGCTGAGCATGAACAGAAAAGAACTATAACATTATGAAAACAAGTCCTCACATCAGCATTTACATTATCTCAATCAAAATGTCCTCTCTCAACATGACACCAATTTAGCAGGAATGCATCATATTTGTCATTTCCATTAATCACTAAGAAAATTGCACCACCAACAGAATTCAAGCTTTTTAAATGACATAAAAATATCACCAGAAACATCTGCTCCACTTCCCCTTTTTTTGTGCTTTCCCTCTGATGCTTTCAAATGGGAATGACTATGTCCTGGCAACTTCCTAGAAATCACTTTTACATCTTTTTCTCATAATGGATAAGCTGTGACATTAGTAAGATGTTAGATGGGTACCTTGAGGGCTGCCCTGGTTGACACATACTCTCTTTTGTCAGTATCTGTTTCAATAGCGGCACTGTAGAGTATTAATTTAGACTATTTACTGAGGAGATGAGAATATAGAGAAAGTGCCATGTTCTGAGAAAAATGCCTGTCTGCACACCACAGAGGAGCTCAAAGAGCCAATGGCAGGGCAGAAGCCAGAATAGTACCCCACCAGGCTGCTCCCAGGCCCACCACAGGAGCCATCAAACCATTCGGGCCCATCTGACTAAAATCAAGGATGAACACAAGTAACAAACAACCTGTCTGGGGCTGTCACAGCTCAGCCTCAGCCCCAGCGTCTGGCCATGGAGCCCATCATCCCCATCACCATGAGCCACTGGCAGCAGCTCCTCCCAAAACCTTTCAGACCAAGGGATTTTCTGCTTTGGACGGTGACACATCATGGGACACATGGAAAACATAGCTCAGGATTGCACAAGACTTATAGGATATTTAGGGATGGAGCTAAAGGCAGGAAAAAGCAGAGGACTAGATGTTTTGGAGGAGGAAAAAGGTGCAGAGAAAAAAGAGGGGTGTATATAAATAGTGGTGTGGTAAGTATGCTTGCCTGGTTGTGTCCTGCATATGATCAGCACAGTCTACTCTGATTTCTTGTTAAATTCCTTTCCAAATCTTTCCCGGGCATGGCACTCCTGTGTGCACGTGTGTGAGTATGTGGCTGTGAAGACCAACTGAGGAGGAAAATAATCAGAGCAATGATTAGAGAAAGAATGATGAACGGAGGAAACAAACTGTTGAGGTTGATAGGAAAGTAAAAGAAATTGAGAAACCTTAAAATGGGGGAAACAGAAGAGGGCTTGAGAAGGAGAGGTGTAGTTAAGAATTTCAGAAAGACATAACTCAGTTAGCCTGAGCATGAATCTGAGAAATGCAGTGATATTTGTAGTGCTCTGATATAGCAGTGGAAAATATAAAGAAAAAAAGGTAGTTGCAAACAGCACATTATATTTTCCTCTCTGTTTTAGAACATCTATTAGTGCCTTCTGAACCTAAAAGTATACTGAAAACATATCATATAAAACAGAGCAACCACAGACACAGATAAATTTAAAGTTTTATACACAAGTGGTTAGGCCATTAGGAAATAGGGATAGGATGAATGAGCTGGTGTAAATGCTACATAGGGATACATGGGCTTAAAAATTTGCAAGATGAGAGTTAAAGAAAGACAATGCTTGCAGTAAAATAAAATTAATACTGCTAGATATACAGCTAAGTATATTTAAGTAGTATAGTTAAGGCTTCCACTGAGAAAATGAGAAACTATAAACTAAGTCAACACATTTCAGTACTTTTACTAACATTAGAAAACTGTTCTTGTATTTATGAAACAGCAATTGCCATGGTTCTGTAAAGTTATGTAAACATAGATGATTCCTCCAGTTTCATTAAAATATTTCAAGAATTCTAGTAACTTGTCATTACTTCTGCTAAGAGCCTTGTCCAGCCAAGGTAACCATTGGCTGTCCTACCTAAAGTGAAATTTTAAAGCAATAGTTATGGAGCATGACTGATACCTGGCATCTATTTTTGCTAACAGTTTTTGGTCCTAAAAATTTCCCTGCTTTATCTCCCATTTAAATTACAGCACATTGGGAAGGAGAATAAAACTCAAAACTCCTCCAGACTAAAACTACAGAGAAGCATAACAGCTCTTACTCCTGAATGAGAAAGGGTTAATATAGACATTTGGTTCCTGAGGAAAGCATATACAAGTGCAATAAATTTATGCTGCAGAACAGTGAAAGAAATATTATAACGGTGTTCAAGAAAGGTAGTGTCCGTAAGCAAAAACCAAACTGAATCAGAACCCCACCATCTGGAACACATATCATTCACATGGAAGTATCATAAGAGAGATGACAATAATTTTCTTTATGTTTATTTACTGCAGGAGCCATACACTTAACCTTATAAACATGATTATAGCAGTTATTAAGACAAAATATGGTGTAGAATGCACAAGAAGTATTTCTGGATTTCATTCCATTTAATTAAATTTTTTTTCCTCAATCCACAGTCCTATGAAATTGATTATACAGCCTTCAACACATTGGAAAATTCATTGTAAAGGTAGAATTTTCAAATCTTTTTGCACTAGATGATGTACATAAAAGTGCTACAAACCCTGGAAAATGTCTGGTTATCCGTTAGTGCCTAGTGTCTTTTAATAGCAAGCCTAATTATACCCATTATGTTCCTCTATTTTGAATTGTTAAAATCTTTTAAAGAATAATTTCATGTGGACAGATAAAAAAAGGCAATCTGCATGCATATGTGAAGAAATTGCTTTGAATATGGTATGTAGTCATTGCTTTGACTATGGTACATATTTAACAGTTGATATTTGCATTAACTTCATTCTGTCATATCTGAGAAAATAGGATTAGAGTGACTTCAAAACATGTTTTTTCTGTCTAACAGCTGTCAATGGGATTTTAATATCAGCACCTTAAAAAAATTTAATTGCAAAAAAGCATTAAAAATGAAATATGCAATATGTTAAATTGTCTTAATGGAAAAGTTTAAGAAAAAGCTAATTAATTTTGAAGTCTTTATTTGCAGAGTTCTTTTCAGGCCATGAATTAATTCTGGCTTTGATTTTATGAGCTACTACTATGAGGTATAAATAAGCTACTTTAAAGTTATCTATTGTTAATTACATGTTCTTTTTTAATTGTCCCTTGGAAGTAATATTTGGTAGTGCATTGTGAACAGCAATAGAGAATGGTTATAGTAGCCTGCAAAAAACTCAGCTAGTACCCAAGTTTTCCCAAGTGCAGGCTGCAATTCAGGAATGTTATTTAGGTAGTTTTACATGAGTTAGCAACAACTGAACTAAGAAAATGTTCTGAGTTAGACCCTGACTTAATACTGTTCTTCCACTTGACCCCACCTGGTAGAAATTTAGCTTCAAAACTCATGAGACTTTATTTTAATGTAGAACTATATAAAAATAAATCAACTATTCAAACAGCTAAAAATGGAAGTCCAGTTTCAGCCCTTTCAGTCTCTCTCAAACCTCACCTGGTAGAGTTATTTCCAGCTGACTTTTAATTTCAGCATAATTACTTCTTGTTGATTATTCATATTCTGCATTGTATCTTAATGTTAATTTTCTCCACATTACATTCACCAAATACTCTTGGTGCTAATTACACATATTGGAACTGTAGCCCTTTCTGACCTGAACACAGACCACATTTTTATTTTAAATAAAAATGCAAGTTGCTACCAATTTATTACACAGTCTGCATTTCATAAACACTTGGTGCAAAGCAACTCTTAGCTCAGCTGATAATAGATTAGTAGCAGAACTACAGTTTATAACACTGAAACTAAAAACAATCTGATTTTTAAAAAAGTATTGGAGTTCAAAACAAAAAAATTGTAACGTCCCCAGACTTAAAAAAAAAAATAAATAAAATAACAGAGTAAAAAGCTTATATTTTTCAGTTTTGCAGGAAAAGATGAAAAATGCAACAATTTTGGGCTTATATGTTACACATGAAAAATTACTAGAGGAGACTAAACCAATAACTTCAGTCTTGTTTTAAAACTACATTTCAATAAAAAGAGGTAATCTAATAGAGCCTTCTACATTTGAAAATACATGTATTATGTTAAATCCTTTGAAAACACATAATAAATAATATATGAATCCACAAGGACAATTATAAATTATGATGACAATTTCTTTAAAAAGCATTACTGAAAACAAGATTAGCCTCCTTAGAAAGGCCGTACATTGATTATATGATCCTTTTAATAAACTGCAAACAAAGGTCTTTATAAACAGGCTTTGAGAATCTCTATTCTCAAAGGAAACAAACATCTGAGAAACAGGGTTTTGCAAAGCATGTATCAAATTTGAACATTTGATTACTTCAGATATAAAGCGTGCTGGAGGAGGAGAAAAACTGATAGTGACATAACTTGTGGACAGCAGTCAGTAGCTGAAAGTGCTTTCTCAGGATACTGTGAGCAGAAGAAAACAAAATCATCTTTCTAGAGATTTCAGAAAATTTAGCTTATTTTTCACCCCCTATGATCAGCATTGCTCACACATCTATACTGCTGAGTTTGAATATGGAATTATTCACCTCCTGGGAACTACTTTACTTACACTCTGGTCTCAAGTAAGTTTCAAATCAGGGACTCAAAGAAGCAATTCAAAAAACCATAGGCTTCTTCAGAGACACCCAAACATCAGCTCACAAGAGGATGAAGTTGTAGGGTGAGGACCTATTTTCCCTTTTCTGACAGCATCTAGTATAAAACAGTCTTTAATATCAGTGCTAGAAGAGCCGGTAACCCTTTTCTCATCACTGCCCAATGTTAATTACATAAATATTTCTTCCAGCCCCAGTCTCCCTAAAGAAAGCAGCCTTGTCAAAATAATTCCTATCATTTCTCCAACCTCACTTTCCGCAGAGTAACTTCATAGTTCCCCTGCCTACAAAGCTCCTCCTTCCGATTAATGCATCCCATAGCTGCTGTCCTCTCTCAGCCAAAATGAGGCAAATTATGGTCAAGACATGAGGAGCAACTCAGATTTTGCCCTACTGAAAGCTCGTCTTTCATGTTTTTAAAAGTAACCAGTTTGACTTCTCAGTATTATTTTTCCTTCTTTCTTTCATATAATTCAAACAATCTATCTGCCATGAACAAGTCTAATCAGCATTGTGGAGTCCCACTGCATGCCTTAAATGCCAGCTTCCCATTGCAGAAACTCAACCCAGAATGTTCTGTTGTTGTTTCGTATGTTTGTATGTTTTGTATGTTTTTGTTCCATTCTATGCTGTCTGGTGTTTTCCTTCTACAAGTTTACTAAAAGAAATTCTTCATTTGCTACTGGGAAATCGTTCAGGCTTGTGTGATCTGTTCAGTCATATGGGTGCAAGACTTGTGCTAAATCTCGCTAAAATCAGATACTTGCACGTCCACAAATCTGTAGCACATATCAGTATTACACTTTCTGCTGAAGGGCCAGTTCTGGAATTCAAGATTTATGTATGCAAAATGCTGCTAAACTAAATGACTAAAAAATCAAGCTTCACTGGTTGGGATAGACTGAGAAATGTCAAGGTGATATTTTGTAAAATCCCTGCATGTAAATGCCCAGAGTACAACTGAAGAGGAGACAGTTTCATGCCAAGCCTTCTCAAAATACAGGGCATTTCTGACTACGTTGTATCTTCCGCTTCAGGTATATTAAAAAGCAACATTCTTTCTGTCTTTGGATCAGAACATCCTTTCACAAGAATATCTTATGTATCATGGTTTCTGACCAGAGAGGTATTTATTGTATTTTTCCAGATAAAATAATGCTTTAATATATTTGTGAAACTACAAGGCATTTGCTTTTTCTAATAAATCAATTTGCAGTCAGAAAGATGACAATGTTATTTTCATAATTCCTCCAGCCTCCAGTGAAATGGAAACCCATGCTCTTCTTGTTTAAGATGACTAGAAAAATGATGGAGTTCATTTTTTTTCCTTTTCCTGAAGTAAATTTCACTGCATAGTTTTGCCAAATTTTGTATTAATTTTTTCACTATTTCCCAAATTGCTGACAGGAGAATACCACTGCCATCACCTTCTTTCCTATCTAGACTCTAAACATATAAAGTCCAGTGTTCTGGTTGCTTTCTTGTTTATAGAAATACAGGAAAATCAGATATTACAAACTAACTGATGCAAGTCTTGCTGAGGATCAGAGGCCATGCAGATTAAATTTATGTTGCTGACTATTAATTTTGGCAATAGCCAGCAATGAGAATTATCACAGCTTCTACAATGTTTCTTATTCAAAGTGTCTTTCTAGAAAATATTCAACTCATTATTAAAGCAATATTTTGTTTTTGGGATATAGTCAATATTCCTTGGAAAAATATCAATGCCCATTAGACTTCAGCAACATTTAATGTACTTACCATTTCAAGAGAAGTTTTATTCATCATTAATTTTTAATCAAGTTCCAAAATATAGGGAAACATTTACTCCCAACAAGCTGTGAGAAGACAGAGAATTCAGAGGTCAAGTTCCTTTATATGGAAACTAAGAATCACTGCATTGTTTCCAATATTCTTTTTGAAAAAACTCACAGCATACCACCAATCTAAAAATGTAAAAATCCCATGTATTCTTTCTCAGCAGAGTTGCATTCTCTGTACATTCTGATGCAATTAGTGCGTCTTCTAGGGACAGGACTACATAAGGTTGTATTTCTCCTACTGTCTTACAGAACTAACAGTCAACAGATGTGATCTGGATGTTACTCCCTCTTCTAGACTAACTGAAGGTTTTTAGGGAAACCTTTTCTTGTCTGATATTCTTGAAGGAATATGTACAGCTGTAAAAGCAAGGACAGTGTTTGAAGGTGAAATAAAAGAAAAATAACTTGAACAAAAAGAAGAACTTGTCTTTCATAAGAGAATGCTCTGGAGAGATCTTCTAGCAACTTCCAGTCCCCAAAGGAGCCTACAAGAGAGCTGGAGAGGGACTTTTTACAAGAGCATGTAGTATTAAGAAAAGAGAGAATGGTCTTAAATTGAAAGAGGGCAGGTTTAGGTTGGATATTAGAATGAAATTCTTTACTGTGAGGGCTATGAGACATGGAAACCAATTGCCCAGAAAAGCTGTGGCTGTCTCATCCCTGGAGGTATTCAAGACCAGGCTGGAAGGGAGTCTAAGCAACTTGGTATAGTGAAAGGTGGCCTTGTCCATAGCATGGGGTTGGAACTAGATGATCTTTATTGTCTCTTCCAACTCAAACCATTCTATGATTCTATGACCATTAAGATTAATCTTTATGTGCAAATTGAATATTTTTTTTTCCTGAAAATCATTAAGAGAAGGCAAATATCATCAAATAAGGTGCTTCTGGCTTTTTACTAAATCTAATTAATTTTATGCAGGAAGTGGAAGGTAGATACATCACCGTCATGGTAAACTCTGTAAGTCCTTTCTTGTGTTCTTCATATTAAATGAAGAATCTACAAAAAGTGTGCTTTTTAAAAAACCTCAGAAATTATATTGAATGATCATTAGCTATACCAATACGCAATTTTTAAAATTATACCACTCTGTTTTAAAGAAGCTGTAAATGGCAGGAAGAATATTAGAACATAAAACTAGATTAATAAACTGGTACAAAGTGATTGAGATGACAAGTAGTCAGGAAAATGAGGTCCTGTTCTCAAAGGTTTCAGGAGTCATTTACTAATAAACTCTAGAAAAATATTGCTCTAAGAACTCTGCATGAGCAGGCCAGCCTTTGGTAGGCTGCAAAACTTAATTAGTCAGGGCTTAAAATATAGAAAATACAATAAAGTTAGTAAGGATGATAGTTGCTGCTAATTATACGTCAATTAATTTTTAAATAATTTTGTAAATGTTGCATCACTGCAAATCATTATTTTTAAGTAAATATATTCATTGATCTTTCAGTCTTGCCTAATGGTAAAATGAATGCCCTAGTCTGATATTTGTCAGGCCACAGCATTTCGTTGGGCATGAATATCCCTTAGTTGAAAGAAATCTGGTAGATTCCTAGGGTATTTAACATGCAGTGAAAACTACAACTTTCCAGTACTTTTGGTTAATTTGCCATTGGGCTAGAGGGACCCAGCTGTAGCTGCATGAAACAAATAATAATTTCCTCTGAATGGCAGCTTAAGCCACTGAGAAATAAGAAAGATAATGGACACAGAGCTTGGAGATTCTGGTGTATCTCTGAAAGGTGAAGAACCTTCCTGGAAGAGAGTCATATTCCAAAAATGACATTATTATAAATGAAATTATTTCATAATCTTAAAATACAAAACAAGTGTAATTTATTTACACAGTTGGAGAAATAATAAGAATTACAGTTTTTATTTCAGATTTATTTGTTTGGAGCTTTTTTTCTCTAGCTAATCATTTCTGGTTTATAGTCCCCACTATGACTCAGACCCAGAATAAATATTTCTCCATATCTCTAGACTGTTGTTTTCACTATCATATGATATATCATGGCCAGACCTGTGTGAAACAAAATCATTTTGATTCATAAGGTTTTAATGCAAATCTTTTTCTCTGTTCCATTTCAAGGAGTTCTTCTCTTGAGTTTGTCTTTGAGTTTCAACTTCAAAGGAACCCAAAACTGCAATCTGAAATCCAGTCAAGGGTGAAAAGCTTTGCTTTTTTTCAGGTCAAAAGCTCAGGGAAGTGTTGAATTACCTGACCAAAGCAAAGTCAATTCACTGAAAAAACCCTTCAGTAACACAGAATTATTTTGTTCCTTTTAGTTCAGTATAACTCAAACTCATTAAAATCATCAACTACAGAGTTAAAATCTCCACTAACATAGTCTTGACTACAACCTCTTTAGGAAATGGTTATACGCCTCACAAAAACATACATTGAGAAAAGAAAAACATATTTTACTGTGGCATATAATACAATTTGCTTTGTAAAATAGTATTATCTTTAAGTAAAATGGTACTGCATAAGTGCTGTCTGCACTTAAACACTTTCCAGCTCCACAGAATCATGACATCTGCTGTATTTTACACGCAATATGCAAAATGCTGTTTAAAATTGCTTACAGCTATTTTTATACCGCACAACTCTTATTGTTCCAACTCCCCTCCTTCCCCAGCATATCTTTTATCCTGCTACTGCCACAAACTTTAGAATTCAAAAGCAAAAGGCATCACACTAAGTGTGTCTGAATTTGCATACACACACACACTGCACAATTAGAAAAGGACAGTAGGGTCAGCATGAGTGCAGCAGAACTGAGGTCCCAGACCTCAGGACAGTGTGACTACAACCTCTGATGAGCTTCAACAAATCCCCTCATTATTTGCAGCTCTATCTGGAACATGCTGACAGCTACTGCCTGCTCAATAAAGGAAGAGTTAAGTGTAGTGGTGTGCTTTGTAATCAACTTTGTATTAATAGTCTGTTCCATGTACTCCACAAGCTTTGTATTTGGTTGTACCCTATTCTTCCCTCCTCTGAGGGCAGGACTGCCACTTTGGAGCTCTTCCCAGGTCCGAGAACGCACTCTGAGGGGCCCAAGGTGATAGGTCCTGACACGGGGAATCCTCCTCCATCCTGGGGAGATTGGCTGTGAAAACTATCATTCAGCAGTCAGGTCACCCCCTGAGGTGTCCTGTTTGGCTGACCCCTGGATCCATCCCCTATCCCCACCTCCCCTTAAAAGGTGTTGCACTGAATTGTTCTCCGCTCTGTCTGGGTAGAAGTTTTGAGGTGAGAAGGAACCGTGGGGTGCCTTCAGTAAAATCAACACTGCTAACTCAGCCAGAGTCACTCCTTTCTTCGTCTCTGTCATCACGATACACCTGACACAGAGTGCCACGCTGGGACCCACCGGGTCGGCTGAATCTGCCAAGCAGGCAGAGGAGCCATACCGAGGCTTGTATCGGGGCCAGGATTAGCTGAGCAAGCTATCAGAAACAGTCCCAAATACAGTAGTAATTCCCAGCGAGACAGAAAAAATAGAAAATATTCATCTTGATACATGAAGGTGAGGGCCAAAACTTGCCTATATATGTAAAGGGATATATTTAGGGAACTAGAGAAATATTTAGGGAACTAGAGAATACCAGGACTAAAAATATGATGGAAAATTACGTGAATACCTGGATTGTGATGTAGTCCAAGCAGAATAAGCTGTTACACTCCAGTCATGGGACAAGCTAGTATCTGCACAGCTGTATTGTGAGAAATTTTGTAGCATATGAAGTACTGCTCCTTGCTAAGATAGGAGCAGAAATTAGACACAGTAAAAGAGCCACTAAAAACTTTGCCAGAGGCTAGTTGAGGTAAGTTTTTATGGATATAATGAATAAAATAATCAAGCAATTGGAACACAATTTGGCTTCTGTAAGTTTGTTTTGGTTTTGTATTTAAATTCCCTAGTAATTGGCACTATGTAGTCATTTAGAAGAAAAAGTAGGATAATGAGTGGTTTATAAAGAAAAAGTGCACAAGGCTGAGGCAGCTGAACAGGCAACATTGAGAAGGCTAAATCTTTCTGAGCCTAAAGAAGGTGTCAAAGGAGTTACAACTTTTCAAGTTGCATTCATTCAAGCTGCTACAGAAAAAAATGACATTGAGTTCTTCTCTTTACTGACTCTCAGATTCTGATCCAATTAATGAAAGAAAAAAGACTAAAAATTTCTAAACAATTTGTTGTATCTCTGTTTAAAGTTAATAAAATTATCGGGGCTAGAAAATAGTAAAATAGTTCTTGATACAATATCTTCAGTCATCACACCATTTAGCCAACTGAAGATTTCAAAAATAAACCCTAGTCCTTAGAAAATTGCCTGTTAGAAATGGTGAGTACTGGTGTGACATTCAGAAACATTTTAAATGTTGGATCTCGTTTCAGGCACCAGTTTCACATCCAAGGATTTACGCTGGTTCAACTTGTTTAATGGATGCAGAATTTATCTGCATATAGCAGAGCTGCACAGGCTGGCAATAGCCAAGCTTTGCACCAGCTTTTTTACTAAGGGGATAATTTTGAGAGATAAATATAATGTGCCTCTCTAATATATTGCAGAAGCATGAGACAAACCACAAAAGATCATTTTTGTCATAGGTTCCTGTGGATGGGAAAAGAAAATCAGAGGTTTGGTCATGTAGTGAGTGTTCATACGTCAAACAGGACGGTCACTGGGACAGAGTGTAACAACCACTTGTGAGCAGGAAGTTTTTATGCTGCTAGTGATGTATTTTTAATCTATAGATGAAGGTCCTACTGGGAGAGTGTGATGCCGAGCAAGCCTGTGGCCAGATGACTCATCCTATTTGTGAGCTGAAGTTTGGGTTTCTCCCGGGGCTTCCAGGACAGTGTGTGCTAGAGGATCAGAAATCACCTCTGAGTCATCTCAAACCCAGATTTGCCTCTGCTGTCATGGTTTCCTTCCTGTGTTCCTGCTGTGCACATGTGCACTGGAAGTGTTCCTGGCTTCCAGGATCCCTACTGCACACAACCAAACACCCTGCTAGTCCCACAATATTACCACAGAGGTTGGAGGTGCAACAAACTTGTTTCCCCTGTACAGGTCTTGAACACAAAGACAGATATGAAATACCTATATATCCCAGTGAATTATCCTCACTGATCAAATTTAATGGACTTCAAGACTAAATCTAATGAATTTCACTCTGCTGGTGAACTGAAAGGTTATAATCTTTTCTCTTTCCATGCATATTTTAGTTCTAGAGCTCTGTGTGTCACTGATAACACTGTAAATATATAAATGCTATTATAAGGCCATCATACCTATCTGGGAGACTTTTGCTAATAATTTTTTTTAAGCTATTCCTTCTTATCTACACATAACAAAACCTCTATCATGTTTCCAGCAGTATTTGATCCTTAAATGAGAGAGGTTCTACCTTTTTTTCAATTATGGAAATAATTATTATAGACTATAAAACAGCAATCTTGTTAAAAGTTAAGGATCTTTTAGATATTAGTTTCAATGTTTTTCTCTGTAAAACAATACAATAATGTTATACACGTTTCTACATTCAGTATTTTATATCTACTCAACAGGTCTATTTGTTTTATAGGAATAGCTATAAATCTTCCTTCACTTTCAACTTTGAATACAAAAATATAACTAGTTTTAAAATCTCATTGCACACAGTTTTCACATATATTTGTTCAATGCTCTAAATTATGCCCAGTTAATATATCTCATAAATACTTCATAAGCTTTCATTGACTAAGGCTCAGAAATTTGAAACTTTTGCATGCCTCCTCCTAATTTCACCACTTTGCCTGAAATTTTCAGCATCAGAAACACACAAAGAAGCAGGGTTACTTTAGTTAGAAATGCCAGAAGTGCATTTCTTTTCTTGTATAAAATTTGTGACAGCTGTTTATTTTTAATGCAAGTCAAGTGTTGTGTATAGCACAATGCAGTCATCAATACATCTAGAGTTTTAACCAACACACTATGAAGTAAAAAAATTTTTCTTCTGCATCTCAAATGCAGTTATAATTTCCATATTAAAAGATAATTGCTGTATTCCAAAATAGCTACAATGTGAAACTTATCCCCATGCCCAGCGTCCTGCCACATTGCTCAGGTTCAATTGTTTTGTTTCTCTGTGTGATCCACATTAGGCAGGAGTGGTGACAGCAAGATGATGGGTTCAACACACCTTAAGCCTAGAAGGTTGTTCCAAAGAGAATATTTGATATTGAAAACAACTGCCTAAGAAAGAATCTGAATCACAGAAATTGGTATTTGTTGGATGCTTCCCCGTGACTTGGCCATTTAGCTAGACTGAAACGTTCCATACATCATTTAAAATATTTTGTCTGTGTGCGTGTAGGAAACCTGTCTGTAACACACAGTCATAGCAGCAAGTTACAGTCCCACTGAGAGGAAACACCCAGAGATGTCTGCAAGCCAAGTGGAAGTTCTCAGATTGTCCTGTCTTTCTTTTAGTGTCTGTCCAGCATCCATTCTGTATCAATAAGCTCTGGTTGTATATGTGCCACTGACTTGAACTATGTGCATGAACATTCGCTGGTGTTGGACTTGCTTAGTAAACCTGTAAGCTCTTAGAATCACCTGTAAATGTGGTGAGTGGTCTCAGAAAAGTATTTATCCCTGACAGCCAGCACTTTTCATAAACATCTGCAGGTGATGTGAAAGTTGACAGGCCTCTAGGGACCCTGTTGTTTATTCCTACAGACATGGCCATGCTTGCTTTGACATGGTGCTCTACAAATGTCTTAGTAAGCCTCAGTCTGTCCTCTAGGTTCTGCTGGACATGCTAATGTCATGCTATAAAACACCTTCCTGGTTTTGACCTTGAGCTGAAGAAGGGCATGGACCCTTTCTTCTAGCCAAAAAAAAGAGGGTCTGAAACAAGAGTCAGAAGAGTTCATCTCCATCTCTTTGGGGACCACAGGAGTTCTGAATATCACGTCCTGTTTTCTCAAGACATGGAAAATGACAAAGTTGATGCTCAGAGGAGTACAGATTTGAAACCTCAGTCAGCTGTATTTTGGCATATATTGGTCTCCAGTTGGTCTTCAAATCTGAGGCTGGGGTTGCGAAGAGAGCGCCTTACGAACACAGCCTCTAAGCTTCTCTTTTGATTTTTACTTTGTGTCACTCTTCTCCAGCAGCATTATGCCAACCCCCAAGAATAACCCAGTGGCCCTTCTCTCACGTGCTGACGTCCTACTCAACAATAGGATCTGGCCTGGGGCTTCCTCCAGTATAGGAAAATGAGGTTTATACCTTAAATTTTCTCATGGGAGAGAGGGAGGCTGGATACTGAGGAGGTTTAGAGACCGGTGCCTTTTAATATGAGGCAAGATACGCAGAGGCAAGGAATGTGCTGTAGCAGACAGGAGGATGGAAGGGGGGACGTCAGCATCTCCTCCTCAACTAAGAGTCTCCTATGGCAACAGCAGCAGAGAAAATAGCTTGCCTCCTGGCAAACAGCTGTGGGCCCCACTAGGACCTTTGCTCCCTATCATGCTTGGCACCCTGATGGCAGTGGTTATGGCTGCCAGCTGAGGCTGATTTCATTGTCTGCCCCTTCTTCATTTACATGTAGGGCTTCCAGGGCTCTGCCACACTCTGATGCCAAAGACCACATCCTTGATCATAAAAGGCATAAACAGAGCAAGACATCACAAAACACTGAGTGCAGCCTGGCTTCATCTGCAGAGAAAAGCCAGGGAATGCCCATCTGTCATGTACTGCGCTCAAGAACAGCTCCCAGGTGGAGGAGATGCAGGTACAGACCTGTATCTTGAGAAGGATTGGGTGTAAAAGATCTGCCAAGGAGGAGAAGCAGACTCAGTAATTTTCAAAAAGTGCAGGCAGGGTGGTTGCAAGGCTTTGATGATTCAGTGCAGTGATTTATTTGAATGCTGTGCTGAGCTAGCCCTAGCCCTGTACCAAGTGCACCTTCATGGTTGTGCAGCCAAAGAAGTGACCTGCTGCACCCTGAACTGCTGTGATTAGTCACCACTTTCTCATGTCTCCACTTCTTTACATAGCTCTGCATACAGAGGAAACGTAATTTTTGTGGCATAGACAGCTGTATCAGCAGCATCTTTTGCTTGCTTTTGCTTAAATTTGCCAACAAGTTCTACTACAGTTAATTTAAGAGGACCTGGAAACATCCAACACTGGAGTCTCATATGATGTAGTAATGATGAAAATCCTATATTGCACATTTAAAAAAGGCAGACTATTCTGTTTCACTGGCAAGCAGCATATCCTTGGTTAAAACTGAGTGAAGATTCATTGTGAAAACTGTAGTGTAATATAAATGTAGTACTATTAATATAGAGAAAGGTTGTATATAATATTAGTGTGCATGTGTACACAAACAGAATGCAAACCTACAGGAAGGATGCCATATTATTTTTCAACATTTGAACTTAACTCAGAAAATCACCATTTAAATTTTAGCATTTTTCAGTTATTTCATGTTCTTCCTTGCTGTTGCTGATTTTTGAGTCTTGTATTTCATTCCCTCCATGTTGTCTTTTGTTGTTTTGTTTTAGTGAAATAATTTATCCTGCAGGTTTCACTAGGGTGTTCTTTGAAAGGAGTAGGGAAGTAAAATGTATACACTTTGAAAGTAGTTGCTAAAACATTGCGTCTTGCAAATAAAAATAATAAACTTTCCAACAAATGCTACAAATCCTAGCAAAGATTTGTATTGAATTGAATTTCACAATGTAGCATCAATATGCATATACCTTTAAGAACAACATCCTGGAAAATTCAGTTTCATATTTCAAACTATGTGCATATCACATGACAAAAAGTAATTATCTTGAACTTCTTATATAAAATAAATAGGATCTTTTGCAACCTATTTGATTAATTATAAATAGTGTGACTTGCTAATTCTCTTTGTGTGGAATCAATTAATCATTTCTGGATAATCAAGATTTTAATCAACTTAATTTTCAAAAGATGAAGTAACTACACTACTTAAAGGAGCCTGTTATGTCTTAGAGTGAAGGTGGATATATTTTGAACACCTGTTGCCACAACAGCTGCCAGGGCTGCTAGACATGCCCAGAGCACCTTGCGGCGGTTCAGCTGTGCAGTGTGTGAACAACAAAGTGCTTCAAAGGTGACTTTTGGGGACAGCTTCATGGCTACGGTGCTTATTAGCACTGCAAGTGCATCACAAAGTTTATTGGCATCACTATTAAACCCTCATGAAGGCATGCTTGGAACACACATCTTTTTCTTGGTCCTGAAATATAGTGTGTAAATTCTACAAGCATCAGATTGATTAAGATGTCTATGAGCTAAGCAGAATTGCATCATCCACAGCAAGAAACCTTTTGCACCTACAAATATATTGATGGAGAGTCTTTTCCTTTAAATGATAAATTTCTGTTTCTGCTATATATTGAGACATGAGCTCCTCAAAATACCTTCAGGCCAATCTGAGATTTAATTCTGAGGCTTCCCCAGCATAGGTCACCCTGACTTTGTGAGTTTTATTTCTGTGGGGAGGAAGGTGAGAAGATTTATTCTACATATGCTGTCCAGAATGTTGAAAATTTCTAAACAAAAATATAAAAATACATTAAAAAATAAAATGAAATGTTTTGGCTCTGTCTGGAGTAGTTCATCCTTCCCTCTCTTTGTACTTCTTTTTTTTTTTTATAAATTATAGAAGTTCAGAACAGTAATACAGGGGAATTATGTGATGTGGCTAATGCCAGAATCTTGTGGTTATGAATCATTTCAGAAGTTTTCAAAAATTTATATACTCTATCCTGAGCTGCTTGTAAATTGTGTTAGTACCTCAGCAGAACTGAATCCTGGAGAGAAATATGAATGGTGGAGGAATAGACCGAGGAAGTGGTGACAGCTGACAAAATGATAGCAAGTTTGTACTAAAACTTCACACTTACTTTCTCCTACTGTTCTGGAGCGATAGACATGTAAAGGCACATAAACACCCAAGTAGCAGTGCAGCTACCAGTGCTTCTCCCTTCCTGCAGATTCTTTCTTTAGAGATTCTTTGTCCTCAAACTAAGAACCACCTGGAAAAAAGGAGAAATAAACTTTTTTTTTAATTTGAGAATCTAGGTGGATTCTTCAGATACATCTCAGACATTTTGTTCAAAAATTTTATTATTTGGTATTTAATTAACATGCACTTTGGAATAATCTCCTTGATGCTATTTTCTCTTGAATTTTTTTTTCTGTAATGCTTTCCTCTGTCATATTCACATATTCCTATAAGAGTAGAAATTTTGTACTATAATAAGAAAACACTTGTGCATTATTTATTTAATTTTATTTAATAAAACTAGACTTCCTGCAAGTTGCCAACACACTGTGGTGTTGATACTTCCTGCTAATCTGTCTATTTCCAGGATTGCTAGATTTTATATTAAATTTTTAATTTGGGGGGAGGAGGGGACTGGGAGGAGTGATTTTTTTGTTGATTTTTTTTGAGATTCAGTTTTATGATCACCTTAATTTCCAAATCTGCTTAACTGAGTGGGATGTCCTGTGCTTATTCTCCAGATCTGAGTGCACCGTGGAAAGCTGTACTGGCAGCAGAAAACCAGCAAGTGGCATTAACTGCTTTGGAAGAGACTGGGAAAGGGTGAGCAGAGAGGCAGCAGCTCTGGCAACTGGAAATGGGCATCCCTCAAAAACACTCAGGTTGTGAGTAATGGTGCAAACAGCAGTTTGATAATACCAATGGATGCAACTCCCTCCTATGGCAAATTTGAAATTACCCTTCAAACAAAAACCACTAGGGGTTAAAATTTAGGTGTCTCAACAGTAAGCTAGAGGAAATAATTTTTTCTTTTTTTTTTATGTTCGCTAAGGTAATCTCTCCATATATGTATCTTTCAGACGATAAGACAGTGATTTTGAGAATAACTATAAAACCAAAATAAAATAATGAAGTGTGACTACCATGTAAACCCAAACATTTCTCATCCTTCTTTTTTCTGTCATAGAAGAAACTTCTTTACAAATGTTGTTTAAAAAGAAGCCACAGAGTGGCAGTCTCTTTGTTTTTGTGGAAAAAAGGTTTCTTCCTGTCTCCCTTTTATTCCCAGTCTGTCTGTATGTTACATTTTGCTTTTCTTACTTTCTGGTGCTCTTTATCTTTAGAGTTTGGATTATGGTTTTATGATCCTTTTATATCTTTCAGGTTCTAGAATCCATACTGCCTCACTGGATTTCAAGCTGAGTAGTTTAGATTAATATAAATGTATTTTTGTCTTCTGAAGTTTTCTTTTGAGTCAAAGTTCAGTTATAACTGAAAGAAGAGTTCGCTCTTAAAAAAAAATTGATCTATACCCAGAACTACAGGTTCTGGCTTGCCTTTAAATCTTTATTTGTGACTCATTCAAATGCTTATTTTACTAGTAACTTCTTTCTGCTTAACCAGGCTTTCTGTCATCAATCATTCTGCCTGTTCAGCCAGCAGAGAAAAATGCAAAGAATGATAATATTACAGTAGCACTGATGTGCATTTCTAGAGCTTTAATAGGATAAGTGTCAGCACTGATGCACTTCAACATCTTCCACTGCAACAATACTGAAAAGCAGAGGAAGGAGACAGCCAAGCTGGTTGACCTTTATGTATGTATCTTATGTGTGATCAAATTAGCCTTTGCTCCCGATTGATAGCAAGAGTATACAAAGGAGAGGATTATGTAAAGCGAAGATTACTACTCTGAACACAGCACTTACTAATGTAAAGCTATGAATGGAGGACTACCTTTCTGTGAGATAGGACAGAACAACTGATGCAGACATGGGAATTCACTGTGTAGCTTTCTAGCTGACTAACTTACCATTTGGATGGAGAGGTGGAGGGGAAAAATAAATTCTTAAAGCATTTCAGTGAAGTAACCCAATTACAACTCAGATTCTCATCTCCTTGGTTTTGCTGATTACTTTTATTTTTAAATACAGTGACTGATTTCAAGCATATCCTGACTCTACCTGCTATGCAATTTGATTGTTGTGATTAGTGGTCACTATTGAGGAACTTGAGACCAAAATCCATCTCTTTACCGGCTTTAATGTTATGTGAATAATGTAATTTATGAATTCTGCATAGCTCCTTTCAAAGACCTCAGGATTTGTCAGGATTGCACTGACCACTGTAGCTCACTTACTGTAAATAATTCTAAAAGAATATAAAAAGTATAAGGAGGCCATGAATAGCAAATTGCAAAGCACTAAAAATTAGATCAGTTAGGCAATTTACAATAATTTCTGTAATGTGAAGGGCAGAAAGCTTGAATGTTTGATCTGGGAGTGTCAGAGGGGTGGTCTCTCAGTGTGGTTGTTAAAGCCAAGAATGGATGGGGGTTGGGTGGGTTCCAGAAGTTAGACAGAATAAGGCAAATGTCTGGACTCTCTCAGTGGTGATAATGACAGATCAGTGAGTTCAGATGTTAATTCTCCTGTTTATCTCAAACACCTATTTTTAAGAGGGCTGGACTGCCTGCTGAAAGTAGCCATGTCTTCAAGATAACTGGCTTAAACTTCACAGATATCTTTTGGGTGGCCACAGCAGCAGTGAGTGACTTTGTGACGAACGGGAAGTTTAAACAGTGGAAAAACGGAGAGATAACACCAACCACAGAGTGATTCATTACAGCTCAATGGAAAAAAGAATTTTTAACTGTCTCTAATCTTTTTTAAAAACCCTCTGTTAAATGTTATGCACTGGTGATCTTTTTCACAGTGTGCTTTCTGACCAGTAGATTACTTTACATAATTGGTTTGCAGTAGCTCCACTATGAGGGCATGAGGGATCTTTATTCTGGTTGGGGTTTTTGTGGTGTCTGTGAGGGATAATGAAACATAATCTGTTCAGAGGCCAGCCCAGCTCATGGTGAAGAGCCTGACAGCCCCTCTTTAAAACCGAAATGTTGGAAACATAGAAACTATCCAGGCAAGTTTAAGAATGTCACTCTGTGGTTGGGCTATGGATGAGGAAGAAACACATTTGAAAGCTTGTAAGATGCTTTCTGAGAAGCTGACAAGTGGGCAGATGCAACAGAGCATGGTGAAGAGGAAATGGAAGACAGTGCTGACGAGTAATCTCACTTGAGTCTTTCATGGCACTAAACCCCGCCCAAAAAAAAAGATACTACCAAGTACCACAGTTCTGTTAAACACGTTTGAAAATAATTATGTCAAAAAGGTTTCTAATGGTGTCACATTTTGAGTAATCTAACATAAATGATTATGGTATCAAACATACAAAGCAGTAATTTGAAAATATGTCCAAGTGACTTAATAATTGCATTGTTATAAAATTTCATAGTGGGGTGGTCTCCATGTTGTCATAGCTATTGCCTATGCACATACAACATTCTGCACAATAAAATTAGTGTGCCATTTAGCATAACAATGCTGAACACTTCTTATTCTTCGCAGGAAAAACTACTTAATAAAACAGAAGTCAAGTCAAAAAAAAGAAATAGTTATGTGGCTGGGTTCCCAGTTTCTACACTGCTTGTTACCTTCTAAATTAAAAAACAAGTGTAATTTGGTACTTAAAAGAAAGGCATCTGCATGCTGGACAACAGATAAATCCAGAAAAGTTACACACACCCTGCTGCAGATTTGCTGCAGGGCAACAAATGTTTTCTTCACCTATGAAATTATTGTGCTGTGTGATCTTGTGCTAGCTTTTACCATCATCAGTGGATCAGACTGTTAGCACTGCTTCTGCATTACTTCCAGCAGAGTTTGTATTGACAGAAATGAAATGTCTTAAAATACAGCTGTGAACTTCTAATTTCCATCAATATTACCTAAGTGCTCACGTTTTCCTTAGGCCAACTGTGAAGACCTCTTGTCTTTTCCAGTCTCAGGGTATCAATATTATAACAAATAGCCTTGAAAATTTTGACAGCTCTTGTGGTCACCACTGCCTGTTGTTCCAATGCACAGTCACCTGGGGCTGATGCAAATCTTCTCTTGCTTTGTACATAGAGATTATATCGGTCCAAAGCAAGAGGTGCTACAGAATGTGCTTTTGGAGGAGACTGTTGATTTGGTCTGGTGACATAATCTACACCATATTATTATGTGCAATAATGTTGCCAGGGGTGTGCAGCAGTTCCATTCATCCTGATCACTGCCACTTCTTTCCCTGTAATAAGAAAATAATCAATCATCACTGCCACAAGTAGGTCCATAGCTGCAGGCTGCTGCATATGAAAACATGAAGCTAAAGTCAAAGACTGACAGGGCTACTGTGTGAAATTCTGGCATTTCAGTTCCCACTGAGAATTTAATGGTAGATATTTCACTGTAGGTCTCAAAAAGTTCTGAAGTAATTCTTTTTTTTGTGATGAAAATTGGGATTTTGTTCTTGCCAATAAACTGTATCAACGTCTTAATGATATAAGTGATGTTACTACTCTGTGCCATTTAGTCTCTGCCGGCACCAGCACTCTTACCATGCAGACCTGCTGATCACTTCCTTCCTGATGCAGAGGACATGAGGTTCAATACACCTAGCTTGCACCTGTGTTTTAGACATAGTTAAAAACAGTCTTGCAAAATGTCTGCCTTCTCTGAACATTCAGTGGGCAGTGGTTGGTGTATTAGCACACCATGGATAAAGCTTCTCCAAAGTAATTTACAGGCAAGTAATTTACTGAGATCTCCTGCCTTACTTCTTTCCATATATATGTATCATTTTTGAGACACATCACATTAATATGTAGAGAATCTCTGGTGGGTCCTTGCATTTTGACTGACAGGAAGAGAAGGTCTTAACATTAGACAGGAAAAACTAAACGCATCAGAACTGGGCATAGATCAGTCCTTGTCCCTTCTTCCCATTGCTGCAACAGAACAATCATGCAGCTAGAAGTGAGCCAGTCTGGAGCTGTGCAAGGCAGAACACTGTGATACTGCTCATATCCATACCTAATAGTGTTAGACTACCTCAATATCACCGGGAAACAAACTACTCTCGTAACGCTGTTACACAACACGAGAGTTTGGAAAGAGAAGAGAGGGAGTTCTCTGCAGCTCTGATGGATGGGGATAAATGAAATTAATCCAGCAAAGAAGCCTGCACTGTTAATTCCTTTAAGAGTCCTGAAAATTATTTTTCTGTGCATTTTCATGGTGCCCACTGGTTTATCTGAGGACATGTAGTAGCATAGCCCATTTAAGAGCAATAAATCAGAGTGACAGGATGTTCTCAGGGTATTGTGGTGTGGCACGCTTACACTTCATTTTGGAGGTTAATGAGTTCTTTTCTCTGAAAGCTGATACAGATTTCAGAAGGCATTCCCCAGAGCAGCTAACTTGGTGGTTTAATGATTGCCAAACTGGGTCCTTGCATCATTGTCAGGTCTATTTGAGATATTCTGTTAGTGCCTCTTCTAAATCTTTGAAGAAAGGGTTTCTCAGGCTCCCACATGGATTAAGAGTATATTTCAACTTCTTGAAGCCTTACTATAACTTTTCATATGCATTCACATATTTTTCTGTCTGGCTAGAATCCATCTCATTTAACTCTCTGAAAGTGTGTTTTGTTGGTTCTGCTGGCTGCTCATACACCCATATTCCCACTGCCCTCCCTTCCAGGAAAACATGCCCAGCTATGTTCCACTGGCCAGCTGGCAGCACCTCATGAAACACTCCTACTGCAAGGATATTGCTCACCAGAAAATAAAGACAGAGGCTTACCCTAAGCAGGAAGGAACGGGGGATATTTTCTTCTGGATTTACAGCAAGAGCTGGTGATCCAAAACTTGCTGGATTGCAGCTGTGTGTAGATTTTATAGGTGGGAAGCCCTGTGGACTCTCTTCTAACTTACCAACTCAGCAAAACACACCAAGTTCTATCTTACCTAGCTATGTGGCAGAAGAGTGTTTCTAAAGTTCAAGGATGGTGGCTTTACAGCCTGATGACTGCTGTAGGCAGTATGTATTAGGTGCTTAAATCAGACCACCTCTTTACTCCTCCCTGGCTCCTGCACCTCAGTCCCCCAGAGGCAGAGGTATCCCAGCCACAGGACTGTCCTCAATATCTGACACAGTGCTGGAGAAAACAAATTTAGCCCACTAGCTCTTGCCCGGACTGAGCTGAGTGTGGCCACTCCCTGCCCAAGACGGGTCTGGGTAGTGGTAGAGCAGGGCTGCCAAGCTCAGCAGCAGCAAGGCTGCTCTCTACAGCATCTGGTGTGCCAGTGTCAAGGCAAAGATCAGGGAAGGGTCTTCCGTAGAGTTTCCAAAGTTATATTCTCCTCAGAACACCCAAGGACTGAAAACAGAGAGCACTGCTGTGTAGGGGTTTTTTAATACAATAACAAATTGAGGGTGGATACAAATAAACAACCAATAGGGACTCTGCAGGGGAGGAGTGGGGGGGATGCCCATTAAACTTTGGGGCCAACCAGGATAAACCGGAGGAGAGAACAGGTCACATGCCCCAATGGGGTGTCGAGGTTTGGGTAACGCTCTGGCATGCCCAAGAGATGGTACGCTTGAAGGATCCGTCGGGTTGGAGTGCCAGGGAAGGTTCAGGAAAAAGGGGCAGAGTAACAATGATGGACAGGGAAGAAACTGAAACAAAAGGCAGGGAAGTACCATAAAGGGTAACAACTGGGGCTGGTGTTCTGGAGGGTTGACACCAGGAGTAGGAGGAACAAGAAACATTCTACAATCCAGACAAAACCAACAACATAGGGGAATAAAACCGGAACAAACCATTACAAAAGGAAAGTTTAACATCCAAAAGGAAACACACATTACAAAAGGAAAGTTTAACATCCAAAAGAAAACACACCACAACACATATCTGGATTACAGAGTGACACTGCTGGGGTGGAAGTGCCTCAGTGCCAGCTCAGCTGTGGCCTCGTCTGATGGCAACTGCTCAGGGAAACGTCAGCACATGGAGACTGTTCAGTGTCTGTTACCTGCTGGCAGAAAACCTGGGATGCTTTGATCAAATCCCGCTGGCTCATGCAGTGTGGGTGTGTGGGAACAAAGGTGAACTGACAGCTTTTTCACGGGAGCAATTTCATGAGCTCACCACTGCTGAAGTAGGTGTAGAGAATGCATTGCTTTCTTATTATATTATCATTCTGTCTGATCAGACAAGATCTGATTAAAAAGATATTATTCTGTCTGATAATGAGAGGAGAGCATTCCTTTTTAATTGAATTAGTTTTCAAGCTCTGTGAGAGCTAGTAGGAGAAAAATTCTAGGAGAAAACTAATGGAATTTGTAATCGTTATACTTAAAAATAGAGATATTCTTATTTCAGAGGAGATTTCAGAGGCCAATTTCACTCCTGCAATGGCAATCCATGGTTTTGGTGAACCAAGACACCTGAAAATGTCTTTAATATGTCCCCAGCATTTCATCTTTCAGCCACCTCTATTTGTCAGATAGCAATTGTTGTTGATCCCTCAAATTTTGTTAACATACTTCAGAGATACATTTTAAGCTGCCTCTTTTCTTTTTTTATTTATCTATTTCTCTCTTGCTGTTTTTTAACTTTGTTGTAATTTTAAATAGTAAACAAGTAGATAGTTATGGGTTACAATATTCTTTCTTTTCCTCTTCTCCCTTGCATTGTTTTATCTTGACTTTTAATGGCATAACTTTTAAAATTGAACTGTTTCTCTTTCATAAACCCTAAGATTTTGTTGTTTTTGTTGTCTCAGTTTTGCAGACTTTTAATAGTTCCTTCCGCTATGCAATTCCAATATCGCGCTAATGCTTCACATGCAGATACTGCTGTTGTGAGATTATTTTGTAAATTATTCTCATATTTATACAGAGTGTGCTGTCAGAGGAATCCCCCATCAAGTCTGTTCAGGTATTTCCACAAAAAGCCCTTGCTTTGGTGCAAAGAATGTCTTGTGAGTGAGAGGGCTGCCTCCATTCCATGTATATGCTATGGATCTTAGAACAAAGCTTTTGAGTTGAGATGGCTACATGGTGGGAACCTTCTTAAACTGCAGATGACACATCTGTGGGCAGACACCAGGTTGAGTAAGAGTTTTTGTTAGCCAAATAAACTTTAAAGCTGTATAAATCTGGAAAGTGTAATCATACTGTAACTTTGGTTTAAGGCAATGGTTCTCAAACTTTTTACTCTCCAGCTTCCTTCTTCCAGAACTTGGCTGGCAACAAATCAAATAAGTCAAGCATTTGGGTAATCAGTAACAGATTAGCTCAAGTCTAGAAACCTGGAAAATCTACACTGAACTTTCTGGTGCTCAGTGAGTTAATTTTCCCACCCACAAGCAAAAAACAAAAAAAAAGTATTTTCACCAAACAGATGAGAAGGAGAGGAAAACAGACAATTAGGAGATGAACAATGTGCCATATGATACTGTCTTAGTTTGAAGACAGGTATGCTTGCTAGGAAAAAAAACAAAACAGGAGTC
>JAWWMU010000106.1:54631474-54704063 GCA_035048155.1 Cinnycerthia olivascens | reverse complement strand
GAGTGCCACACTGGGACCCACCGGGTCGGCTGAATCTGCCAAGCAGGCAGAGGAGCCATACCAAGGCTTGTATCTCGGGGCCAGAATTAGCCGGACAAGCTATCAGAAAATGGTCCCAAATACAGTTAAGGTTGTCTCACTTTGTATCTTGACCCTGGAATTTTATTTTTTTTTCTCATTTTTGTCCCATTAACTTTGATACTTTAGAAAGGCACAGGATTTCACTCATTCTGACAGGATATATATCAACCTTGTTTTGTAAGAAAGAAGACTTCTGAAGTATAGCAGCACACGGTAAAAATGAAAATTACATTCTTTAAATGAAAAAAGTAACAAAACTAAGGCTTACACATCTAAGTTAGAAACATTGCCTGAAGTAGAAAAGTAGTTCTTTGACAATGTGTCTCCAAATGACTTGAAGAGTGTATGTAACACCATATACGTCATCCATTCCATAAAGACAGGACAATATACTCCAAATCTCTCTTTTGGCACTGCAATTCAGCAGTGCATTTTATTTGCCTTATTGCACTGTTTTATCCATAAAAGGCAGGTGAAAATCTTATTAAGAAAAATGTCACATCTCCTAGGATTATTATTTCTTCCCTTTGTAATAAATGTGGTTTCAGAAAAGTGTCATCCGTTTGTCCTTGCTACTTCTCTTTGGAACTCAAGAAGAAAGTTTAACTACATTCGGCTATGTCTTAAAAGCTGGACTACACACCACAAAGGAGCTCAGATACACACAAATTCTGTGTTGTCTTTCCTAAAATTAGACACAATTGTGCCATCATTGCGCACATTCCCTCTTGGTGGAAAAAGTGCTGTCTTACCATCTCTCCTACAGGCATTGTTACCTTAAATACGTCTCTTGAATCAAAATTAATTTGCTATTTAACTCTTACGGTTTTACAGTTTCAATAGTCAGATCACAGAGAACTTTTCCACTCAATGTATTAATAGTTATTACATAAAATATATCCCCTCTTACATTTGTATAATCATTAAGCATAAATTAGGTTTTTATTTTAATTCAGACAACTGTGAATGGTCAAAAAGTTTCTCATTGGTTTTGGGCTTTTGGTTAAAACTGAAAAAAAATCTGCAATTATCTTTGTAAAATGATACATAGCTGTATTTAAGGTAAATAGTAAAGTAATATAAACCTGTATCTCTATAAGTCCTGGCTTCAATTTCAACTGATTGGCTGTTCAAAAGCATTTTTACTCTCTTCTCAATATTAGGAGATGGTTGGCAAAAGGAAGAAGTGAACAAAAATAAGGACTGGATATATTTTCTCTGTGTCCTAGGTATTTTTGCAGATGAAAATCTCACTTTTTTAGGAGATGAGGGGAGGAACAGAAGATGCATTCCACTGACTCAGAATGCATTGTTCAGGATCTATAAAAGGGCACCAGTGCCTATCTTCTTTCTGCACTTTAATAGTGTAGGGCATGTGGAGATCATAGTAAATATTCTAATTTCAGAAACTCATAACCATAGAGCAAATAATTAGATTTTAAGCTGTTTGATAACCAGTGTATGTATAACATCCTTTGGGATTAGCAACCTGAACCAGCAACTCAAGCAGCAGTCAGCAACTCTCCCCAACAGTTTAGGGCAGATTCACTGTTTCCATTTGAAACTGTCGTGTGCAATTGCTGAGAATGTGTGTGCTCAGTACACTCAGCTGGTGTTGAACTGCTTTGGCGTTAATGATGCAGTACAGTGCTGTATAAATACATCATCATGCAGGTAATGGTGATTAAGCCAACACCTTTCAAAAGAGGCTTGAGGATCTTTAACGACCAGAAAGGAAGAAAGATTTTTTTATCTCAACCAAAAAGACATGAGAGACTTCTCTACTCCACTGAAATCTTGAAACTGCAGGGTAGCTTACAGTTATGACAAGTGGCACCACTGTAATTAGTTCCATCGCAAGTGCACTTGAAGCTGTCCCACGTCTGGGTGCATTTTCCATCATGTTCACAGTGATTGGGCATACATCTGTCAGGACAATATGCAAAGACAGAAAGAGAAACCAAAATGAGCATCAAGATTTACACAAAGCAAAAGTTTGAGCTGCACAAGCAGTGTATGATGTCCTTGTCTAGTAATTAATGCTTGTTATTTTAGGTGCATTAACAGAATTTATATCTGAACACACAATTGCATAAAGATTCATCAAGGCTTTACTGAAGCCCTTTTACAAACAGTAAAATAGCACATTAAAGGTGGAATATATTCATCATCATCAATCAGGTTTCCAAGTAACATATGACTGGTACTCAGCTTTCCAAACAAAAAGAACTTCACAAGTCACACTCCCTCCTGCTGTGCAGGTGGTGTCACGCCTCGAAGAGTCCAGTCCCACAGCTGACTGGATCTTAAAAACAAAATGCCACTGTCTTGTTCTTCATCTTTCTGTTGCCAGCAATAGGATATAAGGGAAACAGGTTGCGTGCTGGCTAGGATGGAAGGAATTTAGTAAAGCTGCATTATTAAAACTAACTGTAGGCTTTGTTATAATACTTGTGTAAGATTTTCTCTTAAAGGGGGTTTGTGGCAAGAGTTGTTCACTTTTCTCCCACACACCTGCTTTTCTTCTCTAGCTACACTGTTGCTGGAGAGTGGAAGGAATGCAAAGAAAAAGTAGAACAGTAAATCCCCAAAGTTATAGCAGAACATATATTTACTGTTTGAAATATTATCTAAATGTGATTTCAAATATTTGAGTTTGGCCAGGTTATTTTCTGTTAAATATAGCAAAAAATGGGAATTACCATTTACTTTCACCTCTGAAACTACTGCACTTCTTTTCCTAGAAAGGGCTTTGAAATACCATTTCAAAGAATTTTTTTTTCTTATTAAATTAGTTACAATCAGACTCAATAAAGGCTCTGCCTTTTTGATCAAGAAACAAAAGTTTTTTTTTCATGTTTTTTTTTTGCCAAATCTGTATTTCTTTAATTAAGAAATTAAAAACTAAAACTAGGAGAACACCTATTAGACAAAGAGAATATTTTCAGCAGTGCATTAAAAAATAAGTATTCTAATCTCTAAGATAAATCTGAAGTTCATCATATTCCCATGAGAATGATACTCTTGTAAACAACAACCAAGGAAAGCTTTGCTTTCCTATGTAGAGACTTATTGAAACTGGAAGGATTCAGGTCATTCCTGTATAAGCTTAAAATCTTTTATTTCCTCAATTTTCAGTTAACAGCATTGGCATGCAGGGCTCAACAACCAAGAATAATTTGTGTAACAATATGCATTGGATAATTTAATATTGTGTACTTTCATTTAGAAATTATTTTTTGTTCTGTGCATGCCAGTATATGTACCTCAAAATATGTAGAATATAGATGTATTACATACTATATCAGCCTTTAGAACTAAAGGCTACTCACTTCTTTCCAGAAAGATCAGAAAATACTGGCATGGCTAAAAATAGTTCTTAAAGAAATGCTCTTCTAAAGCAAGAAACGAAGTATTTAAAAATCTTCTTTTCATGGTGAAATACAGTAAAACTACCCGAGGCAATTATCACTGTTTGATAAACTACGTCTTCAACGTGGTTTAAATGAATTAATTTAGTTTTCTAAGTGTGGCAGACTAAATGAATAGATGGAGCTGATTACTGCTATTCAGTTGTGTTCTCAACACCGCAGAAGAAAAATAAAAGCATATAATAGCACATTTCTAAACATAAAAACAATTAACAATTTTCATGAATCCATAGCTCCTGGGTACAAGAGTAGGGAAAGCAAAGAGCAATGGCATGTCAAAAATAATCTCAAAAAAGTAACTTTTATTCAAGGCTGTAAATAACTACAAATGTACCTAAATCTGTATACAGTTTTGTATTTTTTCCAGCTTTTCAAAATAGCTTCTTTTTATGTATTTTCTTCTTCATTTGCATTTGAACATACATTACTTGAAAAGTAATTTTCCAGTGACCAAACCAAATATTTTTCTATGTGAATTTTACCAGCTATTTATATCAACTCTCATATGAAATGCTCGCAACTAGCTTCACATTTCAGTGCAGTATAACTTACTTTTATTGTAACATAACTAGTAAAGAGACTCTATTACTGACTATATCACTGAGGTAAATGACTTAATGTCCAGAAAGATGAAAACTAGATATTTATCTGTATCATTTAATGGAGCATATTATGCCATAAAAACAGAGATATTCAGTAAACCCCTTAATGCTAATTTTATGCTTCCAGTATGATAGTTGGATTAACGTAATGTCTTCCAGTAGATGGTGGGATCTGCACTTGCAAAATTTCTTTTTTATTCATCTGATTTCTGCTGTCCTAAAGATGATACATTTAGAAAAAATGGAGTGAATAATATTTTAATGTTCGTGCACACTGAAGTTTAAATCAGACTATAGGATCATTTCCTGACATTCTCCCTTCATCTTCTTTTCTGTTAGTTTATCAGACAGATAAATTATCAGACAGAAAAAAAATCAGATAGATAAATCAGAAAGATTTATTTTCTATTAAATCCATTAGCAAACTTCTGTAACATAACCTGATGCTCATCTGTCCACATTTTGGACAAACCTTACCTACTATAATAGAGTCTACAGGAAATGCTAGATATCCAGAATGTAGAAATTACAAAATATCTCTTGTTTGAATTCAGTAAACAATATCATAAAGAATAACATTTATCACTGTAAACTCCATTATTTTTTCAAACATATTTCTTTCTATAGAATGAGAATAATCTACAATTTTCAATTTACAAATATCTTGCTAAGAAATTTGTATTTTGAGTAGATAGAATAATTTCATTTATCTACCATACACTCATAATTTAGTAGACACTTAAAATTTATACACTCAAAAACCTCAAAAAAATTCAATGCATGCATGATTTGAAGATTATTTGCATTAAAAGACTATGTTTCTAAGCAATTCTGTTCTTTCTTCTCCTTTAGGAATAAGGCTTCATTACATAAAAAGCAAAATAAAATGAAATAAACCTTCAAAACATTTCCCTTCTAAACCAGGCTCTGAAATTAGAAACCATCACTAAACAGAACTGTAAATAAGTTCCTCATCACCATGTTGTGTCTCCTCCCATTATGGATACCTATATTTCAAGAACTTGCAAAATGTTGCAGAGTACATTTTAAGAACTTTCTTGCTCTATGGCTCCTTCTGAAAGGCAAGTCTAGAAATTCATCCCTTCAAGCATGATACACTATCTCTTAATTTCCCCCAAAAAATTTATCCATAGAGAGTTTACAGATGTTAGATTTGTTATTTAATTTGGAAACTTTGATTTATTTATCAAACAGTGTTTGTTTTCGTTCTGGATTACATCTCAGTGCTTTGCAGAGAACAATCAGAACTTTTAGTCTGTAGTTTTGTGAGATGAAGTCTCTTGTTGGAAAAGATATTTACCACAGTTCTTCCTTGTAACTCTGCTCCTGTTTGTACTTGCATTCTTCTGAGTGTTATGGAGGAGGTCTTATCAGTGTTTTGTGATTTTGGACTTGATCAAAATTTTTGGTTTTCTTTACTGAAATTATTTTGCTTAATATATAGGATTTTGCTGACTACCAAAGAATAGTGGCTCAATGTCATCCTGAGGTTACTCAATGTATTAAAGACCTTCACTAAATTCCCATTCTTCTTTTTTGTGTCACTTCTAACCAATGACTTCCATTGCATACAGAAAATCTTGCTACTGTTTTAAACAGCATTACTCTGTACTGTAACTTCCGTTGTGTCATTTGAATAATTCAGGTTATTTTTCTATGCTGGAGCTGGATCATCAGCATGTTTCATCAAGATATTCTTAATTTTGAGCCAAGGCTGAAGCATTAAATAGGATTTTCTCTGGCACTGATCTATGAGCAACTCTTATCTCCCAGACAGCCATTAACCTATCAGCATAAATCGAGAGGCAATTCCATTTGATAGTTCACAACTTACTCTGCAATTCCTCTCTCAAATCCCACCTTTCCTGGTTTAGCTAATAATTTCCGTCATTACAATATATCAAATATTTTAGTGACATCTGGCAAAATATATCTATTACTTTTCTCCTGTCTGAGACAAAAAGTATTGTGCTTTACCAGAGAAGGAGATCAGGTTAATCCTAAACAATCCACTGTCAATAAACATCTGCTGCATTCTACTTTACCTTGCATTTACTTCGAGATAACTCCTTATTTTCCTCAAAAACATAACAAAACTACCAAAGGCAGATTAATAGGTGTCTGGTGATCTGGATTTCTCTATTTGTTAAGTTACATCAGGTTAACTCTGTCACTTCATAATACAAAACCAAGAGCTGTTTTAAAATTTGTTTGGGTTTTTTTGTTGCCGTTTTGTTGGTTTTGTTTGGTGTGGTTTGTTGGATTTGTTTGGTTTTGGTTTTTTGGTTTGTTTTTGTTTATTTGGAGGGGTTTTGTTGTTTTATGTTTGATTTGTTCCACATGTGATCTTAAATGACCCCAACATAGAATTGACAGCAAGAAAAAAAAAAAAAAAAGAGAGAAGACAAAAAAAAAGGTATTTATTTCATAACGTTAGTATAAGCAGGAGAGTGATATCTGACTCATGGAGAAATCTGCATAGCCTATTCAACAGAAATGAGCAATGGCTGATTTTCAATTGCACAAAAAGTTATTTGAAACAGAAAGGTTACAAATGCAGAGACATCCACAGGGGAAAGGCAAAGATGCAATGAGGTTCATTAGTGGTAAAAAGTGTTTCAGAATCAAGTCAACATACATCAGGAATGACTTAAGTATGTTTGGGTCTGCCTGAAGGCAGGACAATGAGCTCAGAGATCTCTCCAGACATCTTTCTAATCTAGATATTTTCATATTCCATGAGAAAGCATTTCTTTCAATATATTTTTTCTCATTATGTGATTATGTTTTCTTAATGTTGTAAATGTGCTATTTATCCTCTGTATGTCAACAGGTCGCTTCCTCAGTGTTTTTAGAGGACCATATCCCTCAGGGCAGGGTTATTTAAAACATTAACTCTCTAGCCTAGACATATTAGAATAAAAATGTATAGTACTTGACTCCAATTTTTAGGTTTAGAGATCATTTGAGCAAGAAGATAAAAAGTACTTTTGTGCAGAAAGTCATATGGCCACATGCAGACTGTTAAAGTTCCTCAGTACTGAAGCACCACCAGAAATCTCTCAACTCTCTCTTGTAAAACACAGGCCCTCCCTTAATTTCCCTTTTCCTTCCCTGCTTTCCTTTCACACTATCACTAGCATAAGTGCAAAATACAGCTTGTGTTTAGATACAACATAAACCAATGCTTTTTATGTATACATTTGAAACAATCAAGCCAAGAAATCACCAAAATAAAACATTCACGTGTGCAACTACTCCTCCACCTGAGAAGTCAAAAGGAGCACACACACACCCCCCAAAATATTTGACATGTACTGCCTGCAACTGTAGTAAAAAGAACTCAAATGTTACAATGATAATAACAGCATGAGAATTTCTGTTAAGCAGAACAAAATGATAAAGGCTTTTTGCAAAGGAAAATAACCCAGGCTGAATTATGCTTAACATGAAATTCAGTCTTTTCCTTCTCATCATCAAATCCCTATCTAATCTTCCTTGTGCTTATACCTCACCTCTCATTTCTCTCCCAGATTGCTTCTGTTCTGTTTTTTTTTGTCCATTTCTCTGCCTCAGAGCTAACTACAATCAGTTTGTGTTGAGTGGTTTTCCAGTATTTGCCCACTAGTTGCCCTTTTTAACACCTCCAAACATATCCTTCAAATCCATATTTTTTACCCCCATTTTTTGCAAAGATCCTTCGAAATGCATGCTGCTGGCCTTTTGAGTGTATTGTTCTGTCACCATGTACCTTTAATCACACCCACAAAAAGATTATTAAAACATTATAAATATTTAGAAGTTTTTTACTCTTCAGGATTACCTGATTGCTCAAGAAGACCATGAAAGATTACATCTATAAAATAACATACAAGGAAAATAATTTGTAGAAGCAATAAATGCTTTTGGCTGGTAACTTGAATCACTGAAGAGATCTGTTTGTTTATTTAAAACACTTTCTGTAAACTGGTAACCAAATCACAAAAAAACATTCTACACATATGTATCTGTTTGCAGTGATGTTGCTCTTCAATGCAATAGGAGGTACTCATCATGGTAAAAGCATGCTGAAAATAAGATAACCCAATTAAGGACACTTAATTGCAGAGTACTACTGTACCAACATTAGGTTAAAACTAACGATTCCATAGAGAGTCCATGTTTTTCAGGGTGTCCCGAATGAAAGCAAAACCAGCTGATCTGCCTGTAAGATTGTTTCTAATTTCTTACAAGGTAACAAGTGCTTAAAGTGACCTTGAGATTTTCAGCAACAGGATTTGGAACTCATACAGGAGGCAACCCAAAGGACAGATGGAAGGGACTGTAAAATTAACTTAGATTCACAATAATTCCCAAATTAGTTTAATTTGCTGCTGACTTTGAAGCTAATTGTGCACACATGCATGTAATCAACAATGGCAGAACCAAATAAACCTGAACCAAGGAGTACCTATCCTTTCTTTGTCACTTACAGCAATACAAGCCCTTCATGTTTCTTTGGTGGACATTATCAAACTTGTTCTGTCATGAGATAAAAAAAAAAAAAAATGCTTGGCACTTTTTTAAAGACTGTGATTTACAAAGGAAAAATCAATTTTAAAATGTGCAGTGACATTTGATTAAGAAAAGTTCCTTTATGCCGTATTCCCAGTAAAGGCTGTCAAACAGTTTTCTTGGTGTTATCTTCAGATCTGTAAGGTTCCATGCTAAAGTGTTTGCATTAGAATGATTAATGGAGAACTTAATGGACAAAGTACCACAGTTAAGTAATTTGAATTAAATGATCTTCTTGGATTTATGCAATTTTTATGTAGAACAATGTAGAGACTAATTTTTCTTTTCTTTTTTACTGTTCTTAGTTTTCAGAGAACTTCACAAATTAGCTCCTTAGAATTAAATCATGATGGTTCAACTTTAGCAATTGCAGGAGCTGGAGAAGCCATTTTTCTGCATTTGTTGTAGACAATTTCCTGTACCTGTGTGTTATGTATAACCTAGGCTCCATGGTGTCTGATGGCTGAAAAACTGTTTTTGTTCAACTCTAACTGTTGCCACTTCCGCTGAAGCAAAGTGGGGGAGGATGAATCTACAGCAGCAGTTCACAAGAGGGAAATTCACAGCCCTGGAATCCCTTCTGTCATTTCCTATCAATTGTTTCATAACAACAGGAGACCAGCTCTGTGTGGCATTGAAGCAGGAGGAAATGGTGTATTTGGCAGCACTTACTCAGGTGTTGTCTACCTTCTCTGGGGGGTGGTAGGGCAGGGAGTGGGAACATCAGGATAAAGTGAATGTAAATGGCCCATAGGCTGCCTCTAGTCCAAAAGCTGCTAACTAGAGTTTGCTGTGATAATCTTAAAGAGGTAGATGATAAACCTAGAAATCCATAAAATGAACTGATCAGGATAGATAAAAACAACAACATCTGTTGCACAATGTTGTAGCTGGAAAACTCAGGCTTAGGTCTTCAGCTGGTGTAAATAAGAATATTTGCATCTATCTTAAGCCAGTTAAATGAGTTGAAACAAAAGGAAGAATAAACTTTTATAAAAGGCCAGATGAAATATTCTTTATCTCCTAGGAGTTTGTTTTTTAACCTTTTACACTGCCTTGTGAAGACCCTTGCCTAATCATTAACCAGATTAAGGCTTTCTAGAACAGATGAATGCTACTCTGTATAACAATTATTTTTTGACTGGTGTGTTTGAGTTTATTACCTGAACAAACATGTTGGAGTGGCAGTTATTCACTAACCTAACTGTGCCATGTTGGTACAGATCAGACCTCTTGGGGATATGAGAATATGTGTTAAGCACTGAGACTCTTCGGAAGAATCCCATGGATTTTAATTACTAAGTTTCAGAAGAAATTTTGAAACCTTTCATAGTATTGCCATGTTCAAAATCTGTCTGGATTAGCTTCGTAGTCATCTAGTCACCTCTCTTTTGATACTCTAAATAGTTAAAGCAGAACATACTGCCTGGGCTTGAGAACAAACCATAAAATAGATTCTTTGGTGTCTTGTTAATTCTTTATTATTTCTTCTTTTTTCAGCTTTAACTAAATACAGATCCTGAGATTTTATGATGTCATCTTTATAATCCAAGTTAGACATTTGAAGAAAATTGCTCTAATTTTTTACAAGATCATAATTATCAGAGCATGTGGACCAGTGAACAGCCCATATAACACAGAACAGTGACCACAATATTTCCTGCTAATAAACATAACTGATCATGCATTGAATTACCATGAAAATACAGAATTTATAGAGCTATGTTTAAAATTAGATTATTCCTAAACTTATATTCTGGGGAATAAAGAAACTGGTAATTAGAAATCTTTGTATTTCTTTCCATAATTATATAAATTATATGTTAAAAAAATACTCAGTAATAAAGATGAGTATAATAATAGTGATTTATATATATATATATTATAATAAAGATGATTCTGTATTAAAAGCCTCTTGCTGTGTTAATCAAACCTGGATGTGGGCTGTCATAGACTTTGGCTAGGATGTGGGCTGTCATAGACTTTGGGTATGACACCTCCACTCCTTGGTGCACAACATAGAGGATCCTATACTTGCATTACTTGTTTCAATTGCCTGCCTCTTAATCAGAGACAATGATCTCATCTTGATCTTCAAATAGGTGGCAAAAGTTTTTCTGCATCATATGCAAAAAGCACGACTCATTAAATATCTCTTGCCTGGCAAATGTAGAGCATATGTATCACCTTGATAGTCATGAAGCTATCAGATGCCATCAGCTACCACTGATATAAGTACAGTCTTGGCTCAGCATCCTAACTTACTAATCTGGCTATGACATGATGAAATGGAGTTGTATTTGTAACTGGTGGGTTTTGAGTTGAACATATTGAAAGTCAGTGTCCCAATTGCTATGGCATTGCAGTTTAAAGGAAACGAGGTAAAACATGATTTGGTACTACCAAAGTGATACTGATCTTGCAAAGTGCACATTGCCTTAGTGACTTTGTTTAAAAATACTAAACAATAGTGGTAGTCCTAAAAAAAATCACTAAAGCAAATGGTCTTTTTACTTGCCTAATGTCCTGGATTGATGCTGAATTGTATCCCCATTCATCTGTTTAGCTCAGATATAAGTTTTGCACCTTTAAAACTGGATCTGAGAGTGAAGAAGTGGTGGAATGTCTGAGTTGGTACACCTGGTATAATTAACTTTTGATTTTGATTTGATTCATGTAAACTACCTTTTAGAAATTATTATAATCATTATTATTTTACTCATTTGCTATCATTATTAGGAATCTGGCCACCTTCTTCACTGTGATAGAGACAAAGGTTCCCTCAGGAACCATTTATCTTACAAATACAAATTTGGTGGCAAAGTTAAGACAAGTCCAAATGTCTTGACAGAAACTGTGGACCTTGCATTACCAATCAGATTATAAACAGTTAATTCCAGTGGATTGTTCTAGTAACCATGCAACCAGAGGGGTCTGTTCTGTTAAGTGTTGTAAAAAACACTTTCTGACTGAGCAGTGAAGGTTTTCTCCTTCCAAGCAAAAACATAGTCTTGGCAGTAAAGCAAGACTCAATCCATGAAATAAAGCAAATGTGAGATGGAATCAAATGTGACATTTTTCTGAGGCATTTATTAATGACAACTGGTATAAATGCCAGTTTCATTACTAAATCCCTAGTAGAACACATAAGTCAAGGACAGTAATTTCTTCTGCCTCTGAGAGAAACTCAGATCTTTCTTATTTCTTGGTAGAGTAAAAATAAACCAACTTTAGTTGTCTCACTCTACTATGGAGGAAGAGCTGAGGTCAGCATGCTTTTTTCTTGGAGTACATCCTTGTTAACTCCTACTTTGCTCAGTATTGGAAAGGACATATAGACTAGGTTTTCTGAGTCATTAATTTAAATTTGACTTAGATCAATCATGAATGAATCAGGTGTAGACAGCATTCACACATTATTTACTTCACATGGAACACTCTCTGAGCTGACCCATAGAATCACAAAGCTTAATTATATTTCATCATTGGTTAGAGGCAATGTAATGTGCATATTTACTCGTAACTCTTTCCCCCTTCTCTATTCCTATTTCTCATCTTTTTACTTTGCAGGATTTTTTGATCAGAAAAAAGAGTTTAATTTATATTTGCATAGAATGTTATCAAGCTGGAATTTCCTCCTCCCTATCATTGCAGTAATCATGAACAATAGCAATAAACAATAACACAGAAATGAGTTATCTTTTTACACTGCTCTATTCTCCTACAAATAAACATAGACCATATGCTAAAATCTATGCAATCTGCTTTTTTCTAGTACTCTGACAATTCTGCCATCTACCAGAAACAGCAGCATGCTCAGCTAAAGTATCATGTATAAACCATGAATCAAATAGGTTAAACTGATTTATTCCCGTCTTTTATCTCTGTTCTTAGTGCACGTCAGTATTTATTCTTTTATAGAAGCCCTAAAACATTTTATAAGTTGCAATATAATGAGTGTTGTAAAGACATGAAAAGCAAGGATGAGCCAATGAGTTGCGGTCACAGCTCTGTGATAAATATACTAATAGAGTGGTCTACTCACAACCTATTATTCAATTAATTTCCAATTTGCTGAAAATAGATATGTATTGTAAGTAATAAACAATTCATTTATTACCTTGAACTTGTACATTGCACTGCTTTGGAGCCAGGAGGCTTCCTGTTGAAGTAATAAGTAGATGTGAGTGCATGCACACAGGTGCGTTTCTGTTCTCACACCTACATCCAATATGCATGAAAATATACACATGCTTTTTCCAAGAATGATTACAATTTTAATCTTCTGAAAATGGAAGTCCTCTCAAGCAAACAATTCATGTTTAGAGCAAAATTGTTCTTAAGGAAAATGTAATTGAGGATACAACAGTTCTAATAACATGTACTTGACTGTAAAAAATGTAATAACATGACCCTGGTGTGTCTAATTTTAGTTACAAATAGCTCATTGATAGGATTCTATTATTCTACCAAAATAGGCTTGTGATTGCCCTATAGAACAATTGATAGACTATAATTTGGAATACTTTACAGGGCCCTGGTTCTGTTTTTCTGCATTTTAAGCACTGCAATTTGGGAAGCATAGTTCATGGTCTGTCAGTATTTTGGTTTATTATAAGATTTGATTTCTTAAGGGTTTATACTTCTGTTACAAATTTTACTCCAGAAATTCAGCAAACAAAGCATAAGCCAGAACAGAAATAAATGGTAGCATACTGCCAGCATTGGTTCTGAAGTAGTTCATGCACTTATTATTCCAGGAGAGTAAAGACAGGCTGGTAGAGAGTTTTAGAGGTTTTTCTTTAAATAGAAAAGGAAAATAAGGAAAAAAATCCCTGCATAATATTTTGCTTTTGCTTTCCAGACATATTGTCATTAAATCTTTGACACTTCTTGAAACAGATTCTTCAAAGGAAGGGCCATATTTGATTAATATCTCAACTTGAAAAATGTTGGAACACACGTTGAAGTTCTTGAAATATATCATTTGACATGTTCAAAATGAAGAGTATCTTTTTTGGTTTAAAATAATTTTTCATTTTTAACAGTGATGTAAAATAAACTATATGGATGTATATATATATAATATATACTATATACCAAGCCAAGTAATAATACCTTCCAACCCTCTGTTTCAAATTGAAAGTATACTTCCAAATATCCTCCTGAAGGAAAAATGGGTTGGGAGCCCTTGAGTGGGCAGTATGCAAGAAAACTATTGACAGAACCTCTGCAGCTTTGATAGCTGCACTTACGGCTGAATTGGGAATAAGAAGTTAGCCTGAAATTCAGCAGATCTGATATGGGAGCAATCTAAACTGGTTATGCATGATTGGCTGCATCAATGCTAAGAAAGGAATTTAAACTGAAAAATGAAAAACAGATACCAAGAGGCACCATATGTAGAAGACAAAAGTGAGGGAGAAGAAAAAAAATGTGAAAAAAAGTTTAATCACATGTGTGAGCACTGTTGGGGGAAGTATTTCAAATTACTTGAAAAACTGAAATTGAAAGTTGCTCAAAACAAGAAAATGAGGAAACAACATGGACTCCAAGGACAGGAAGGAGATGAACTACTGTAATCCCAAATGCCAATAACATTACTGTTTTGGGAAGCATGAAACAATATAATCAACTGATCACGTCAAGATACTTTCACTTGCGTACTGGCACTGAAAAAGATCTAATTGTCTCTCTTATTGTCTCTACTTGTTCTCTTTAAACTCAAGGTATTTTGACTGATTCATGGAAATATTTATTTACCTTACATCCAAAGGGATGTGGTGCCATGTGTAAAAAAGAAGAATGCAACCATGGCCACTGCTGCAAGAATGATACATCTTTTCATTGTTTAACTATTTCAAAATGCCAGATACACAAAATACATTTTTTCTTCTAAAACTTTGTTTTATTTAGTTAGTGCTTGTCCCTTAACTTTAGTATGTTAAAAACACGTCAAAACTTCTGACTGCTTCATCTCTCTGTTATATGAGAGATTGGAAAGAAATGCTTAAGCAACATTTTCCTCAAGTCAAGTCTTTTCTTATTGAATATTGCCGACATCAAGAGCTTTGAATCTCTTCCCTCTTTTCTGAAAAACCTGCATTTAACAGATAATGTAAGAGTGATTGATGCAGAGAAGGGATATCCCAGATGTTCAGTCTTGATTATTCTGACCTGTACTTACAAAATAATAAATATGGTGAGCCATAACAAAAAGTCCCAGTTGCAATAACCTCTATTCAGGAACCACAGACAAGGACACGACTCTTTTTTCCCCACTTTACCTACAATAACAGCCAATTTGGTACATTACTTTAGGTAATTGCTTTACCTTCAGATACACATCTCTTCTTTGTACCTCTCACTGCTATGAATATTTCTGGTCAGAAAAAGAATCCTGAATAACATCAGAAAAAACACTATGGAACCCAAAATTTTATAATGTCATTGAATGTTTGCATCTATAAGGTGTCATATGTAGATTATATTCATGTCAGATATGTATAATTGTCGTGGGGTGGCGTTGTTCAATTCAACCAATGAGGTTGCTGCATTTTCTTGTAAAGACACATTATTGAAACAAAGAAAAAAAAACGGAGGAGGGGGCACTTCACTTCACTTCTGGCCTCGGAAGGAGGTGGTGGGGCCTGGGCCGAGCAGGGTCCGAGTCGGCCGTGCTCGGCCCAGAGTGGCCGGGCCTGGGCTGATTTGATCTCTCTGGCCCAGTTGAAATTTTCTTTCCCGGAAGAGTGATGAGAGAACTACTGATTACCAAAGAATTCACCGGGCTTCCCGGTGAGCCACTTCCTTTCATACTAAGGGACTCCTAGAAGTTTTGGTCCTCACAGCAGTGTCATATAAAAGCTAAACCTTCACAACATGTTACAGATCAGAAGAGATAAATCAGCTAGCAAAATCTGCTTGAAGTTTTGAAGCTACTCGAAAAGGTCTTTATAGTGAGTCACCAGTCTTGCAAAGATAGGTCACATTTAAATTATGTACTAATGCATTATTTATATTGGAGAGATTGTAACTCAGAAATCACTTTTATAAACAAGGGAAAGGTCTATGCAAAAGCAGCGAAATTATACTGCAATTTGCTCAGCTACAAAGATAGATTATTTCTAAGCAATATATATTATAAATAGAAGTGTTATACAAATAAGCTGTCCTGTCCCTGAATTATAGTGGAACAGGACAAAATACTACCAATTTCTGTGCAAAACTGAGTGTGGTTTACAAGATAATGACAGTCCTCACAGACACGAAGAGTAAGTCTTGCTTGTTCCAGGTCCCTGGTCCAAGGGAAGCCCAGTTTTACTGGCTAAGACTAAGGCAAAGAGGTGTTCAGTAGCTCAGCCTGCTCCATGTTACTTGTCCCTCATTTTCCTGCCCCATTCAGCAGCAGGCCTACATTTTCCCTAGTCTTCCTTTTGCTGTTTGTGTACTTTATTACCCTTGCTGTTTATTTCCACATATGATTTTTTAAATTTACTAAGACCTGTTACTTTCCTCATAGGTTGGAAAAGAAGATTTTCTTTACTTTTAAATCCTGGAAGACACTCAGGTGAGGGTCTTCCATGCCAACAAAATTTGTGAGCCTTTTGCAATATATGGGCCTTATGTGAGCTAGGATTCCTCCTAGATTAGAAGTATAGTAGGGTCATAAAAGTTTCACATTTGAGAATCCTGGGGTTACCCAGCAGTGAAACAGGAGGTTACATATTTTGCAACAACACTGTCAGCGGGATTGAATTCAATGAAAATGATGTAGCATGTGCTGTCAAGTTTTGACTGCATACTAAAGCCCTGATGCATGATTAATTTTACCTGCAAAGAAAACTAAAGATAGGGAACTAAAAGTACAAAACTGCTTCAGACAAATGAAATGCACATGGGGAAATAAGAATGACAAGTAAAAGTCACTGAAGTTAGGGCACATAGCTTCATTATGCTATCCTCATGAAAAAATACAGTAAGATCATTAGTAGCCAGCAGGGATACGTATCTCAGTTTTATTACTCACAAGAAATATTCAAAATATGCTTTAAAATGTCAGTGCCTCATTCTGACCTCTTCTTGAGCTGTCATAATTTGTTACTCTTATATCCTAATACATTCTAATTTCTGTCATCATCTGGAAACTTCCTACAGCACAACACGCAACAAAATCATGAAGTGTAGATGGTGTCAAAACATATCACACCAACTCCCAAATATGCTGTTCTAATGAAATTTAGGACTATAACATAATGCACAGGCATGGATTTTATTTCCAACTTACAATTATGAACAGGATTAGAAGCCATAGCATGCCCACTAGCCATTCTGGTGCTGCTGCTGCAGTAGCCTTATGCTGTGGGGTTCTCCAAGAAAGTGTCCTGGGTGCTAGTGTTCCAACTAAGCATTTAAAATTGCTCCATTTCCCACTATTGTCTAAGGTGCAGCAATGTTGCATTTTAAACAGGGCCTCCTCTGTCACGACATTTAACCAATAAACCAATGGGTAATTCTTTGCCTTGTGTGAGAAATTAATTCCACTGCAATACAGAACTTTGAGGTGGTCAGCTGGTATTCATTTCACCATGGCAGCATGTTGGAGCAAGCTGACAGGCATGGTGCATTGGCAGGGAAAAGGAGGGCTTGGAGGAACAACTGTGACACCAAGCACCCAGCTCATCTTATACAGACTCAGATTACACGTGGAGTCTGCAATAAGATCTGTAACCTGTATATAGGTTTTACAGATTCTGGCTGTGCAAACCCTTCCCGACTACAACTCAAAGGGTGAGCTTTCTCTCCTTTTCAGTTCCTATTATATAACTTTCATATTTTCACTCTGATTTATCATCAACATTACAAATGTCATCCACAGGTTATCAGCATTTATTCAAAGATAAAAGCAAGATGCAGTTATTGCCTAAAAGCACCAAGATCATTACAGACATTTGTTGTACTAAGAGATATTTAATTAGATGAGCTGGCTACATTACTTAATGAGTTACTATTTCTGCTTGATTTGACTAATGAATAGCCTCAGAATATTGTTAACCACCCGCTCTTTTGCAGGTTGCTTTTAGCAAATGCTGCATTCATTTGTAATCACCAGTGCGCATGCTGTTTAACTTCTAAGGCACTAGAACCTGGCCTCTAAATAGGACTGGTGTTAGTAATTGTGAAAAGAGTGTGTAAAGATATCTCATAAAAATCAGGCTGTAATTCCTTTTCTAGCAAAAATTAGAGATAGTGGTGCTCTGTTCACAACAAATTTTTGTACAAAGGGTACTTTTGACGACTATCTTCAGAAAAGACAGAATCACAGAATCATAAAATCAATTAGATTGGAAAACTCTTCTCTAAGTGCTTCTGACAACAAACACTTCTACTTGGAAAGATGCCTTCAGCCACTGTATATAGTATTCCACTAGTAAGAAAACTTACTGTGTACACATAAAAACTTAGGCAGACAAAGTTACAAGAATTTTTGAAAATGCTACCTTGACCCTTGAAGACTATTCTAAATAACATCAGTTGTGATAGTTATCTTAATCTTTTATAACTTTTTTTTTTCAAAGAAGAAACACAACCAAAGTGAAATGATACGGGTCAAAAAACTTGACTTAGGATCACAGAGCTCCGCTCTACTGCAGCACTTCCTCAGGTTCCAGTAAACCTTTTCAGCCCCACGTCAGAAAAGCAGATAAGGTTAATGGATGATGTATTTTCATAAGCATGTTTCTCAGCTTGGTTATTCTGCCCTTTAAAATATGAAGTAGACTCTCTGAAGTCATATAAATAATAGTTTACCAGAGACCTTCAAAAGGGTGGTTGACGCCCTTGCCTTTAGCTGCGTTTTCTTTACTGTGTCAGATAGGAACAAGAAGAATTGCTCTGAGAACAGGTGATTAAAACAAAACAAAACAGAAGAAATCAAAAAAGGAAAGGAAAAAAGTGTCTACCACTCCCTGCCCAAGCTTTTTCCATGAATACAAATGAAGCTGATAGAAACTGCAAGTGACAGGCAAGGATGATAAACTACTCAAGCAATGCACCACAAAGGATATTATCAAGCAATGCACCACAAAGGATAAAGTACAAAATAATGCAGTTATCACCACACAGCTTTTGTAAATTTTCAAGGGAAGCCATACACTGTTCTGTCAGATGAAGTCAAGATTGGTTTTAAATTTTTCTCTTGACATTTGCCAACTGTTAAGTACTACCAGAAATTAATTATTGTTGTCGAACCTTGTTTTGAACTTCAGGTGGGGTAGTTTAGCTCTTATTTGTATAACAAAGTAGTAACACTCATTTTGATTTTTGAACTTTAATTCTTGTTTTTAATGTTATTGATGCTAGTTTTACTAAATGTCTTTCTCTCGGGGAAGATTTTAAAGCTTTTTGAAGTATTACAATTCAGTAACTTAGTTCTGCCAACCAGCTTTTCAGGAATGGGTATGTTTATTGATAGATTTTTTTTTCCCAGATTCTCAAATAAGCAGAAATCAGATGAAAAAATAAAAGTGGTAAAAACATAACAGAGACTGAAGTCTACTTTAAAAATACATACTGACTCATCTTTCATTAATTACAGCCATACTGCTTGCCTGTTTCCTACCCTCACAGTATGTTATCAAATCAATGTAAGTCCCTAGCAACTCTGACATCTGATGCCATTTACATCACAGTGCTCCCCAAATTCCTTGGGCAACAAAAGTGGTGGAACACAGGTACTGCTAGTACCACCTGCAACAAGTAGTGAGAAAATTACAAATATGTTAAACTACAAATACATTATCTATATCTACACCACATTATCTATAAGCAACAAATACATTAGTTTTGTAGGTTAAATTAAAAAAAAACATCACTTATCTGGTGACTGGGTGTGAGTTTTTAATCATGTTTCATAAAAATTAGGATCCAATAACACAATTTGCTATTGTGCAAAGACCATGACATGCTTGAACTCATATAAACTAATGGAAGATGAGAGTAATTATACAGAGACCATATGAAAACTATGATGAGATCTTTGGGAATCTCAAAATCAACAACAGTAATTTGGTTGAATGTGGAAATACATAACAGAGGGAACACCTTTATACAGTAATCAAAAGAACAGAATCTGGATATGTGCCAGTCTAGTAAGAGAAAAATTCATTTGCCTAAAGGAAGTGTTTTTTTTAGGTAACAGTGTGAACTGAACATTACTACATTGTTATTGTGGCGTTATACCTTTCTCTGGGAAAGTAGTAATGCATATGAAGAAACACTGGAAAGACAATTTCTATAAATGGTGGCAATTTTGTTTAAATCTTTAAGTCATTCATGCAAACACATGACCAATAAAAACACTACTAAACCTTTTGGAACAAAAGGTCTGCTGGATTTCAGGAATGTTTTCCCCATTCCTAAGCCTCTGTTTTCCAACTGATAGCTCCAACACGGATATGGAGATCACTATCTTCCCCTGTGGGACACCTCATTGCAGAGACAACTACAAAGTCATGATGGAGAGTGTTTCCTATACAAAAAAAGATCCATAAAAACCTTCAGCTCTCAAGTAAAACTTGTCCAGTTCCACCAGGCCTGCTTGCAGGACAGGCTGGAGATTAAATCCAGTGGTAAATGGAGCCTAGGCAAGGAGTCAGGGAGTGATAGCTGAGTGGTTTAATTAAGAGATACAAAAACGAGATACAGGGTCTTGGAGTGCCCAGGGCTGTAGCCAGCTGAAAGGTCTCTTTCAGAAGGCTTCACTGCTTCCCTGCTGAATCAGACTGTGTGTTCTGCTCTCCACTCAAGCATTTTGCTGGGAAGCAGCTTAGTCAGTGTTAAGGCATCTGTAGAAAAGAGGAGATCTGAGGGCAAAGAAAGAGGTTATTGAGAGAAAAAGCAGTCCAGAGGGGGACTGGATCCCAGGGAGTCCTTACATATCACAAGATTGGCTGGGAATACCATGAGGATATTTCTAGTAAGGAGATTTTGGCATACACAGAATGGAGAACTGTGATTCCACTATATATTATTTATCAGTGGTGGTTATGTACACTCTTCCCTTCATTTGTGTATTGAAAACACAGTAAGACAATCATCAGGTTTGCTAAATGTTTCCATATTGGAAACTATGCTATTGAGGATCACTGCAAGCTGACAAAGGCTCTCAAATAGAGGGAAAAAAATCCTCATAAGCGAACGTGCTAGAAACTATAGCTTTGTATCCACAAGCCTCTAAAGGATGTACTTTGCTTCAAATGGATATATTTAGTAAGAAAATTTTAAGGATATTATCACAACTGCTTATGCATAACACATGCAATTTAGATTCAATTTTGCCTTCAAATACCAGGATATAGTTCTCATATAAAAAAAAAAAAAAAAAGAAAAGAAAAAAAAAAATTACACTTAATTACTAAGAGAGAAAATGGGTAACATGCTGAGAATGGCTAACATTGCTGAGTTCAGCAAAGATAACAAGGACAGAATTTCCCCGGGTATATACAAGTTTCCTTGACTTTACCTTTTCATTGAAAGAAAACAACCTATTAATTCTCAGTTATTCCCCTGTGTTTTGTTTATTGCATATAATTTTTTCTGTTACTGCAATTTGGTGCTTGCTAGGCTTCCATCCTACTCTTTTACATGTGAATAATGTAATACATCTTGTCACTGATAACATCAAAATTCTTGCACACTGTTGAATATGGTACAGATTAAATAGGAAGTTACTACTGTTTTCACATTATTTGCCTTTTTTTCCTAGACTATGAGTAAGGAAGCATATTATCACTCCATTCAAAAATTACACATGTAGTAACCTACATGATTAATAGTTTTCACTGCTCAGAGCTTATGTAGTGCAATGATCATTCATTGCTTTAACTCATATGGACAAATTCCATTGTACATTTTCCTTGCTTTCTATTTCAGCAGAATTCTGTGGATATTAAGATTGCCACTATCTACCCACAGGCAGTTTCAAAATACCCACAGGCATCTTGCTTAGCTACTGCTTGAGGCTTTGGAAAAAGGTAGTGCCATACAAAGCTCCAAAACCTATAATATATATGTAGAAAAAAATCTGACATTTTGTGGTATTTCAACCTATAAGACAAATGCTCTAGGTCTAAAGCTGCCATTGGTAAAACAGCCTTAATGTTCCTATGAATTCTACATAAGAACTTGCTAGCAGAAACACATTGCTTAAGGTAGTCCTATATAAGAGAGTAGGGTGAAAGATAAATGGGTCCCTTGGGCTGAAACTGATAATTTTTCTTAAGTATGAGTGATTATAGCATAATATCATGAGCTTCTAGCAAAGACTTTACAGTGCCAACTGGTAATATAATACCACTGTGGCTAAAAACACACTATGGCTTAAAAAGTCTTGATTCTAAACTGTGAAGAAAATTATGAACACATCTAAATATAAAGCAAGTATTTACAAGATTATTTAAAGTAAGAGGCAAAGGAGAGTCTACATCTTGCATCACAGGACACTCCCAAGGAATATGGAAAAATGGTGCTCAGAATGCTTGCATAATTGTGGAAAGAGAGCACAGGTTGTGTTACTGATCTCCCGCACTAATATGAAATAAGAGACATCAATTATAAACAAACAAACAAGCTATTCTTTACAAACTTAGGAAGATACACTGTGGTAAATGAAATATTAATGGTATTGAACATCTGACACCAGACCAGAAGGGTAAAACTAAATTGTAATATAGAAAAATGTGAATTATTGAATTACCATTATTCTTCACTACTTACACAGAAGCAGAATCATTCATAAAACAATAACAAAATAAATTCTATTGAGTAACAGCTTCAGTGATGTGAAGTAGCCACTATTGTAGTGATCTTCCAAACTTTTTAGGGTGAGGTAAATTTTATCCAAGAGCACCAAAAAAATTAGTTGAGAAGACTGCCAATTTATATTCTCAAACACTTGAATGCAAGTTCTTGGAATAAAATCTTTAGATAAAAGGATAGTACTGTGGAATTCTGCAATGGAAAAGTCTAGACTGGAAAACTGATGTTTTGTGTAAGCAAAGAAATGTGAGTCTCATGTACATAAAATGAGACTATAAAAAGAAAACCATGTGCTTAATCATACACAATTAGTGAGACCTTTACTTATAGTCCTGATCCTAGTTCTGTCTACTACACTCAAAATCTTGCCAAGAGCAAAACAGAACATATATGACAAGTGGAGGTAAAAATTCCATGTTAGTTCAGCTAATGCTGAGTATAATAATTCAAACTGTCTTATTAACAGAGAAAAAGGTCTATGAATAATAACGTTAAGTTTGTAGCCCCTTGTGGCTACTTTTATACATTTCCAATCACAGTCCTTTTTCTTTATTCCCAGCCTAAAGGTTGAAAGTTGCACAACAGCCATCTATAGCTGCAGGTCACACAAAGGATCATTATCTGTTACAGGGGGGCTGTGTCTGTGGAATTCACCCAGAGGAGATCCATCCAGAGCAGGCATCACTCCACATACGACCACTGGCAACTGTTATTCAAAGCACAAATACGTCAGGCCAAGGCAAACCGAGATGTGCCCTAGGACCCTGTACTCTCAGGCCAACAAAAAGCCTCAATCATAATTTCTGTCACTAGTAATGGCAAAAATCATGTGTCTGGACTACAAGTTTACTTTTAGAAAAAAATAACATGGATGAATTCCAAAAGGTTAGAAAGAACTATATGAGTTTCATAAATTCACCTGTTTATTTACAAAACCTTCTTGTGTGTACAATGAAGAAATTTTTGAGGAGGACTTTATGTTTTGCCTTAGGTAGAAAACTGGTACTGAGAACTGAAAGCTCCAAGCTGAAAATAGACAAATTCAAGATCGAAATAAGATGCATATTTTTAACTCAGAAGAAAATTAACCACTAGTGAGCAATTATCTGAAGATTTAGAAGCTTTCTATATATTGAAATAATTAGATTAAAATCGTCCTTTAAAAAAAAGAAAAACAAGAAAAGAAAAGCTAAATAGGAGAAGATATAATTTATGAAGCATTCAGGTAATAAAATTATTTATTTTCTGTAATGCAAGATGCTGCAGCTAAGTGGTTTTTGTTGGGTTGTTCTGATTGTAATCCATGGCAATCTTTTCTTTGACTGCACACAGTGTTTTAATTTGCCTATAAATCTAATGAGAGATGTCTTGGAAAATTTAGCAAAATCAAAGTCTTCAATTAATAGTATCCCTGCTCAGGATTTCTAAAATACGGGTTGAAAACCTTTGAAACACAGACAGAAGGGACTATACCCTGAGTATTGTAATGCACTGATGGATAACACAGTGCTTGCTCTAATAATTAGCCATTCACAGCTCTCAAAACCTGCAAGAAAGAATAATTGCCCTAAAAGCCAAAATGCTACGCATAAAAAACTATTAATGACAGATTATTTTTCACCTTATTACAAGTTTTCTTGTTTTATTCAAAGATCTCATGAAGATACCTGTGTATATCCCAAGGACAGACTTCTGTTATATTTTTTTTTCCATTGAGTGATCATCAGTATGTTTTAGCAGGGAACATTTTACTCTACTTTATCAATGACATCTCCATAGTCCAAAGGAATTAGAGCAAAAGGCTGAATAATCAGAACATGAGGAAAATAATGACCCAGAGGATGATTGGACTATGTCATGAGTATGTGCCAAAATGTTGGTTTTTTTCATCAAGGTAGAAGTAAACTTTGAAAATTAACATTAACCAGCTCAAGTTAACATTTATATTTGAGTTCCTGTTTTGTAATACAATAGAGTATCTGAGACCTTAAAAAAACGTAGATGCATAGCCTAGATGCAGTTTTTTTCTGTACTTGTTTTTATCTGAGTTTTTATCCAGAATTTCCAGAATGCCATGGAAAAATCATGACAAATAGGTATTACGTAGAAGTTCTGACACATCACTATTCCATTATTTTAATTTCTGCCAGTCATTTTGAAGGTAAAAACATGATATAATTTAAAAAATTAATTTCATAATGTATTTGGCCTTTACATTTTCTCTCTGGGTAAAGGGACTTTCTTCTAAAACTCTTCTGACCTAAGCCTACTATTTGTGTATAATCACCATAAAATTAAAATATTTAGAATTTATTCCCACAGGAGCCGAAAATGGCTACTGAATATTCTATGACCACTGACCATATAACCATCTAGCATTTAAAAGCACATTCAACAACATAGAGAAAACATTTTGTAGCCTCTGCCACCAATCAATTACTCTTGAAGGAGGGAGAAGTTGATCTAAAGATTCCTTTCATAAAAGGGAAAAAAAAAAAAGACAAATTTCTTAGAATCAAATATCAGCACAGGAGCTCTAAGTACTTTCTTCTTTGATACAGCACTCACAATTTGTCCATATGCTCTTCCCAATTAAAACTGTTGTAGAAAAAACATGGACTTACAGAGTAAACTGTTTTAGACATGCACCAAATATAAAGCAATTTGTTCCCTTACAAAAGTCTAGGAGCTGTGTAGAGTTCCAGGAACAATATCTGGCTTTAGTATCTGTGTCTTTTTTCCTCACTTAAAAGAACATAGTTATCGATCATATAGGATTTATTGATGCAGAAAGCCCTTTTTTTTCCTGTGTACAACTCTTTGCCCTCTGCCGCAAAGATTCAGCTTGTGCTTAAACCATTTAAACAGCTATGTGGCTTATAAATCTGTCCAGTTTAAAAATCTAGTTTCCTATTTTTAAGTCAATTTATTCTTCATCCTGACCTAAGATTTCTGCAGCTACAACCCACTGTCACTTTTTGTAGCAAACCCAGTAAACTTTGTAATAAAAGTAGCAGTTCTGCCAAGACAAGATAAAGCACTCTTCAAACCCCTCAAACCTTTTGTAAAGCAATGCTTACATGTTCCAATTCTGCTTTTTAGCCTGAAAACATTTCAATTTTTAAAGTTCGACACATTCCTCAACTCCTTCACTAAAAACTTTCCCTTCTTTCCTTTTTTCTTTCTTTCTTTCTCTCTCTCTCTTTTTCTTTCTTTCTTTTCTTTCTTTCTTCCTTTCTTTCTTCTTCTCTCTCTTTCTTTCTTTCTTCCTTTCTTTCTCTCTTCCTTTCTTTTCCTTTCTCCAATATTCTAGGATAATAAATTACCTATTTCAACAGAGGCACAGACTTCTAAAAAAGTATTTCACATTACAGTGATTAGCAACTGCATTTTCCTTGACTGCTTGTACTTTGGTAGGAAAAAAAAAAAAGAGCCCATAGGTATACATCTGTTAGGTTTAAATAATACATGAAAATGACTGGCAGCATTAAAAAAGGAGATAGTATATTTTTCAAGGACAAAATACCGTGTGTTCAAATGTATTTCTAACATCAAATACCAGCATTATACACTTAAATCAGGAACTTTACTTCTTTCAAAACATAATTATACTGTTCAAAGAAAACTACTGAAACTACTGTGTACTTTTATGAAATTATACAACACAACCATACTTTGCAGAGCTCATTTCATACAAACGGCATTATGAAATGTACCCACAGAGATAAATTATAGTTCCACAGTCAAATAACAAACAATAGCAGAGAGAGAAAAACAATAAGTTATGAGTGATGGAGAATAATATATTCTACAAAGTTTGAAAGGAAGATAGAGTCAGTAAGACAAATATAAAGGCATTTCTTGGAGGCACCAACAGTAAAATGAAGGTTTTCAGAACAGCTAAAGTAAGACTGTATAAATAACATACATAAAGTTGCTACTATGTACGCAGATAAAAGAGAGTTACAGCCATAGAGTTAAAATCATCATTTATTTTCTGCCATTTTCTCACTAATGGTCATATGGCCAGTGAAACATTAGAAAGTTGAAAAATGCTGACAACCACCAATGTAAAAGTATGAAAAATGGCATGACAAGCCCAAGTAAGTGCTGTCAATACTATACATGAAAAATAAATGTCAGGGGGTTATTTGACCAAACGCTGGAGTAGTTAACCTCTGATCCTATGATTGATCTTGGGTGAAAATAAGAAACCACCAGAGGAAAGACAGTATACTGAAAAATTTGTTACTGTTTGTGGAGGTCTTGAATCAAGGAATCAGATTTTAATAATAGAACAGATATTATAGCTACTGTCCCCTTGAGCCATGCTGCAGATAAGTAAATTTAAAACAATGGGCACCATACCATTCAGGAGAGATCTTATCATATTACTAAAGTACTAGTACAAAATATAATTTTAAAAGGTAGACCTTTAGAGAGGATAAAAGATAAAGAAGCATCAGTAAATTCTATGATGAACAGTGTTGAATCTGAGAAAGAAGTAATTTTGTTTGTTGACTTAATGATTTTAAGAAGGTCAGTTTGTGTAATAGCGCCAAGTTAGTGTCTGGCTGGAGTTTGTTGAGCAACCACAGAGGAACAGTCAGCCAGAACAAAGGTGTACAGTACTGGAAAAACTGCAGAAATTGTGTTATTGAAAAGGCAGAAAAACTCCTCGATATAAAAGAGAAAAAGAACACATTTTGCCTTTCATGTTGAAGTGAAAAGAAACATTATAGGAGTTGGATTTCTTCTTTCCCACAGAATTCTCTGTAGGCTGATATTCTTCTTTTTACTAGAAGTTTCCAGCTTTCTTTTGCAGAATAGGAAGTTAATAGATAAGGTGTATCAAAGACTGTCCTTCTGCGTGTGTACTAATTGACTAGCACCATCAGCTTTAAAATGTTTAGAAAATTCTTCAGTCTCTTAAGTTTTAGGAATTTGATCTGAAAGGAAACCAGCATTTAATAGAAATCCAGGAGGATGGATCAGTAACAGGAAGCAAATACATTAAGTGAAAAAATTAGAAGCCCTTAAAAACTGTGAGGCTGAGTGAAATGAGCACTGGGAGTAAGATAGCATTATTATTTGACTCATATCACAGGTGAATTGCTCTATATTTATATATAGTTCTATATTTAAGACTAATTTCCCTTGTTTGCTTGTTCATTAACTTTCTGAAGTGAACAAAGTAAAGAAAATTTTGTATGATACTTCAATATGGAATAAATCTTCCCTTTGGATGATAACTTTCTATATAATGCATGTAATGCAGGTGCTATTTAATGATTAAAACTTTGGAAATCAAACTATATTACATATTATGCACCAGTTCTCAAAAACTCTGATAGCATTTCCCCTGCAACTACATTATAGTAAGCAGTAGTTAATCTATGAATCACAGTTGAGTCAATATTTCTGAATTGCATTTCACATTGCCTTAGAAATGACCATGTAAATCTGTGAGAAGATAAGGATGAACAGATATAAATAAACCAAATAAATCCTTCTACAAACTTGTTTGAATCGATCTCTGAACAATGATCTACAAAAGCTAGCACTGATTATATGAAATCCATACAGGGTAATACAGAAAAATCACAACAATCACAATGTTGTGACATGAAAAATTGTAAGAACTATCAATGAAAGCTTCTGTTTCATTAAGAATAGCAGCACTGTTCATCCAGGAGAAGGTATGTTAATCACCTAAAAATAAGAAATCTACATAATATATTAACTTTTTCAGTTATGAACTGATGATGAGGAATAAGTGCTGAATAATTTGAGAGAGTCATCAAAACAGTTTGACTTCAGAATGCAGTTGAGTAACCAGGGAGCTAGTTTCAACAGTTTTATTATGGGATCAGGTAAATATTTAGCATCTATTTATACTTTTGTAAGAGTATGAATTTCATGTCCGAGAGAGCTTTGTGGATGTTTGCTCAGTGCTCCCATCTTCCCCACAGGACAATGAGAATAAAATAATAAACACATATAAATGTAATACAGACTGCACATTCAATCAAGTTCCTTGAGCAAATTAATGCCTGTAAAAAAACCAAGAAATTAATTTCCATACAAGGATTTTGCTTACGACTTTTATAAATTATAGATTACTCCATTCGGTTAAGCCATTCCTATATTAGTCATGTTGCAGCAGACCATAAAAAAAGCAAAGGTTTTGCCAAAACAACTTGCAACATTATTTAAATAATGTTTTCAAAAATTGCCACTATTATCAACTTTTCTTCAAATCCTTTCCCTGCTAATCTTACCAGATTAATAAACATTAGCAGGTGTGTGTCTTGATAGCAGGAACCCCTGTAACTGTGGCCTCATCTTTTAAAAAAGGAAGCTCGAGTTCTTGAATGCATCTCAAGAAAGTTAACGAAGATGGTGAAGGGACTGGAAGACAGAGAGCCAGAAAGATCCAAGGCACGAGTGATGCCTTGGAGGTTCAATGCAGGAATAGAGCCACAGGGACCCAGAGGAGCCCTGACAAGGGCTGTGCTCAGTGTCACTGAGGACAAGAAGCAGCCCATGGGAGCCACCCCTAGGCCCACCCTGGAAACCTAGAAAATTTTCTCCCACCAGATGGGAGGCCCAAGGGCAGCAGGCACCTGGTCAAAATGCTCAAAGGAGGCCAAGGGCTGTGTTCAATGCTGCAGAGGAAGGCAAAAAGTGCTGCAGGGGACAAGAGGCTGCCTGTCTTCATGAGGCATGAGCAGCAGGCAGCAACCTGGTAAAGAGTGCCCAGAGAAAACCTTAGCATCACATGCTCTATGCTGCAGTGGAAGGCAAAAACCTGCCAAGGGGCAGTGCCAGTCTTCCCCAGTGGAAAATTCCTTCCTGGCCCCAAAGGTGGTAATCAGCTACCCCCTGAACAATAAAAGACCTGCCCCCTCACCCCACACCCTGGGCATACCTCCCAGGAGAAGCCTGACTTCTATTCTGCTACACCTGGGGCCATTTTGGGCATTGAGCAAATGCCCTATGGCTGATCCCCCTTGGGAGCAAGAATCCTGCACCTGGCAGGGCAACAGTGCATGCTCCAAGCACTGGGATACCTTGTAACACCTCTGTACTTGTTTTCTTATGACTGCTGCCCCTGGCTTCATAAAGAGTATGAGGACAGGGAGTTCTGGAGTGCTCCTTAAAGCATTCCCTTTGTGTTGCCATGGCTATCCAGCTGAAAAAAGATTTCAATCCCTCAGATGAGCTTTGAAGGGACCCTGTTGGGAGCTGGTTTTGCAGTGGAGCACCTCCAGAAGGCCTCTCCAGCTTCCTGTTCTCCTCCCTCAGCTTCAAGTGATTCTACCAGCTCAAGGATTTCTCTCTGATGTATCTGGGCTGGTTCCAGACCAACTATAGCAGTGGAGATGGGAGGATGCTCCCTTTTCTCCTGTTCCAGGGCACTGTGACTGCAGTGTTGCAGGATGGTGGCACAGTGCCACAAGGGTGACATTCAAAATTCCACTTGCAACAGCCTCATCCTCCACCCAACATCCTTCAGTGGAAGACCTTTCAGATGCTGGTCCCAAGGCAGTTCCTGTGCCAGGAGGCCCAGAGTGCTGTCCCTGCTCTTGGTGACCATGCACGGGGCACAGCTGCTGGGTGACAATGACACATTCTCTGCCACTTGACTCCCAAGAGCAAACCCTGTGCTGTTACCTTTCTTTCATGCCATGGAGAAAAACAATCCAGCAGCGCAGAGGCTACCTCTATTATCTGTTAAGTTATACAAAACTCTGTGTTACATACTCCTCCTCTGCAATATACTTATATGTTTACTGACTCTTTTTGTAGCACGAACAAGTATTTTTCATAAACAAATAATCTACTTTCTCAAGAAAATTATTTCAGTAGCCTAGTTTTTAAAACAATAATAATAAACAAAGATATTAGTATTCCTCAGAGTCAAAATGAAAGATCTTTTTTTTTTCCTCTCTGAGTAGAGCTTATATAGGACTAAATACAAGACCAAGAGCAACTAAGGATTTTCTGAGATTTCAAAACGTTCAGGCATCCAGCTACAAAATGATGTACAACCCTCACAGTTACTTGAAAGTGTCTCATAACGGTGTTATTGACTATTGTAACCTGCATAATATAGGATAAAGTGAAAAAAAAATATCATGGCAAATGCAATAAAATAGCATTCAAACTATCTTCAACTCAAACTATTCTAACTTGTTAAAAGAGTTACTGATTACATTATTAAGTTATTTAACAGTGCTTGGGGATTTTTTGTATGGTTTTTTGGGGTTTTTTTTTGGTTTTTTGACGCTTCTGTGATCTAATCATCATCTTATTTTGTCTCTCTGTTGTTGCCTTGTGGGGGGGTCCCATTCTAATTAATGACAGCTGGAAGGTCCAGCCAGTTTCTCAATAGACTCTGTTAGGTTTTGTAAGTTACTTAAATATTTCCAGCTGTGTGCAAGGAGCAAGGTTTGTTAACACAAAGAAAACTCCAATTTATTCAGTTTTTAATATTTCTCAAGCTTTCTTTTCTCTGACTTTTACAATGTTCCTCTCATCTCCTCTTTTGAGAATGGAGATTTTTTAACAGCAAAAAAACTAAGATATATTTCAAAAAGAAAGCTAATTCAACTATTCCTATTTTGTGGTTAGCTCTGTAGAATTTATAACCTCTTAGCTGTCTACTGATCTGTGTTAATAATATGGCAGTTGTCACTGTGTCCTCTGGTACATAATGGTCAAGTGCCACAGTGTCCTGGTTTGACATTGATTTTTTTTTTGCTGGAAGTGATTCCCCATTAGGACCTTACTGACTTCCTGTGGACCAGACAGGGGGCCAATCAGTGGCCAATTTTGAATACTGACACATGGTTAAACCAATGAAAGGGGTGAATATGCCTTCGTGAACTCATATTTTAAGATGAAAAACCCTGGGAATATCTCTTTTGGCTTCCAGCCTTTGAAGAGGTAACTGGCTGGGACTGGGCTGGCCCTGCTCAGCTTGGCCAAGATTTTTGCACCCAGAGGGGTGGTGAGCGGGCTGCTGAGCCCCTCACTGGGGAGCCCACCAGGCCCTGTCCCAGTGGGCAGCTGGGGCTCCTTGCCAACGGGCCGGGCCCCTTCCCAGTGGAGCCCACCGGTCCTTTTTCCAGCGGAGCCACCAGGCCATGCCATCTGGAAGCTGTATGGACCCTGGGAGCCATTTAGGGGCAGCCCCGAGGCCGGGAGCTTAGACCACATTAACCTTTCAGCATTAGCGGACTCTATAAAAACTGTTTCAACTGATAAAGCTTGAGAACAAACAAACACCAATTCTCTTCTGAATCGGGAAAAGGAAAGGGTGAAGACACTTAGAGACAACAACATGGGACTCTGAGGTCAGGTAAGGAGTCAAATCCTAGATGGGGGAATTGAAGAGATGTCTTGGGCTGAAATTATTTTGTAAGGCTATAGTGAAGATATATTTGATATATTCGTCTTTTTTTCTCTGTAACTCATGAAATGCACGGGGGGGATGTAGTGTTCTAAACACAGAGGTGAGCAGAGGCACCAGTGTTGAAGTAAGCAGTTGTTGCAGCAGCTGTGATCCAATGAGAATCTTGAACAGAGAGAGAGAGAGATAAAAGAGAGAGAAACCTTGCCCTAGGAATAGAAGAAAACCACTCTTCCCAGAGATGCATGAAAAGAACTTTTGTTTTATGCTAGAACAGCTCTTCCTTAAAACAGCATCCCAAAAAGTTGACATGGCCCATAAACACAGCTATGAGAAAAGCTATGAAAGATGGGAGGAACTTCATGAATGCTGATTCCTGGGCGGCTGCTGTTCGTGGCAGTTAAAGCCATGAGAGAAATTTTTTTCTTGTGAGGAGTTCTCCATAGCTTAACAAGAGATACTTCTCTCCTGAAATGAACTGAAGAAACTATTCTAGAGGTGGAGAACTAACTGAGAAACCTAGGTGTTGTTTCTGTGCATTGTCAGTGGGAAAGAGGAGAGGGAGGAGAGGTGTTATGAAGGTTGAGGGGAGGAGGAGAGGTGTTATGAAGGTTTTATTCTGATTCTTATTATTCTTTTTTAGTTCTGTTAATAAAGTTTTCTTTATACCCTTTCAAAATTTGGGTCTGCTCTGCTTTTCTCCTAATCCTGTCTCACAGCAGAGAATAGACTTACCACATAATTGGTGTATTGGCTTGGAAATCTCAAATTGGCAAACCTAAACCACTACGCACAGTATTAAAAGCATTGTCATCTGAGGTATAATCTCTGCCTACAAAGTTACCTTTCTTGTTTGAGATGGATTATTATGTAAACACACTTGAATCTCTCTCATTGAAAGGCAGCTTCCACCTCCATTTCCACGTAGAAAGTTTGTATGGTTACAAAGAGATTTGGGAAGAAGAGGAGAGGGAGAAGACATGCGTGGGAAATACCTTCCAGCCATATGACCAGGAATATTTGCAGGCTCAAGTCATGGTATAGTTTCAGCCTTTCCCCAGTCCTACATAACTTTCTTTTTGTGAATTTGAGTAGGAAAAAGCTCAACTGCAAAGCAGGTTTTGCCTGCAGTCAGGACAGTTATATCATCTGTTTCTCATGCAGAGCATTGCTGGATGATTTCTGTCTGTCTCTGTCTAACCACTGAACTGGCAGAGGGAGGAGAAGAGCAGCAAGGAAGGGTAGAATCCTAATGCCTGTGTAAAGATCCAGAAATGAAGAACCTTTATTGCATTTACCATGACAGTTTTTAACTCCAAAGAAACTTTGTCTTGCTGCCAGTTATATTGTGGTCATATTTATGTACAAATATGCTTGCTGTGTTCTGTTATTTAGAAGAATTATTTCAAACTTTGATTAGCAATCACAAATCAGTTGACTGAATGTGGCTGTATGGGATTAAAGTTAAATGTTGGCACTCTGTCAAACAGAGTGTATCCCCACAGCAGGTAAGTAATAATCATCCAGAAATATTCTAATGCATGTATCTGATTACTTAAATTAATTTTCATCGTGAAAGCATTCTCAAAAACTGGCATCTAATTAATCTCACTGTGTTACAGAGAGAATCACACTGTTTACACTTTCATAAAACATCATAAACAGCCACATGAAAATGTTTAATTTTCCCCCTTCTTTTCCCATAGAACACAAAATTATTCATTAAAATTGGCTTACGTGCTGCATGATCTCCAATGGCAGATTTGACACTGTATTTCAAAATCATTTTAGTATTCCCTCATTGTGATTTTGTGATTAAAATCCATAATTCTAGCCATAATAAAATCAGGAAAGCTTTGGAATTCTCCGAGGCTGCTGGAATAAATTAGTCGTGAGCAATAATTTCTGTTCAGTGTCCTGTGCTTAAATCTGAAAGTACAACAGTACCATCTGGTCTGTAACAACAAGTTAGGTTATTAATGCTATGTAAAGGATGTGGAAAGGGACTTGTGCTGTCACAAGCAATGCAGCATGTGGATTACTGCAACAACAATGCAACCTCCATTGTTAATGCAATTATAGGTAATTAAGAGACAGAAATAGGATATTTTTTTTCTCAGTAGCATTTTAACTGCCTGTAATTATACATACCTGCATGAAATTATATGCATTTATACTATTTAACTACTGGTAAAAAGGGAGTGTTCCTTAGCTTTGGTGTTCCCCTGTAATTAGATCTCAGCTTGCAATCTTTGCATTAAAAAAATGCTCATGTGAGGAGGGTAAGACAAAATAAAAAGACACTGGTTCAACACTTGTCTCTCCCAAGTAAGTGTAATAGCCTAGCATCACTATTCTTCTCACATTTTTCAAAACTGCTGGAAATAAAATGGAGAAACCTTTTCCATGTCAGGCCAGAGTTTAGCTGAGCAGAACCTGGCAGTTTGGAAGCAGTTACTCTCAGGCTAAAAACTCAAAAACCCTCAGTAACTTTTGTTATGTTCTTACTGAGAAAATTCTCCCCTCCTTACTAACCACTCTGGCTAATGATGAAAAATGTCACTATTTACAACTTCACCTTTTGTTCCCTGAACCAAATGGTTGAAGCCTGCAGTAAGAATAATTCAATGTGACAGCTTATCTTTTTGCCCAGTGGGGGTCTTTACTGAAGTATGGCTATGAAAGCAATTTCCATGTTGATTATGATGACTGAAGCCTTTATGATTCAGATCCAAACTAGCTTAAAAAAGCAGGAGGATCCCACTATGACAAGCCTCAAGTATCTACCCCTTTCAAAGGAAGTGAAATTGAGTTGATGGTACTTGGATTCCTTAAAAGAAAGCCACATAAAAATGTTATATATAATGGCATATTGTAGCAGAAGTGCTTGTAAACTCTTATTTGAGGATGTTAATAAGACAGCCATGAAAATCTGGTCAGATTTAAAGCTTGGCATTGTTACTTCTCAGCCAAAGGGTTGGTTCTAAAGTGCAAAGTAATGAGAAATAAACTTGGTCATGGGAACACGTGATTCATGATTACATCTCAATCATTGGAAAAAACAAAGCCAACCCTAAGAAACCTTGGATACCATTCTACTTTCTTGTGACTACACAACTCTTAATCTGCTTGCAACACAATCTTCCTGTGCTTAAAAAGCATAAATGTAAGACATAGGGTTTTAACTTTTATGTGGGTGTCATCAGTGCCCAAGGTGGTAGAAGAAAGAAACAGACTGAGAATATTTCCTCTTGTATAAAGAAAATATGAATGCATGCATACATAAGCATAGATAAAACACTGTTATTTATGCCAAAGTCTATTATAAATACATAATACATGTTTATATATATATAATAAACCTAATATCTAATACACGAAAATATAGAAAGCATAGTAGTATTTTCATATAATAAAAGGAAACTATTTATATGGCCACTATATTTTATGTGGTACATGGCATTATATGAAATATTTGGATGCATATTATTTGTTACAAAAAGAAATAGCTTATAAATAGTAACTTCTTTGAGAAGTTACCTTCCAAAATAAGCTTCTCAATGTATAGGAAGCCATAAGTCTTGTATTTCATAAATGTATCATTAAGTTTTGATACTAATTAACTTGCACTGTAAGTTATTTGTAATTACATCATAATATATTTCAAAACCTTAATTCTGATTAACTTTGCTATAATAATAGATTTTTTTTCTAATAGCAACTGGCATAAATGGGTTCAATCATTGAGATCAATACAAATTGTTGCATAAGCTTAAATTTGTCCATTGGAAGAAAAGTAGAGACTTAATGAGTTGTATTTTCATGTCCTTTCTTTCAAGTCAGTTTACATTTCCAGAACCAAATATTCAAAATAAAACCAAGTAGTTCAAACTGACAAATACTGACCACAGAAATTCATTTTAATTTCAGATATGTGTAAGGAGACAGAATAAACTTCATCCCTACGGCACCAGCTTATCACATGCTCTTTTCATTATGACTTCAACAGGTCCTGAGGAGAATCAATTTAAAGTGGCCTGAGATGCTACAGCAACTCACTGGTACACCTCAAAGCATGTCCTTTAACACTGAGATTACTACAGTGGTGTACTGGGTCTGGCTGAGATGGAGTCACTAAATGAATCTTCTTCTCAAAAGTCCATGGGTGTTGTGTTTCCCAGCTGTGGCTAAAGGCATGCTGATACCAGAGCATTCTTTTGGTGGCTGCTGGACAGTGCTTGCACAGAAGCATCAAGGCTTCTCTCCACTCCCTTTCCCTCAAAGGCTGGGAGTAGGGGCTGGGTGAGAAGTTAGACAAGGACATAGCTGGGGTGGGTGAGAGAAACTGAGACTTTGGAAATCCCATACTGTACAACAGCATGCCCAGCAATAAAGCCTCAGGGAATGGAAGAGGAAAGGAGTATGTTTAGTGTTATGGAGTTTCTCTTCCAAAACAACTACTACATGTGCTGAGATGAGGCTCTGCTTTCCAGGGAGCAGCTGGACATTTACTTGCTGATGCAAAGCAGTGAACAAATTTCTCTTCTTGCTTTGTTTACATGTGCTGCTTTATCTTTTCTTATTAAATTGTCTCCTTAATCCACGAGTCTTTTTGCCTTTCTTCTGTTTTTCTCCCCATCTCTCAGGACAGGGAAAAAATCTAAAGGTAGGGTGGATGTTTGGCTGCTGTCCATGGTCAACCTACCACAACTCATTTAGTGCAAATAAGTGTCTACATTTCAGGAAGAGAAGGCATTTTGCAAGACTAAAGCCGTATGTTATATATTGGTTTTTTCCACAATAGCATCTATCTCTGAAGGTGTAATAAAATAAACTAGGAAATTAAAAGAACATGCATTTCTGTACCACAACTATGCAGATATTTGCTGATGATATCTAAAATCACTGAGCCAGTAGAATATCTATTCTTGGAGATATACAAAGCTCAATTGGTCTTGAGTAACCTGATGTAGCTGTGAAGTTGGCTCTGCTTTTAGAGAGCAACATGAACTCCCGTAGTTGGTTATTATCTGAATTATTCCAAGGTTCTCAGGTCTAGTACTCCTTGCTTCTTTCAGAGCACTATTTGAAAAAGCCATTTTCAGCTTTCCAGCAGGCTTGAAATGGCTTTAAATGTAAGGTAATTTTCATGATAAGCCATGCTGCCTGCATCCAGGAGTTGGGCTACTTGTTCTCTCTGTCTTTCCTGGTTTTTTCTTTTTTTCACCAACAAAAAAACCATTAATCAGAAGCAACAAAGATGAATTCAGGTAAGTGGTTGAAAAAGTAGTGCCAAAGCAAAAGGCTGCCTTAATTCTCAATTAGTTTTCTCAGACTGGAAAGAAAACAACCCAGTAAACATTACTTTAATAAAGTTTGAGCATTTATTACATTCAGTGATGTGCAAACAGGCGGACCTGTTCTCTGAGGAACAAAGGGAAGTCAGAAGGGGCTGAAGCCATGAGCCACAACTTCCAGTTGCAAAAAGGTCTTCATAACAGTCATTTAAGAAACAGACAAAATGTGTGAGGAGTTTCCTCAATTCATGGCAGCCATATTATTGACATATAGGCTGCTTAGCTTGACTTATAAAAGCTTTTCGCCTCTTCCTCTGCTGGTGAGTGGAGAGACTTGAGAGCTGCTTTCCACTGCACCCTACTCAGTCTACAATTTAAAGTCATCATCTCCATCACCTAAGCATGGTTCCCATTGATAAAAAGGGACTGCCTTGACATGATCAGTGGCAGTATCTGGACAATCTTTTCTGGATTACTGTATATTTTCAGAATATAGAGGATGTGTCAGTGTATCAGAGTATGGGTGATCTCTCCACAGCTTACCTGTCAATAATGGCACACATGTCAATGGTGACATTGGCAAAGCTTCCCAGCTCGCCTTGTTCCACTGCATGCAAATCGACCAGATGATCATCCACATGAATACTCTGCATGCATCCCTGAAAAGAATGCTCAAAGAGGGAGTGATCTGTGTCATTCATCTGTACAGGAAAACCTGCAGAGAAGAAAAATAAAGAACATTATTAGCCTCATCTACTATGACTTAAGCCAGGATTTTTTCAAAGGAAAAGAAACACCAGTTTCCTAAACGAGGGTAGAAAAAAGGCAATGTGGTAAGGAAATATTATAAAGTTATTATTTTACATTGCAATGTTATTAATTTATGTAATTATCAACTACCTGAAAGATTTATACAATACAGCTGATGATTCATTAATTTTTGTCTAAAGGATGGAAGTTTTCTGCTACTTTATCCTCGAGTTCTCTCTGCTGCTGCTTCTTATTCCTTCTTTCTCATAGAAATATTCTTGGAATAGGGAAAGAATTTAACACCTTGCTATATTTTAGAACTCACATTCTAATTTCTCTGATTTTTCTGACTAAAAATGCAGCCATGAAGTCTTCTCTAGAACTAGGTTTCCAGTCTTTGTCGCTTTATCTTTTTGTTCATGAGCAAGGAATACTTGTGCTGGAATCTTTATGTAAACTTAAAAATAGTCATAAAAATCTAATGTCCTTGATCACTTCTGAGGAATCTGAGGAAATTCTGTTGTATTTTCAGTTTTGCTCGAAATACATTCATTTTCTTCTGTGTTTGAAAGTGGTTTGCAAGAGATGAGAATGACTTAGTGTCTTGCTTAGGCTAAAGGCAGAGACACGGCATGTTTATATGCAATTGTTTAACTGAATGCTCTTCAGAAGTGAACGTGTCAATTCACTTGAGAAAAATGTCCTTGATAAGACAGTGGAGAGACTCATTCACTACTTATAAATCTTCAACAATGTACTCCCTGAAAAAGGCAGAATCCATTTAAGATGGGAACAGGAAGGAAGAGAGAGAGGGGAACAACAGTTTATTGAAAAGAAGGTAAAAAAGATAAAAATCCTGAAAATTCATAATGGTGTTACGGATTTCAGTTAGGTAGATGGCCAGCCATGCAGTACTTGTCTGACAAGGGTAAAATATCGTACACATTTGCTATGGTGGCTAAGACAGATTTTACAGCTCCCATTCGTTCTCCCACTTTTCTGTCCACCTTGCCAATCTCCAATGTCTTATGGCCTCTTCAACAGCATTTGTGGAGATAGGAGAATAAAAGATTATCAAACTGCTATTATTTGAACAGTGGCAGAAAAAAGTTATGAACCTAATTTTAAATTTTGTTCCTGAATACAGTTTTTCACATGCTACATAAATAGTTGAATTGGCTGAAAAAGAGGGAAACAAGTAGAGAAACAAGCTGCTTGAGGTCAGATGATGCCTAATATAGCACCTATTACCAAAAAGCCCCACAACTAGTTACATATAAGTTTTTGCCAAAATCTAATTAAGATACATTTTAACTAAAAGGCTTTTCCAGAGATTTCATATCGTCATTAATACTCTAAAATTTTCTAAAATGATCCTGCCCATCAGCTAAATTTACTTTTGGTAGCTTCTAAATTTCCATCGCTCATTTCAGTAAGCACTCACTTCAGAGTTCACTGGTGGTGGCATAGAATCAATCAGAGATGCTATAGTAACTAAGCTGTGAAAATGCTAGAAGTTCATTCTGACAGGTATCTCAAGAACCTGGGCTTGCCTTGAGGTTGTATCTCCTCTGGACTAAAATTATGACACTATTACAGGGAGCCATAAACTGCTATGAGACACATTATAACCATGTCACACTAACACACATTCAATGGAAAAGGAAAAGTTCATTGGGAATCCCCTGAATGCCTAACAGTGCATAATGACCTCAGCAGATCAAATGCCACTCCCTAAAAAAAACCCAACCAACCAACCAACCAACCAAGCAACCAAAAGTGCTAATCATGGACTTTAGGAATTGTTATTTTGGACAGGCAGAAAAATCAATTTGTAGGAACATGACCTATACTGTCTTTCCAGTGTGGCATTGGCTAGTGACTTATCTGATGAAAAGAGGACAGAGCTTTCAGAAGCCTGCCTCCTACTTTTTTTAAGTCATTCTTTCTGGTGACTGATTAAACTGATTTATGTGAGGCTTGACAGCCAGCAGTAGAGAGAGACAGAAGTGCAAGTTAGTTCTGTGTTGTTTGGTGGATTCAAGCACAATATTTTCATGTTCCTACCAGGCACTTTCCCCAGTTATATTTAAACAGCTTATGCTTTCAATTGTCTGGTTTTGAACTGTCACTGAACCCTAGAACTTTCTCCCAAGCAAGAATTCCCAAAATAATACAAAGCATATTTTCATTTTGATCTTTAGTGCAGTACCAGAGCAGGACTGGAAACCCAAATATCATATTCGAATCCAGGGCACTTCAATTCCTTTGGTTTAAATCCTAAATTCAAGGTTATCAGCATCAAGTTAAACAGTAATATTAGTGTAAACTCTGTAAATCCAAGGAAATTATACAGACATATCAGAATATAATGGAAGATTATTCACCATCCTACACACACTAACTGAAAAATAAGTTCAAAACTGAGAGCCACAATTCACTGTTCACATCAAAATGAGTGTGGACCAAATATCTAAGTTGAAAATGTATTATTAGATTCAACAATTTGAGACCATCCCAGAATTAACTACAGAGGTATTTCAATACATGATTCTCAGCTTCACTGCATCTAAGTATGCGCTATATTAGTGCACAGCTATTATTGCTCTCTAACATATTCTGCTGTTTGCTACTGGTTGAACCAGCACACAGAAAAGTGGCAGCTGGGTCCCTCAGCCTCGATGGGAATCCCATGTCCTTGGGTTTACTGGCAGGAGAAGGAGCGAGTTGTGGGATGGAGTGGCTGGAATTGGCAGCTGCTGCTAACCTAACTACATAAATCAAGCTTTTCTCTGTTATCCAAGAGAGTGGTGTTCCCTGAGTGTTAATCAGCTTAGGATTCTGAAATTTTTCTGTATCTATCAATGGATGAAGACTACAGTTTTCCCATGCAAATGTCTTTGTTTGCCTGTCTTGCTGCTATTTCCTTTGCTTTTTCTAGTCATGTAAGAAACTGGAAGAGGCGGGAGTTTTATGCACTAGTACCGCACATTTCATAATAAGTCTGTGGGGTTGACTGGGTGTCAAAGCATTTCAGTCATGCTATACTCTAACAGATAGTTATGCGAAGAGGTAATTTGAAAAAGCAATTCCCACTCCACAGGGAGTGGAAGAATGAGTTTTTTCAACCATATGCTTCTCACGGAAAAAGAGGAAAAGCAACTAGATAAGCTTTACTCATATTGATTTTGAACTACAGGTATACAGTCTAATGTCCTTTAATATTGGTGAGACCTGGACATTTAAGACTATTTTGATCAGAATCATTTGAAGGGCAAAGCTTCTGCCTCAAATGCAAAACTCAAAATTGCCTAGTACCTTGTGGTTTTAATTCAATACACAAGACAATGCCTTCCACTTCCAGATTCCCATTATTGAGACATGATTTACTTCCTCATCCTTTCCACAGTGAATGAATTTAAAGAAATGAAGTTCTCTAACTAAAGCTGACAGTAGTCCTGACACTAGGAAGGCTAAGTAATGGATAAACAATTTGGACAGCACTTCATTGATCTTCTTGTTGACAAAAAAATATGGACATTTTCAAAATGCACAAGAAATTCAGTTTGCACAATTCAAAACAATGTTCATGCTTATGTTTACAAACACAACTCTAAGTCAGGAGACTCCATTATCCTGTAATTTCTGACATAAAGAATCTGTACATTACCATTTTAATTTTCATATTTAAAGACCACATAGAGAGGGAGTATAATCCTGGAAAGGTCAGACATGGATTACATCTGAATTTTACAGTGTTCAAGAAATTTTGTTTCCAGGACTTAATTCTGATGTACTAAACACAGAACAGCCTAATTCTAGATCCAGCTCCTGAATTTAGTTCAGACCTTCAAGAAAAAGCTAGAGTTTAAATGAGTTCTATTTTTTTTTGTTAAAAGTCACTTTAATATAATAAAGTAAATGAATTAAATGAACTATAATAAATACAATAAAACACCTATAAAATTAAAAACATATTCCTTTTCCAGTTTCAAGATCTATTATGTCTCTTTTCAAATCAGCAGAGTAAGGTACTACCAAAGGCATTCTAAAACAGGAAGTTGAAGGAAGAATACATTCAGGTTCATGTTATAATAATAGAAGAAAGTATATATAGTCAGAACACTTGATGTACTACTCGTTTCTGAGATCTGACTTAAGAATGAAATATCATACTAGATGTACAATATGGGATTATTTTGCACCCCTATATACAAATTCTGTTGTAACAAGAAGGCGGTTTTTCTTTATGGTATTATTTTTTTTTCCTTTTATATTATTTGTAAGTTAATGATGGGCTTCAATGAATGTATACAGATGGTTCTTGATGTTTTACTTCTTTAATACAATAAATACACTTAATTTAAAAAAAAATAGTAATTAGTATCTTTGATATCTAACCAGTAATCCATATTGTCCTCACCTAGTTACATGAGTAGCTGAAGGATAATCAATTAAAAAAACCTGACTCATTTCAGGCCTGACAGTGATTTTTATTGGTAGGATTTTCAAGTATATGGCCAGGACTCCTGCTATGTAGAATGAGAGAGGGGAAACAAAGCTCTTTATCTGTCAGGATAAATAGCAGCACAGTCTCATTGAAGGGTCAAGTAATCAAATTTTCTATATATATCAGGGTTAAAAGACGTTATTCTGAACCCACAGAACAAAATCTAAATTCAGTGCGCAACAATGTACTTAGATTGAAGATATAGTTGATGTTTCACATGTTAATAAATAGGAAAAGACACTGAAAGAAAAGCGTGATCCACCTACCAATTCAGATTCACTGGAGTATTTTATCCTTGTTTCAGTCAGATCAGAATGGTGCCTTAAGTGTCAAGTGGAAGACAGTCAGTAACCTTGGGGAAACAAGAAGATTCCTACTCCAAGAGCATGAAATAAACCAAACAAATTGCAGAGGGGATGAACAGCATGAATTAAAATAGAGTATTTTTTTTCTATTTCTGCATTTCTGTAAAGTTTGTTGTTTTTTTTTTTAAACTGTAGTTGTCTTTCTGTATTAGGGAATATTGAGACTAATAATGGAGTTTGCAATGACATTTGGATCCCACATCTAGCAACTGTAAGAACTGTTCTGATAATCGTAGAATCATATAATGAGGAAAATAAAGATGAAAATAAACATGACTTTAGCATCTTTCATCTTGATGGAATGTAAAAAGGCAAGAATAGGGACTACAATTTGTCTCTGTGTGTTAGAAAGTCACCAATTTCTTGAATAAGTAATTTTATAATAAATTATTCTTTGCTTTCATTGTTTTGTTTATGGAAATACAGAGGGTGATAGCAAGGCAGTGCATTCTATTCCAAAAAATCTAAATTACTAACCTAAGAAACCCAAATATGTCTATACACAGAGAAAAACGGATTTTACTAAAGCTAGAGTTTAGAATAAGAATGTGATGTGCTTCTAGCACTCCTGGAGTACACATGAGCACCTTGGTAAAAACAACCTAGCATTAATGAAGTCTTGGTGGACTTCCCAGAATCTTCTCTGTACATGTCATTTGTAGTATGATGAAAAAGTTTAACTAAACAAGACTCGGCAGCATTTTCTACCAGTGGTATGACGCCTGATTTTTTTGTCTCCCTTGGAAATATGCTCTTCAGCCATACCTTCTTCGCTAAGAATATTTTATCACCAGTTTTCTGCTTATTAATTTGAGCCAGTTTTGGAGAAGCATTGAGATTTTTCAGTATCTCTCTACACTATCACTCCTTAACTCCCAGCTATATTTCCTTTGGTATTTGCAAGTTCCTGATAGACAGATTTTTTAAAATGAAGCTTCTAAGACCTCTCTATTTGAGGTATGAATACCAATACAGCACTACAGACTTCCTTTATTGAATGCCAGAGAAATTCTAGGGTTATGTGAACAAGCCATAGATATAGGTCATGTAGAGCATAATAAGTTATCTGAACATGTAATTATACTGGTATTGTTTATAAGTAGCTGTCAAAGATAGAAACAGGAAGATAAGAAAAAGTCCAGAAGATACTCAGTTGACAACAACTGAGCAACCAGGAGTAAACAGACTATCTTCAAGACACAGCACAACTTGCACAAATACTATTTTACAAGAATTTAAACGCCTAAGATGACAGCCCAGAAAAAAAAGTAGAGGAAAACAATTTTGTCAACACTGACAAAAGCTTAAACAAAAGCCAGGCACACAGTTCCAAACAGGAAAATTGCTGACAATAACAAGGAAGGGTAAGACTACAGTATAATTGTCTTTTTTATCAGCTTTGTTGATTCTGTGCTTCTCTCAAATTGCTATGGACCTTAGTGTGAACAGCAGTGGGCTTCTCAAGAAGAACTGCTTTGAGACAATCTTCCAAATGGCTTACCACAGAATTCATACTCAAATATGTTTGGGGCTTCCAAACACTGTTGGAAAATAGCAGGCTTGTAACCCAGGTTTCATGGTAATGGTACCAGTTCAGTTGGAAATGAACTGCAGTGGACACTGAGGTACATCTCACCTTTAGGTCTGATATCTCATTCCTTTTCCTTTATTTTTCCACACCAAAGGAACTCTTTTTATTATTAACTCTAGGTAACTACAAATATGGTAGCTTTCCTATTTTCAAAGTAACTTCCTGCAAAATAGGTAGACCATGTCATTTCCAAATAAAGAGATTGTCTGGAAGTTCATACCCAAGCACAAGTCTGTTCCCAAATCACATAGAAATTGGACTACATGTTAAAAAAAATCCATGTGCTATATTGTTACTGGGAGAAAATTTAGATAATTTAGCAGAACACAAGCATGGTTTTCATTCACGAGAAATTATTTCAGTCTTAATAAATACTCCAAGACATCTTGCTGTTTGATAAGTGGGTAAACTTCATAAGCTAGTTCGAATAATACTGACATGGAAAAGAAATATTTTCAGATAATCTAGAATCCTTCTATATTCAGAAAAGAAACTACCTATTAGTGTTCTTAGATAAAAATATTTAATGGAAAAAGACCTACTGCCAACCAGGTATGATAATAGTCTATTTGAAAATTGCTGCTGCAGACTTTGCTTCTCTCAGAGCCACAAATCTTACAAACATGATCATATACCAACATATAATATGAACCAAAATATAAGATGAACCACCACTCCGTGGTGGATGAGAACAAATAAAATTATTGCATGAGACTAGTTTTAATGATTTTGTCTTAGACATGGAGAAGATGAGCCTGTCTCTCCCAGTTCCAAAACTGTGTGAAATTTAATGAATTCTTCCTCTTTATGGTTGTTTCTGAAGTTTTTCTGGTTTTCTGTAGGGTGGATAAAACCAAACTTTTGCCCAGAGATTTGAGAGCTAAAACAAAACATTCTTGTTTACTGAGGAAAAAAAAAAAAGGCTAAATATTATTGTCACATTAGGGTAACATCTAAAAATGGGGAGTATAGAGGTAAAGAATTAGGTAAAATAGTGTCAAAAATACACATAGGTGCTAAAATTGATACTTTTTCAAATCACAACAGAAATAAATCAGGTGTTATTGAATACAATGCACAGTTAATTTTCCAGCTATTTTTTGACTTGCTCGTTCTACTTCCCTTGTGTTATGTGATTTTTTTTCTTTTTCTCCAGAAACTACTTGATTTTTCCAGTTGTTAAATACTTTTAATTCCTGCCTACATCAATGGAGTTTGAGAGTAGTCAGCTACTAAAGATATAAATAAAGAGTTCTCAGGAAAAGCAGAAAAAAAAGACAAACAACTAACTTAAAATGAAAGAGAAAATTTGACATACATTTAATTCTTTACTTAGAAAATGGCAGTGAAGAAAAAAAACGAGGACACTCAGATTGTAATAAAGTTAATATAAATAACATAATTAAATGGAAAGCAAATGGAAAATAGCCAATATTGTTTGAAAATATTCACTTATTATGAGGCATTTATGCATAGCTTTATGCTCTTAGTACAAAGCCAATTCTGTTTCCTGGAAGAGTAACATTTAAATAAATTAACAAAACATTTTTTATATCATCTGACAAATTAAAAACAACAAAAATGTATTCTGTTGTTTTAAGATGCAGGTTTTATTACCTTTATATGTTGATTTCCATTAATAAAAATATGCATGCATGGCTGAATACTTTAAATATGAAATCAGCAAGAGGTCTGTTTTGGAGTAAACTCAGAAGATGTCCTGATATTCCTTTTTAGATAATTCTTCATATAACTTGCAAATAAGAGTAATGGCAGCAAGTTTCAATTATCACTTCCTGACTTGCAGAGAATGATCACTATTACTAGTCTTGACTAATTTAAGTCAATCTAACACTTTACTGCAATTTACATGTTATTTTATAGGTTAGGATAGAAAATACAGAAAGCTACATAATGATTAAATCACAGGAAATCTGTACATTACATTATTTATATAATACATCTATCATAGGCTTTCTATTTTATAACAAAGAAAATAAATGTACGCCAGATTTTCAAAGTAACTGCTATTTCACTTATACCAAAAATACCTGATGGATAAAAAACCATCTAGATATTGCTGGAGATAATTATAGTTAGGGAGATAAAAGCAGCAGAAAATACTCCATCCCTATTTATTGCCTTTAAGAACTCTAGAGTGTGGACATTGCACTGTTGGCATTAATTGTGTTATGTTATTTGTCACTGCTACGTGAACCTGTTTGGTATTTTTATGTTCTGCTAAGTTGTGGCTACAGTATCACTAATGTGAAATTACTTTGAATGAAAGTAGTGGTATAGAATTAAACCAATTCATCGACAGATTAACATGAGATTTATATTTTAATCAACAATTATTATTTCAATACAGTTAGCAAGGTGTCAAAATGAAAGCACTTTGTGATGAGTAGCTAACCATCCAAGCCAAATCCTTTTGAGCTACAGTTTGTACAACCACAGTATGTCACTTTGAGGTAAACTGCACCAGTTTGAAATTGAGATTTGGCTTCAGTACCTTAGCCACTATTTCTAGTTTCAGCCCATTCACTGAATGTCCTCCAGTATTCCCGATTTTCTCACTGAGCTCCTACTACCCTGTGTCAACTGTAACTACAGACAGTACCAACCTCTCCAGAGATTTACCAAGAGTATAGAATTATCTTTTGATTCCAAATACTCACTTGGAACTTGGCTGCTAATACATTCTGATTTATATTTTACACTGGAAAAGTGATCCATTTTGAAGTGAATTCAGATATTCAGTGCATCTTAAACGTCTATTCTGAAAATTCTTAAAATTTAATTTACAGACTTATATTTTTGAATCTGAACTAATTTATCTGTAGCACATAATTTGTAACCATTTCAAGTGAAAAGTTATCAACCTTTAAAAGTATTGTAAGTGGAAACCACTCACATAGCAGTGCATATTCAACTTATATTAATATTAGAAAGAAATCCATAACATTAACCAGAATGAACTCTGGAAAAAATAAAAATAGAAAAATTAATTTTCTATTATCTCCATAATTCTTTAAACCTCTTGAGAGTGGGGACATTTCACTAAGTAGAAAGAAATAAGAGTGTATTTCTGTCTTACCCCTAGGACTTCAATATTGGAAAGGAGTAGCATTCCATCACATTTTCTTTAACAAAGAGTTTTTTCTAAAATGATAGTTTTCTTTCTCAAAATAAAAAAAACAACAACAACAAAAAAACTAGAAACAGATCTTTAATCTTGTACAATTAGGAAATTTTTGAAAAATTTCCAGCTGTTGAGTTATGGTGCATTCCTTCTTTCTCAGCTCATCCAATCTTTACTCTATTACAGGCCTGGTCACTCAAAACAAGGAATGTATACAGTAGAGAATTTGTGGAAAGTACAATACAAAAATTAATTTAACTTCAATCTCCTGTCTTTTTTAATAATGATAAAAAAAACCATCAGGCAATTTGTTTTCAAAGAAATTGAATGAAACTTCAAGTTTAAACCACAAAACAATCCTTATTTTTTGTTCCCAGGAGAAATATCAAGTCCAATGATGCAAAGGAGATTTCTTAAACAGCATGGCTGACTTTTCAAAAGCATGGCAGGCATAGCAGCAAAGCCTTGTAGAGTAGTGACTCAAAATAAAGTCAATGATAGTTTTTTGAATAGCAAATTACAGGACATAACTGTGTTAAATTGCCCTAGCTTTATTAAATCTTCTCTTGAAAGTGCTTCAGGATGCATGATATTGATTGACTGACGTGTGGAGGAATGATGTTATTTTCTTGAAAGAAAGTTGCTTTTTTCTTTGCTTTTCTTGGGAATAGACACTATAAAATACTCAGGAAAAATAATGTTATTGATATGCTGCATCCACAATGGATTTCCTCCTAGTGTAATGTTGAATGATTCCTACGAAAATGACTGAAGCAATTCATGTGTGTCAAGGAAAGCTACACAAAGGATATTACAGCTGCCTAAGTATAAAAGAGATCTTAATTTTAAAAAATTTTCTTGGGGGATTTTGTGGATTTTTTTTAATGAAATATTTGTACTCTTAAATATTTAAAATAATCATAGATGTTATAATGTATGAAATTGAAAATATTTTTTTTTCACTAGGAATTCAACGGAAGTCTTTAGCAGCTATCAGGCAGTTACCTTTCATCAGTATGGACACTGGCTTCTCAGTGAAACATCAGTGAATATGAAAATAAAGATCAAAATTACAGTCATTTATGAAAAATAAAATTATAAAATCACAAACTAATTTCATTTTAGGTGGTCCAAATTAGATAACACCAAATTAGGGCAAGTTGCTTAGGGATGCGTCCAGTCCAGTTCACTGTCTGTGAGGATGGAGATTTCAGAACTTCTGTGGACAAACCGTATTATCACTCTTATAGCTGAGAAGTGCATCCTTGTATTTAATCCGTGTCTGTTACCTTTTATTTTCTTATCATGTTCCTCCAAGAAAAGATTGGATTCTTTTTCTCTAAACCCTTGGAGCTTCAACTCCAGCTGAGCTTTGGTTTTCCCAGTTTCAGCTCTGAACTATGGGCAATGACTCTCTTCCTCTTGGGTAGCCAATTGTTGCTTCTGCCTGGTGAGTTGTTTCCTTCTTGCATTTGAACTCTTCTAGGTATTCTTTTTCCCTATAGCTATTGATAGCTTCTTTTAAACAACACAAATTATTGAAACAGATCTGTTAAACTATGCAAAAAGCCCAGTGCTGTATGTAAGGCATTAAGTTCCAGCTATTTATGTACAAACACCCTTTATTATTTACTGGGAAAGAACCGGAAAATTGATTATAATGCAAATTGCCTTATTGTCCACTTCCTTCATATTATATTTGCTGGCTGTTAGAGTGACATTTCACAGTGTTGCTTTGGTAGATATTTGTGGAAGTTGAAGCAGGTAATGCAAGAACTGTGGATGATACTTTTTGCTCTTGCCTATGAAATATAGGCATTTTGGGGAAAATCTAAACAAGATGAGGGATTAGACTCTAGATGAACTCTACTAAAAGGTAGAGCACAGGAGTTATGCTGTGTTAGACCAGGGTGATTTTTGTTGTCATTTGGACCACAAGGAGTTTTTGCAGAGGAAACAAGGGAAAGACAAAGACCATAAAGGTTATTACAGGGATGTTGGAATTGGATAGTTTGGATAAGCCAGCAGCAAATAAATGTCTAGGGAAGAGAAGAGGGACCAAAACATTTCAGAAAGCTCGTATACTAAAAGAAAATACAGCTGAGAGGGAATTAGAAGTTTTACAAGGATATTAAGTATAACTTCTTCACTGACTATGCACACTCATCTGATTAATAATTTTGTATTTAGTGAAATAACACTTAAAGATTCACTTGGTTTAGAAAAGAGACAGATAACCACAAAGATTTTCTTTGATTATGGCTTGGATTGTCTGAATTTGCTAAAAGTGAAAGACCAGACTTCTGAATTTTGTGTCTAAAGTGACCCAAACAGCAAGTATATGCAATCAAACAAGCACAAAGGAAAACAAAAATGTCACTTAGCTCCTCTTGGAAAACTAATAAAGATGCTTAGATAATCTGAGCTACACTACTGACTTCATAGAAGGTTACATGTGCCCAAAATTATAGATGCCACTTCAAAAAAAAAAAAAAAAGAAAGAAAAAGAGTGGTTTTACATTTGTAGTGTAAATCCACAATTCCTTATTCAAGAAAGCATGTCAGTCCATGTATACAGAAGTTAAGTAAAAAAGACTTATTATCTCAAATTATTTATCTAGTTAGTTGCATTATCTTCATAATATGGCTTTAGATAGCAAGGCAACAGAGCAGTGGAGACTAGTTGCTACATCCTATTTAACTTCTGTTATATTTTGTCTGTGTTGGGAAGGTGTTAAGTACTGAAGTCCTTGTAGCATGTGTGATTGAAAACGAGCCTTAAACATAGTCACTCAAACAATACTTAGACAACTTATCCAGACAGGTGGCAAATGACTGTGCCTAATTTCTTGGCTCTGTCAGATTGCATATCCTGAACTCTTAATTTTTTTTCTTGCCTCTATTTTGCCTTTTCACTTAAATATTTTGTAAGGAGAATTTGAAATACAAGTGAAAAACTGGAAATCCACCATTTACTGGATTCCTGAGAAATAAAAAGAAGCTGTCTTATTGTAGTCGGAGATTAGGTGTGAAATTATAACTATATAACAGTGTCACATACAGAAATATGGTATTTGCAATTCAAATCAATGTGCTTCTGTACAGTACCAGTCACACTCAGGTCCTATTTCTGTATGTCCACATGTGGTATATTTAATTTCCATGCTGGAAATCAGCAGAAGTCAACATTCACAAAGCTGTGATTTTTGGATAAGAATGTGTGGGGCACGTTCTGTAAGCAGGAATATTTTGGTAAATTTTGTTGTTCACTGAAATATTCACAAAAGAAAATAACCAAATTAAGTCCAAGTCTAATATGGGACACGCCCATAGGAATATATGTACTCCATTTGACTTCACATTCACACGTGACAGGAGTAAAAAGGAGACACAAAGTGAGAGAAAGTAGTATATTACTAGAATCAATCAACTCTATGTACAGCAATCATTAGAAGATGGTAATTCTCTAAGTTTGATTGTGCACTATATCTGAGCAAAATATGTCTCCAGAAAGAAATCTGATTTTCCGATCCTTAGTGTTTAACACTGAAATCCAAGGACACTCTAGCACAGTGAAGAAATGTTACCAGAGGCCTATCTTTAAGACAAGGGCAGAGAAAGGCAGTAATTGGTAGCACTTATAAGAACAAAAAGTCAGAAATTTCATGACCTGGACTTCAGTTTAGAATAATCAGATTATAATGTTGAAATGACTTTTCCTTCTCTTATCCAGAGAACAGACATCTGAACTCTTCTAAAGGAGTCACCTTATATTTAAAGAGAAGTTAATGCCTTTTGGAATGTTAGGTTTACCTTAGGATTAAGTGCTTCCACTTGTACCATGAAGACAGTGAAGGCTTCTGTGATTTACAGGCACTCAGAGCTTTGTAAAAACTGAACGCTTGCTTACCAGACATACACATTTGCATATATACTTATATAGTAAAAGGAAACTGCACTCAAAAAATTCATTTATTGTCAGAGATCTTTCAAATATCCACTTTTGAGTAAAGACAGGTGTTCATAACTGGAAAATGCTGAAAATATGTACAAAATTATGGCAGTGACAATCTTCAGGAAAGAGAAGAGAGATTTGTCAGGATGCATTTTTATAAGTCATGTCAACTAGATTGCACTGAATTGATCTGGTTGGTGATGATAAAAAGCAGCTACTTATACAATTTTGATAGACATTGAAGTCTATCAAGCAAGGCATTACAGGAAAAATACTGGATAGCAATGATCCCAAATAAAAATCAAATATAATTTTGAGAACAATAAATGATATAGACAGAGAGGTACAATCTGCTCATTTGTAAGCCCACCAGAGCTACCAAAGCTACTACTGATGTTTTATAAATAGAACTTGGTTTTTCACTGCATCACTACATTCTTAACTCATGTTATCATGAGGTAAGAAGTGACATCATTCAGTTCTCTCACTTAACTCACAAACTAAAAATAAGCAAATATTCTAATACACACAAAATGAGGAACAATTGGCTGGAGAATGAGAAGCAGATTTTCCACAGACAGCAGAAAGCACATTAAAAGAATAGTATAGCTACTACTCAAGAGAAGAAAAACACTGAAAAACAATATAATTACTTGAAAACTACAAACTTACCTAAATCAACTACTCCAATTTAGGAATGCAATTTTAACCATGTGCTCTGACAATCTTAGGTAACTACAGCAAAACCTTAATGCTAAGTGTCAAATTTACTATAGTATTGCCTTCTCATACAATAGAGAAATCAGAATTGTATTTATACAATACAAGCATTAGCTTTTAGAGATGTTCCTTTGGTTTTTTTCCAACTCTACTGCCTTCACAAAACTATAGGCAATATTTACCTTGAAAGTATTCAAACAAATTATTGACTACAGATGTCTATGCCAATACTGTCACTCAAAATATTATTCATATTCTTCTTTTTGACAAGGGCTGCTTTTAAATTCAATGCCACAGAGGTACACTTAATATTCATTTGCTTAATATACATTTGTGTATATTTATTTGTCCCCTCTCCCTTCTGTCCTCTTTTTTCAATAAATTAGAAAGAGATGGTGTTTCCTAATCTTTCAAGGGGAGAAACTTTGGACTTAGCAAGTCAGATAATTGGGAAAAGTGATTTACACTATTGTAAAATGTTGTTTGATAAGTGAATGGAAGAAATCATATGGCAGCTTACTGTAATTTTCAAGTAATAATTCAAGGTTGTGATATGAGTTTTGGCATGTAAATGTTTGATATTTTTAAATAGAATTGAAAAAGTAGTATGTTCTTCATGTTTGTACCATACTTCTATTGTATTAATACTGTGATTCAGGGTTTCTGTTGGTAACCTGCAAGGGCATATTGGGCTTGGGCCTTTTTTTTTTAATTTTTTTTTAATTCTTGATGTTTCAGTAGTGTTTTGGTGTATTTTCATCCTTTTGTGAAGCACTGAATTGCCACAGCAAGACTGAATCTGACACAAGGAAGGCCAGTGCTTCCAGAGGTTTTAAATTCTTGAGTGACTCCCCTTGACCTGCTCATTTAGCATGCTCCACTAACTAGAATGGCAGATATATCTGGAGAGGCTCAGGGTATTCCTCCGTGAGTAGGATCCTTTTACCTGGATGCATAGGAAATTTGAGATAGGTAACAGTGGCCCCTGCAGGATTAGACTATTGGTGCTGCCACATGAACATTTCAGTTCTTTTCCTGTGGTTACAAATGTTCACAAGCTTTTCTTTAATTTTCCCTGTGATCAAAAGTCAGGCTTAGGGTGATAGGAGGGTGTATGTAGAAAGAATAGTCCAAAATCTGTTGGTTTAAATATCTGCTTCATGGATTGAGGGAAACAGAAGGCACTAACTTTTCAATCTTATGTTTCTAAGTCATGTCTCAGATATAGTATTTGAAAGTGCAGGGAATATTTATTAATAAATATATCTCTTAATGGTTTAAATTTTTCCTTCCATTCAAAATCAAAGTAAGTAGATTAAAAAGGCTAAAATGTAAGGTTCTGTGCACTTTAATAATTTTAGCAAAATTAGCAGAGCATGGAGGAGGTTTTCAAGGTGAATTTTAACACGGTAGCTTTGGAACCATGTCTTGGCAATTTATGAAACTTAGGAAAACATGCCTAACATTTTTGCTGATGATGCTAGATTGCAAAAAACAATCAGTTAGTTCCCTTTTCTTCTCTGGCATTCTACTAGCAGTTCTTTGATAGAGCAAAACATGGTAAAATATGCATAAAGTCGAATTTTAAATAAATTTCCATAATTAAGTTTGATTACTTCTATTTCCAAATATCTGCAGATTATTTTTCCTAACTAACACTGGGAATTTGACACTGGCACTGACTCTGCTGCCTTTTCCTGCAGGAAATTGTGTACTTTTGCCCATTAACTTGAATGTGTAAAGAATGTCAACATGCACAATCAATCTGTTCGCCACATTTCTAGATTGCTCTTTTTATTGTGTTCCTTCCCTCAGGAGTCTACACTGCAACTGTTGTAAAATTATATCAAAAATGTTGTAAAGCATGCAGACTTCTGACTTGACACTTGAATTTTAACACTGCATATTTAAAAATGCCAGTAAAAATATTGTCTAATGATTAGGTCCAGGAGAGGGAAAAAAGTCACAGCATGAACAGTTAATTAAAACAATTACTTCAATAAAAATTATAATATTATTCTCGGGAAAAATAATATACACTGCTTTATCTGCGTTTTTTTATTTCAATATATTTCACAGAATGATGTTAGCAGATATTGTTGTGGGATGTCTGCTGACTGGACTCTGCAGAAACCACTGAAAGAATGTTGAATCTGTGCCTGTTTCCTTAGGCAGGCAAGTCTTGGAACTTCTGATGTCTGGGATATCTGTTAGCAAACATGGGCATTGCTAAGACTAAAGCAAAATTTCTAGCCTTTCAAAAGTTTTTCCCTCAGCTTACCTTTTCCATAACCTGTCAGCTTTATATTCTGGCATTTTCAGCATAAACACTGGCACAGTTTACTGGCAAGGTGTGTGCATAGTTGCATATAAGGACATTTGCACACTGGGTCAGAAATAAATCTCTAGCATATTTGATGTCTAATTACTTCCGTATTATTGGTCTCATTTATAGAACTGTGTTCCTGGAAACAATTTTCATATCTCATCTGCTTTAGACATTATACTGAAAGTTTGTCTTTTGAGCTCTTTTTAAAATAATTTGTAGTAATTAATCATGTTTGCATATTTGTGTAAAGAGTATGCTGTCAAGGCAAATGACTGATCAGTAAAAAGGAAAAGTATACTGACATTGTACCTTTGTTAATTGGCCCAGTCCATAAACTTTAGTAGAGGAATAACAGTTTAGCACGTGAGAACTTGCTTCTTTCTCCCCTAAGTTAGAAAACTTAAGTTGATTTCTGATAGCAGTCGACACTAAATTGTGAAGAACTTTACCTGGCGATAAGGAGCATTCCCTTATTCACTTTGGTAATGTGAACAGCAAGTGATGTAAGAATTAAAGTTAATAAAAATTTTAGAATAAAGGTCCTTCTCAAATTTAAAATACAAGGTTTAGTTACGGATAATTTGGTAAGGATTTACCCCATAAAAAGAGCTAGATGGCATTTCTGTTTTCAGATGAGCTACTCTGTCCTAGAAATCTAGAAACTGAAAGATTAAAAGTAAGCAGCTTTGATCTTAGTACATTTGACATTGTCTTATTACATTTCACAGAATCTGAACTTTAGAAGTGTCTCTAGTTGTCCAGAAACACAGCTGTTTGATTGACATCATGCTACAAGTGGAGTCCCCTGTATAAACAAATAGCCCTGACTGGAGATTAGGCCCCTGAGCACAGGAGAAAGCAATCACCAAAGTACCATAGTCTCTTATTAAGGCATGCATAATATGCTACCATATCCACGTCACCTGCAAAGACACTGCATGTTATTAAAAAGTAATGAAATCTATTCCTCACTACTATGAATCCCCACTATTCAGATGTACAGGGTTTTCTCCCTGAGATATCATATATTCATTCACCATTCTTTGAAGCCCTCACTTTCCTTTGTGTATATTTAATCTTTTCTTCTTTTGCAAAATTTCCTTGCCCAGTTTTTCACTCCATTTCCTGCCACAATCTTGTTTTCTACCCATTTGTATCTTTCTTGGTTGCTTTATCAAGGATCTATTTCCCATGGTTCACTGATACCTTTCCCTTCTGTTTATTACTTCCCCTCTTGTCTAAAATCAACCTTTTTTTTTTTTTTCAACTTTCATATTCCTGAACAAAAATAAAAATAGGCATATGGTCTCTGAGACCTGAGGAGGAAAAAATATACAAACACAACAAGGATAGGGGGATGCTTCCATTGATATGCTCCCCTGAATTCCTGTGCTGTGCAATAAAGCGACCATCCTGAACCAGTTTGCCCACCCTATTTATATTTAATAGTGTTGATGAACTTTTTTTCTGTGGTGTGACTTAACTGTTCTCTGAAGCCAGTTACACTGGTCTCATCCGCAACAGAGTTTTGCATTTGAATACACTCACATTCAATTTAAATATGCTGATAATGCTTGGCTTGTGACAAACACTGAAAAGACATTTCCTATGCACATTTTTGTGCAATTTATGACTGCAAAACCAGATCACATCCTTCTTCCTCCAAGAGCAAGATGAGAACCCTTTTCTGTTCTTAATCTCTTCTCGTACAGAAGTGTTGATCTGCTTTATGACACTTTTCATAAGCCTTTTCTACTTCTAATACATCTTTCTGAGATGAGTTGATAATACCAAAATGGACAAAACATTCAAAAGCTGGGGGGAAGTCATTAATTTATACAATGGTACTAGCTCCCATTTTTATTCCTTGTCAGCTCAGTTTCTTGAAGAACCTGTGATAAGGAATTTAGTCTAAAGCTTTTTCTGAAATTCAGATATATCAGCTGGCCTGCAGTTTATCCATATGTTTACTGACTCCTATTAACAGCTGTGAGCCCTCAACAAGAACTGCATAAATGTTATATTTTCTTGCATAAATTACTTCTATACTTGATCAGATTTTTATTGACTTGCTTCAGAAATCAAATTTATTCTCAGACTCTTCCTGTTATCATCTAATAAGTGTTGTCACTTTTCCTAGCTTCTATACTTCTAGAATCTGGGTTAAAAAGAGAGCTAAGTAATCAGTTAGTAGTAATTTGTTTTTCATATTTGACTGCCTTTAGAACTCTCTGGTGAAGGCTATCTGGTTCTGTCCATATTTCTCCACTTAGGTACTCAAAATATCCCTTCACTGCAGCAACTGATTATTGCTGGATCTCTCATTTCCTCTTGATTCAACACAAGCCTTCTGGTTGATGCATATCCACACTTCCGTCTTTCTGCTTGTTGTCTGACAGATTCTAGTATGAAATCTGAGTTCTGCTAGCCCAGCTGCTAAGTCTCCTGAGTCCCAGGTATCTCCAAGCCAGAGATGTATCAGAATATGTGAAAGTATCTTATCTTACCAATATTAATTTATTCCCTTTGATAATTAAAGAGGATACTCCCTCATTCATTTACTATAAAAATACCCCAGAAGAAAATATTTATCCAGTTTTCATTGTACAGTCCAAAAGAAGTTCTTTATAATAATGTTAGTTTGAGTTTTAAATCTAAAATATTGTTAGAATTTTTAAATCAGACAACCGTACAGTGGACAAAACCGACAATGGCCAAAATTGCACTGTGATATTTTACCAATATTTTTCACTTAAGGTCCCTGCTAAGAATGAGAAGGAAAAAAAGAGAGACACGAGTAAATAAAACTTAAATATGGATAAAATGCATTTTAGCTATATTTAGTTTTTCTGTAATGCAAGCATTTAGGTTTCTTTAAAAGCACCTCACAACAGCTATAACTTCTTTTAAATCTCATTCAAATTTCCACTTTAAAAAAGTATCTTGGATATCTAATATTAATCTATAGGGTGAAGACAAAAATCAAGAGCTTATTTTACGGTTCAGTTCTTTTTCTGCACGGGAGATAAGAGACTTGGGTCTTTAAAATACAGCTAGGAACCAGATTTCTGTAATTTCTCTCAGTGCTGTAGGTGCTCGTGATACAGTCACTGTAGCAGCAGAAGAAAACAAAGCTTTAGCCTCCACTAAAATGCAGATAGAATAATAGAATGCAATAATATATGCACTGTGCCATGTGATGTGTGTCCATCAGTGTGAACATCGTAACTTCCATTTGGAACTGAAACGAGGAGAGAGACCCAAACAGTGGCTGGTTAGTGATTTCAAGTTAGCAAAACTGTCGCAGTCAAGGACATCAATCTGGAAGCTTTGACAACTGGATTTAGTCTTAAAAAGCAAGGTTATTGCAAATAGAAATTAACTGTCATTAAAATTGTAAATATATTACTGCTATTTTCCTTTAAATTCCTTTTCTCTAGTTGCCCTTAATGCATTAAATGAAGAACCTTTAATGTAAGATCTTCCTAGAAATGGTTTTGAGTCTGAGCTATTAAGATTTTACTGTAAATTCATAGCAAATTATTTCAGAAAATGAACACATAGTTCAATTATCATAACATTTTTGGGAAATTTTAATATTTCACTTTCTAATTAATCTGTTGTATCTGCATATTTTAGAAAAGTACACATATTTTATTTTATACAGTATGAGTTCAAGTTTTCTTCCAGTGAGCAAAGCAAATAGCCTTTAATGTTTATATTACTTCAGTGTCACTAAAAGTAGTATGAGTTTTATTTTCAGTCTTGGCATAATTTGTAAATAAAATATTTGTATTGATGTTGAATCATACAGGTACTTGAATGCAGAGGCCTCTTTCTGAGTTTGACGTCTCAAATGCTGACTGGCTTGTATTTTGTTCTATTATAACAGCTTATTAAAGCTTCTATCAAGCGAGAACAGGTAAAAGATAAACTGAGTCCATCATTCCTAGTGACCAATTTATAACTGTAAGAAAGCATGAAGGTTTAATAGCTACCTTACCTTAAATGTAGTTCTTCACAAGCCTTTTGGAAAGCAGTTTACTAATGCAGGTACCTGCTGGGTCAGTCTGAGAATGAAAAACATTTTCAGACTATTTGAAGCAGCTTAGTAGCACTGTGACACTCAAAACTCCTACTAAACATAAGACAGTGTGCTTCTGTGACCTTGAAATGTATGCAATTATTTTAAATGCATTTAGACAAAGTTGCAAAGAAGGACAAATTGTAGGACACATTACTGCTAGCAATTGTGACCTTGATAGCATGAGGGAGCAGTGGAAGGGAAGGGAGACTAAAAAATGTCCAGTGGCATTGACTTTAGCAAGAGGCTGGACCCATTGCTTCCACTGACTGGTTGTGCAACAGTCTTAGCCACTCCCTTGTCTTTTATAAACATATGCTTCCCTGTCATTATTCTTGAGTACAACAGGGAGATTTTTCTGAATACTATTTAATTGAATCTATAATGTTTTCTTCACAAGTTCTATTACTTTGAAAATTGAAAATCTTCAGGGGAATGTTTTAGAGACAGAGGAGGCAATTGCTGCCGCAATGACCAAACCAAGACATTCACTTAATAGAATTATTTCATTTCCAAGTAAACTAAATGCAAAAGCTAGAGATGTTACTCTGAGTATGCAGTTTTCAGTGAAGTCTTTAAATTATCTCACCAACAATGATTTGCATAGAAGCCAAAACTTGAAGTAATTTATTAGGCAAAGGTTTTACTGACTCCAAGGACCTAAGACACGGTTTTATATTGACAATGCCTTTCTGGAAATACAATGCAGTTTGATTTTGGAACGCTCTTAGGAGAACATCTTAGTCAGACATTCAAGGATCACTATTTCCATTTCATTGTCATTACAGTATTCATTCTGCAGCACCAGTGCAGAAGTCACAAAAGATAAGCAATGAAAAATGCAGTAATAGCATTTTCTATCTTTGAAATCAAGTCTTCCACTGGCTTTAGACCTATCATACTGTAAAAATAAACTAGTAATCCAACAACTGATTTAACTCGAATTTAGCACTGACGTAAGATGAGAGGATTGGACCACATGACCTCTAAAGGTCACTTCCAATAAAATTATTCTATGATTTTACACACAAATCAAACTTTATAATGCAAGTTTTGAATTTGTAATGCCTGAGAAGGTGCAGATTCAGATGATATAAGGTAGCATAGCCTAGTGATAAAATGTATCAATCAGCAATGACAAACAGCAAAGTAAAATCCAGAATACAAGATTTGGCAATGGATGAAATACTGAATATTAGAATCTATAGCAAATTACTAAAAACCTCTAAAAATAAAGATTAGTATGTTATTATTTCTGTCTTCTTTGAGGAACACTACTTAGTGAAATTTTTCTCATTATATTATAAAATCTTGCATCCTTATTTATTATTTTTCAGTAATGAATGATCAGCTTTTACCTTTGCTTTTTTGGGGCAACATGCAGGTGTCAGTTGCTTAATTCTTTTACTGTCATTTACTATGAGTAGGCCCTTAATATTTATTCAATCTTCAATTTGACTAGTTAACAGCAACCAGGTGCACCTTCTGGGAGTGAGACCTCAGAATAAATTCCTTCCCTAAAATTCTGAAGTCTGAATTCCAGATTATTTTTGTGACAGAAATAATGACAGAAGGACAGGCAAATTTAATTCCCCCCCTTGTCTTTGCTGAAGAAATATACCATTGGAAGCCAAACTTTAAAATTATTGACAAGCTGGCTACATCAAGAATAATTTTGAAAAACTGGAAAACATACTTCAACTGCTTATCACCTCATTTTCATCTCTGCCTGACCACATTCACCTATTTATATATGCATAGAAAATTTAAATATATTCTATTTGTATATTTTTGTTTTATGTTTATTGAATTCTTAATCACATCCATACACAGACTGAATTTGTTGCTACTGGAAAAAGTATATATGTGAGATATGAAGCAAAATCCAGTTTTCTGTATTTGAAATAAAACTTTGGTTGAGAAATACGTAATTAACACTCATTGTGACCATTGGCATTATTGTATTACAAAAAGTTTGACAAAAATATTCTATTACCAAAATAAGATGTTGAATTACTTCTAATTCTTAAGGGGGATACTTCTTCCCCTAGAGAGAGATCAAAATCTTACTTCAGTATGGTCTTTCTTCCTCCTTTGTTTTCCTACGTGTGCTAAGGATGAACTGAAATCACCATACCTTGGGTTTCAAACTGAAAGAGTCAGACACATTTAGATTATATTCTCACACAGAAATTCCTTCTGCCCTTTTGGAATAGTTATGTTTATAGGCTAAAGTGCCTAACTGAAATCGTTACTCTCCAGTTAGTTGGGTGCACAATGCATTCTGTGTGTTTGCCATTGTTTCCAGCTGCTGCAAGTAGGGAGAAATTTGTAATATTGGACCAAAGAGTCTGATTGACTCCTTTGGAAATTGTTGTCATTTGATCAAACTAAAGCAAATACAGAATTAGATACCAATAACCACTAGGAAAAAGTGATAAAACCTTCAAGATCCCACTATTTTTTAATCCATTGTCATTATTTTATCAGGAAATATTTTTCTATTGTAAGCACTTTAACCAGCTAAATGATACCAACCATCAGCAAACAGTTTAAAACTGTGACAATTTTTTACTATGCTACTTGGTCTTGGTGCTACAATTTATCACTAACAAAAAACCAGCAAAAAGACTAACAACAAAAAAAGAATCCACTTTGTTTGCAGGGAGTCTGGCTAACACTCTGTTAATGTCTGCAGCAAAAATCAAAACCACAAGGCCTCCTTTATGGTTTGGATTTCATTATGAACTCAGTCCACGGCCAGTGCAAGATCTGCTTGAAATCTAAAACCTTTAAAGCAAGATCAAGATCAATATTGTACTAACAGAAATAAATTTAATGGTTTTACTTCAAAATCATATAAATCCTCTGGCACTCATTAGAAGCAAACAGAAGACCATTTTCGGAACTCTGAGAAATCATGCACAAGGCCCTTTTCTAGGTTAGATTTTGACTTGATTTAAATTAGTTTAATGAATCCAGGGAAGGTTTAGAATTGCCAAGCACTTATTCAAACTTTAAGAATCTTACGATCAATAATTTTAATGGTAGTGTTTCTTTTAAAAAGCCATAATCAATGGCCTTTCAGTTTACAGACAAATGAATCATGAGATCTTTAGGCTGTTTATCTCTCATAATGATGCTTATCTGAACTGAAATATCTAAATGAACATTAAAATTTTGCAAAAGTAAGCTGATTTAATGGCACGCTATAGTGAGATGAATGCCCTTAAGCCCTGCTTAAAAGGAACATCTACAAATGAAATCATCAAGGACTTTTCTTAAATTTCCTTGCATATTAAAACTAAATAACCTGAATTCATGTTAAGAAGAGTAGGAGTGAAAAACCTCCACCTGGAACAATTTGACCAAGAAATTTTGATTTCTAATTAATTAAAGATGATCTAAGGAACAGAGTTACACAAACAGAGGTTGGGTACAATTCTAGGTCTAGACTGACCACAGAACTTTCCTTACTTTAAGTGAGTATTTCATACATGAAATTGTTGGCAGAACCCAAGTTTACCTTTAAGTGAAGATTACAAAGATTTACTGTAGGCTTCAGAACTACTTTAAGGAAATCCCCTAGGAAAGGAAGATTTCAGATTACGTCCAGATATAGATTTTACCCTACACTGTATTAGAAAAATGCTGAAATACTGCTCTAGTGAAATGTATGCACATAATTTTATTATCCTAATTGAGCTCTTGGTTTTAGAATACTTTCTTTTGTATAATTATTTTTACACATTAATTGAAGCCCAACTTAGGGATTGGAGATTGCTACTCATTCACTTATACGATCCTTTATTAATTTTATCAATTAAAAATAAATAATATTATTTTATTTTTAATTTTACACAACAGGATTTCCAATTACATTTCTGCACATTATTAGAATGCTAAAAAACTGCTTTGAAGACACTTTAACATATTTATATTTCCTGTTATCTTACTATTAGCATAAAGGGAAACAAAAATAAAGATACACTGACCATTGAATTTAAGCAAAAACAGAAGTAGAAAAAGTCAGTAACTTTAAAGTGAAAAGTCCCTCTAGAATTCACACAGTGAGCCTTTCACAGAGTTGCAGCTTTTAAAATAAACTGAATTTGTGACACATAACTTTCTACGAACTTGTGCATCAGATTGCCTTATCCCTCAAATGTTGGTATATACTTACTCACTTAGATTTACTGTTACTGTGTAAGTAGCCCTGAATGTTATAATATTCATAATTTGGTTATTCAATGAATTAAAGAAAAGTATACTTGATGTGATGACATCTTTTCCAACTAAGCCCTCTGGAGAGATGCCAGTTTTAACAAATATATTTCATAACACTTACAGGTTTAGGGATGCTGACTTACATTTCAATACAAAATAACTGAGTTTGTCGTTGAACTCTAAATGTCATAACAGTCACTTAATAGGAATGTGCTACAAGGCTAATAAGTGAAAGACCAGGCTACTGTGCATTCAAAACAAAGTATTAACAACAAACCTTACTGCTGCATGAAAATTAACCTTCTCTAAATCCAAAAGAAATACAAATGATCCTATGTATTTTATATCAAGTGCTTTTTACCTGTCAGACAGATATTTAAGTCTTGTTCTTTGCCTAGAATTTCAGAATCCACATAAAAGGACAGAATAAAGACCACTTTTGTTAAGCAAAGAGGGAGTTCTAAGAAAAAAAAGAGAAGTGAAAGGAAAGGAAGTGGATGCCTTTGCCAAGAAAAGCAGAAAAGAACAGTATTCTCTTAGCTCTGATTATCTTACAGGTTACAAAGATTTTTAAAATGCCTCTGAAATAGCATGTCTCCAGAAATCTCAAAAAGTTTGCAACACAAATGACTAGGCTCCTTTTAGGCATTAATTTTCAAAAGCTTTCTAAATCAGAGATGAAAAAAGAAAATCACTGCTAAGAAACTCAGATCCCACATAGCGTGATTTAACTAATGAGTCCTTATATCCAGAGACACATGGTGTCACAGCTGGGGTAAAAATATACAGCAGACTAAACTTTGCAGTGGAAAGTGATTTAAAGAGGCAATTGAAAAAAATTTTCCACTGATTCTTAATGTTATGTGCCTTTACACGTCAGTAGCCAGTATGATGGCATAGGTTAGCACATGAACAAGTCTTAACAGTCAGAAGACTGGCCAGAGCAACACAGAGTAGCCAGCAATTCTCATGGAAACAAGTGACTCAGATATCTAGGAACTCGTGCTTAGTTATATATTCACTTGCTTTCTTCACCCTTAATGAAAGGGTTTATTTTATTTCAAAACTATTCACTAAGTGGTTTGTTGCCATATCAAATATTAAAAAAAAAAATAACTAGCTACTCCTAAGTACTTATGTGGTAACTTCTAAACACTTTATTGCACAGAATTTAGCCATACTTTTATATGTTATGAATTAATTGTTTGAAGTGCTTTCTACTGTCTTTCTTTCTTTCTGTCTGGAGGGGAAAAAAAAGAAAAAAAAAAAAGGAAAGTATTAATTTCCTCTATCAAGTGTGCTATTTGGGGGGAGAAATCTATTTTCCAGACTTTGGGAATGCATATCACATCTCCAAAAGGCTTTAATAGATGTAATTTGCTCAGGTCATTATTTGGTATTCCTGTGGATAATGGTCTGCACAGGGTGATCTAGGGAACTACATTAGCTGTAACCCAATTATTTTGGAGGTAACCGCAAATACTTACATACCCAGAAGCAATTCAGTTTCTGTGAGGAAACTGCCTCACATATTTAAATTATATTTTTGTACCCCATTTTTATATGTAAAATTTAAAGGAGAAAAGTGTGATTTCTCCAAAATAAAATGTGAGGTATAATTTTGCAATATGAGGAAAACAATTACTACATACACCGTATAAAAATTCGTTCATTCTTCATTACCAAGCTTTCTTGCATGAAGAAGTACACATGTGCATATGTTTTCTACTCACTCAGACTTATTTTAAAGCTGGGAATCCAACTATTTTATTTTGCCTTCAAAATATGCATTGAGAAACAATTTTAAGAGCAGTGAAGTGCACCCATCAGTGTTTCTGTTAAGTCTGCCTCCACTGGCTTTCCTATGTAGCAAAAGTGGGAAGCTGACATGAGAATATGTATATGGCTTGCTTTTTTATGATTCTAACACCTTCTGTACTTCCATAAGTATACAAAACTCACAGTGTTTGATATGCTCCTTATTTAGACAAAAATATATTTTTAGCACTTGGAGTTGGTCTCATTTCCTATTTATGTGGAACTTTCTCACTCGGATAAATGCCATGTGCCAGATGGTGTAATCAGGACCTTTCTCTTTCATTCATATGTTTTAAGCAGAGTCTATCACATGCAATTCAGGTTACGAAATACTTGTCATCCTTAAATCTGTTGACCATAGAGGCAATATTAGCTATTCCTACAAAGCATAAACCATGGGGATATGTTTATTTTTCTTTTATCAGACCTTTTCCTCAGTCATATGAAACACTTTAATTTGTCATTTTTGATGTACCAGAAATGAACCATGACAGATACTTTCCTTAGAAGGAAATGATTGTCCACTGAAGTCTTACAGAAGAGGACTGTAAGCACATTTAAGACCTTATCAAACTCAAATAATTTTAAAACACTCTGAAAATATGCTCTTTTTCTCTGCTAATATTTTAGAGTGAAAAATGAAGACACTTAGCACACATGGTGGTTTAGACAAATAGATTTTCGTGGATTTAGACTAATAGAATAATTAATAGATTATAGACTAATAGATTGCCCCTGAGAAGGACATACTAGATTATTCCTAATTGTCAGCACACCACTTTCACATAATTTCCAGTGAGCTCACAGAACAGAAGTATTTGGCTTTTGTCAACTGAAATCTTTACATTGGCAAGGAACTCCACACTGGTCTTCCCATCCCAAACCACTTTCTTTGACAATGTTTGGCTGTGCAATGACACCTCTCCATAAACCCCTCTTGACCTTCAGAAAGTTGCTGACTAGAGGGTTCTTAAGTCAGAAGTGCTATCTATTTTTTAATAGCTCTCAGTGGGAATAAAAGATTAAAAAAAATACAATTGCTTTTTTGGTCACATTTTATCATCCCCAGCAATTTCACGGCATCGAGTGCCATAGCTTGACTACAGAACATATGAATGATCACACTTTTCTGAGTTTTGAGGCAAAACTCTGCTAATCTCATGTGACATCTCCTACTTTTTGTACTGAAAAAAAATGCAACAAATTTGTTTTCACCGTGACACTTCTGATTTTAAAGACATCTATTGTATCAGTCACATATTCAAGCTTTAGTCCATTTTTATTTCTCCTTGTGCAGAAAGTGTCTCAGGTCTCTGATTGTTTCACCTTCTGTTTTGAAGATATAGGTATTCTACAGATTTATGTAATGATCTCTAATTTGTTGTGTGTGTTTTTCTCAAATAATCATGTCAAAAAAATTTCTAAACCACTAGAGAATTCTGAATTGACATTTTCTACTATAAAATCAAGAACTAAATCCTAAGTGGCAAGTAGTTTAGAGCCCAAAAATTCATTTGTAAATCTATTTTCAGATTTTTTTTGTGCATCATTCAACTTTCCTCTGCATCAAATTTTATCTGTATTTCATCTCAAAATGACTTGGATTGGAAGGCGCCTTAGAGACAATGTTTTTCCAAACCCCCTGCCATGAGCAGGGACACCTTCCACTAGACAACGTTGCTCAAATTCCCATCCAGCCTGATCTTGAACATTTTCAAGGATGGCATATCGACAATATCTCTGGGCAACCTTTTCCAGTGTCTCAACACACTCCTCACAGTAAAGAATTTCTTCCTAATATCTAATCTAAATTTACCCTTCTTCAACTTAAATCCAGTTCCCCTTGTCCTTTCTCTATATGGCCTTGTTAAAAGTTCCTCTCCATCTTTCTTGTAGGCTCCCTTTAGGTACTGGAAGATTGCTATAAGGTCTCCTTAGAGCCTTCTCCAAGCTGAACTGCAACCCTTTATTATTTCATCAATAATTTAAAATCCTTCTGAAACTCTTCATTATTAGTTTTTGAATGACTAAACTACCTAGATTGCAACAGTACTGAAAGCAAAATTCATGGCCTTGTTATTTGCTCAACTTGTCAATATGTATTTTTTTTTATCAAATACAAAAGTTCTCAGTACAGAGTTCTGTTGAGATTACACTAGCAATCTCCTCCCACCACAGCAATGATCACGTGTTCCTGCTGTGTCTCTCCTGCTCCTGCACAAGGCAGATGCATTAGTACTCACTGATTTGATCTCAAATGCTGACAGCATTTGAGGCACTCAGTCATGACACATACCAGAGCAGCTGCTGTGTAACTCAGAACACGCTGAAGTGGGCAGTATCCTGTTAAATAATAAATACTATTCCTATTAGAAATACCAAAAAAATAGCATTTGTTAACAGTAATTTCACAGAGGAATAAAAATCGCTTAAGGAGAACCCAGATTTGGAGAACCCAGATTTGGAGAACCCAGATTAACACTTGCACCTAATAAAGATCACCTTACCCCTAGAAAATTGAAAAATATATAAAGTATAACAAATATGACTGGGAAATTCAGAAACCCCAACACAAAGTGGCATGATGAAGATTTTACTGCATAGCCAGCAAATGAAAAATGTGTGTCATTCAGTCTGTGAAACCTTCAGCTAGGCCACCTAATCTATAATCTTTCCAGCACCTATAGAGTTGAGAATATTTTGGTGTTCTTAGGTATAATTATTCACTTGAATAAGTGAAAAATGGTGCTGGAATTTTATTCCTGCATCTTGTCATGTATTACAATTCTTACACTGAATGGAGGGGCAGAGGAGAGTAGGAGAATAGTGAACAGAAGGGCTTTTTTCCCTGTCTGTTTAGCCTGTCGCTTGGGATTAGCAGAGATGAAGACAGCCAGCTGTGTATTTTTCTTTCGCTGCTCTGTTCAGAGCTAAATTGGGTATTTTTGCATAGAAAATTTCCGCAGGAAGCATATGCTGTGCTAAATGTTTTGAGCATTTTGATCCCTAGATGTATATTGTCACTCCCAGGTACAAGTGATATCATTTAGCACCTTGTGCAGTTAGAGAAGATGATACACATGGCAATAAAAGTGATAAACTAAAATGAAACTAAGACAGTGCAATTCACCAAACTTTATGCAGGACTGCATCTGGTGTCATGAAAAGCTAGTAAATGCATTAACAAAAAGATTTTCCACTTCAAAGTTTTTGCGAAGTGTAGGTGCAATTTCCACTTGATTCCTTCTTATTTTCAATTCCTAAAAATGCTATTGTTCCAATTCTGACATCAGGAAGGTCACCATATAAGTTGAGTTAACACCCTCTCTCAATCGCATTAGATTTTAGGCCTATCCAGGTATGTAAGGGGCAAGATGTTCATACATAAAATTCAATGGATCAATTTACCCTAGACTGCAGGAATATCTTTATTTAAATTCCCGTTTGCGTATGTCCACATACAAGACTTCTCTAAAGACTACTGTCTTAGTGAAATTCATAGATATTGTTGAGTTGCATCTTATTCTACCTGGCAAAATCACGGGAAAACTATATAGCAACCATCTCTCTTCAGTGTAAAGGATCTGTGTTATGTAGATCCAGAATCCTTGAAATCAAACAGGCTTAGTGTTGTTCTTTTAATGCAAGATTTTAATTAAAACAGCTAGGTAAACCTGGTTTGAGGTTTAGTGCAAATACTTCATATGGCTGAATATGCCAAAGACGCTTTGGAGTTTAAACCTCTAAAAGCATAATAACAGACAGTCAAAGTAACAAAGCAACCAAATCAGAGTTGTTAGGGTAATTTTTCTGTCTGCTCTGGTGTCACAGGGTACTTGCTCTTGAAATCACTACATTTTTAAGTATGACTTTCTTCAGCCATTAAATGAGTAAGGAAAAATTAGTAACTTGATACCACTACAAAATATGTAATTTAGCCACTGTATTTTTAGCTGTGGTGGTATACTTTGTCTTTTTAAAATCAGTGTAACATTATCCTGTCTGTGAGACACCTGAGTCTAGCTGGAATGTTTCCTTTTTTACCAACAGTACTCCAAAAACTGAGCCAAACAGTCAATGTCCTGTTAAGTACTGTGATAAAAATGCCAAAATGTATTCATAAGCAAAGGTGGAAAGTTGTCATGACTACTGAAAACATGGTTACACTTGTAACCATGTAGATTAGAAGAAAGTAGAAAGTGTGCTCAGGAAATAAGAATCTCTAAGCCTATTTCCTTCACGCAAATCACAGTAATGAAGGTAAACTTCATGTATGCACAAGAAACTATAGCTAATTCTTCATCTACTCAAATAAAACTGACACAGAATGACCATTTATGGTGCCACTTTCCAGATACTACCTGAGTTCATTCCTGATACAAAATTGTCTTCAGCAAAAAGAAATGTTCATTTGGGAGTCTGTTTTAGTAGTCTGTGGCAGACTACAGACATTGTTAAGAACTTTTCATTAAATCTGTAAATGGAAGAATTTCAAGACAAGTCAGCAGAATTTCTATTCATTTTAGAGATGATACAAACCCACTTTCAATATATACAAATATATTTTCGACAAGCTTCCTTCCACTAAAGACTGAAAACTAATAACGGAGATCTAAAATATACAAAAGAAACAGCTCTTGAGGAAAAGTTTTTTAAAACACCTGAACAGTATCTGTAGGGCAGATGTACATTAGAAGGCAATAAATATTCCTGAAATCCAATTTTAAATGCATTTGATTGGTCTAATTTGACAGGATAGCAATAGCCTATGGTCCCTCTGAGCCAGAAAAACCAGGAGGAAAGAAAACTAAAGAGCTATTTCAATTATGACATCTGAATAACATAACCTAAGAGCTTTTTGCTTTCTTTATAGTTCCTATGTCATTCCCAAAGTTTTTAACAAAATCACCTTCATGTCCAACTACTTACTACAATTTAAAGCAGATCAAAATTACCATTAAAAAAAAAAAATAAGCAGACCAGTAATCTTAGCAGATTGTTTTATTCTGCAGCATTCATCAGAACTATCCCAGGTAGTTTACAAAGTGTCTACTGCTGCCATCCATGTCCTATCTGATTAAACCATCTACTACTGCTTTACTTTATCATATGGATACCTAGTAATGTATTGAGCAAAATTATAGCAAAACTGGTTTAACTGAGAAGTTAAACCTAGACTTGTTGAGCTCTCTGCCCATCTGCCCTCCTGTCATGCAGTTTACACTGATGCAGCCCAAGAGTGGGGCTCAAAGGGCACTCCATCTCTTTCCTTACAGGTCACAGATTGGAGTTACACTTCTGCCACTTCATCAGCTCCAGAGAAGACGATGGAGAAAAGAATGATCCTGAAACTACAATGAGTAAAGGCAAGTGATGGGTGAAAGAGAAAGTGGGCACACATGATGAAAAGAACAACTATTTTTTCCTATTACTTGCTGAAAGGATCTCATGAGGTTTCCATATGATCCTTCCCAGAATCTGTGGAAATTTACAAAAGACAGGACAGTGACAACCAAAACCAACGTTCTCTTCACAACATGAAAATATTTTGCTGCATTCCTTTATGTTTAATTTTCAAGACTTTCTGTTACATCAGTTGAAGCATCTGAGGCGCCTCCTTGTATTCCCAGTTTTGCTGCCCAGCAAACAGTGATTCAAGAATACCAAATTGCCTGTGTCAAATTGGGCTGGTGACACAAGTGCAAATTGTGGTGCCAAAAGACATGGCCTTTTGTGAAAATAGATCTGAGATCCAAGAAACAATTAACAGGTTCCTGGTAGCTGAACAGATCTAGCACAGGCTGAGAAATCTGCATTCATTTTAGCAATATAGGCTTCAGGTACTTCTGGGAAAAACCATTGCTGTGCTCATAAACATGTTTCTTTGCAGAACATGATCCAGTTTTAAAGGTTTTCAGTGCTACTGCTTGATATTTAGACTTTTTCCCACAAGAGACATGTAGCTGAGATGATTTTCCATATGTCTCAAGTCTATTCAAAAGAAAGGCTAATATTCATGAGCTAAAAAAACATTAGACCAACGTCCCAGCAGAGGTCTAACCAGAGGATAGAAATACATTAACCCCTTTACAAAAAAAAAAAAAATCTTTTCATAACTATGACTAAAAATTTCCCTTTTGCATGACTAATATTTAAGCCTGGAGAGATATGACAAGCACCTTTACTGACAATATATTCTCAGTGATTTCAGATGAAGTAAATACTCTGGAACATCGTGATAAGAGACTGAGGCTTGGTTTATGTTATTGTTAGCTACCCATAGGGAGCACCTTTTCCACATATAGTCACAGCTCAGGGAATCTGATCTTTTCCTGGAGTTTTAAATAATATATTTCTTTTCTTCAAAGTACAATTTTACCATATTGAAACAGTCTAGTGTCAGAACACCAGGATGTTTTATCAAGAAACATGAACACAAAATCAATTAAACATAATGCAAAGGGTTACTTTATCAAATCCAAGTTGAGCTGATAGCACACTTAGGAATAATTACTTTTATTAATCAAATATATTTTAAGTTTCTTGGGCCATCCTCACCATATTCAGACTTAGGTGAGGAACATAATTTTTCACATCTCCTTTTTTAGCCCCAACTTCTGAGAGGTGTAGAACAGAGAAGAAAAGAAAACACTTTAGGATGGAAGTTGTGAAAATATTCCATCAACCTTGAATCAAGAAACTGCAGTCCACTCAGTAAAAAGCAATGATTAATTTAGTATTTCAGAGCACTGGAAAATGAAAAAGTACTCGAAAATTCTGAATAAAAGAAAACATTGGCAACACTTTTGTGAAGTACTGATGTCAGGCCTTTTCCTAGTTTCTATCTCAGTGTTATCTTTTTTCAAGAAATTTAACTGGAAAAGTTAGAAAACTGAACTAATGCTCACAACAGAGCAATGGGAAAGAGAATTAAGCTCACAAAGAAAATTAGGAACAGAGAAAAGAGTAAAATACAAGCTCTAAAAGCATATCAGAAGATGAGGACTTAAACAGCTGCAGGACCCTGACTTTCTTACTTTATTGAATGCTATACTGGAGTTTTTCTCCCTTATTTTGTTAAAAAGTTGAGAGGTCCTTCATCTTCCCTGCACTGTTTAATAATGTGAGAATGAACCATCTCATCTTGACTAATATCACAACTTTTATTTCATCACTCATTTTCTTCAGGGCCAGAAGAATTTTCCATGACTCAGTTTACTAGGGCTACAGACTAGTTTTACACCATGCTGATTGAGCAAGAAATCAATGGATGATGCATTTGCATCTCAATGAATCACCTAATTGTCTGTTTTCTAAAAATGAAATCAGTTAGTTACATATAACCTTTTCAGTAAGACTAAATGACAGCAAATTCACTTAGTCAAGAAAATTCTTTGTTTCAACCACAGATCACTTTTTTCTTTATTCCATGAGTATTTTCTATTATGTAGCTATTACTCATCTACTAGAGCCACAAATATGAAGGCCATGTAAGCATGGTTGTTTATTGTGTGCCCAAACAAAGATTCCGAGCAGGCAGGTTGAGGGATTTCAATAGATCTACACTTACATGTCTCAGCCTTATTACATGAGGATGGTGAATTTCAAGTAGCTTTTCAACAATTTATAAAATAGGTCTTATTTTTATGACTATTGAGAATTGTATGAACTGTGTATATTAATGCAAAAGAAACCTGTCTGGGGAAGTGTTCTGGTTTGAAAAACAAAACCAGTGAGACACTCCAAGTCAGAAATACAATTTATTAGAAAAACGGAAAATAAAACAAAAAGGAAAGAAAATACATGCAATAAGGAAAAAGAAAATCACTGACAGAGTCAGAATACAACCTGACACCCTGTTGGTCAGGGTGTT
>JAWWMU010000106.1:54605100-54622629 GCA_035048155.1 Cinnycerthia olivascens | reverse complement strand
GAGTCTTCCTTCCCCCCCCCCCCCAGAAAACAAAGTCAAAGGATTGTAGCCATTCAGTGAATAAGCTGAATGGCAATGTCTTTGACAGGACCTAATAACCCTAAATGGTCTAGAAATTTGCTGGTTAACCACTAATTCCCTCCTAAAGATATCATCAATATTAAATATTCAGTACTCTATTATCAAACCTTCTCCATCCCAAATTAAACTCAAGGCAGACATACTTTGACACTTACAGGGTAAATTAATGCAAACTGGGAAGTAAGCCAGTTGCCATCAGCAATCCACTCTGGAGATTTGTGCATCTCCAACTTGTTACTTTCTGCTGCAAAGTACTATACAGGTAAGTTCAGTGCTTAGCTGGTGAGTGAAAAACAAGTTTTTAAACCTTCTCTTTCAGCTTCATTTTCTCTTTTGGCTCCATTTTGCCAATTTATGCAGATAAATTAGCACTGCACCACTGACTGTGAGATTCAATAAAGTTCTTTGGAAGATATAAGCCTTTAAAATCTGCCTCATGATTTACAAAAGCATCACCAGTAAGTGTTCTTGTTAGAGCTGTAGACTGCCACTTTTATATGATGAGATTTATTGTCTTCAGTAGAAGGTGATAACAACCCGGGACTGAAGGTGTGCAAGGATTTAATTGGCAGCCCTCGACACAAAGGGCTACCTGCAGCTAGCTTATGTGGTAGAAGCAGCAGAGAGTAATTATAATTTGAGCTCAAATCAGGTTTCATATATGTGACAGAATTTACAATCAGCACTGAGAAACATTCTTGATTCAGACCATAAGAGTCAGACAGACCTTTTTCTAAATAACATATTTTTGGTTTGTCTCTCACTTTCGCAAGCACTACATTTGGTGATATACGGTTTTCTTTCTTCTGTTATGCATTTATGACTCATTAAACAAGATTTCAAAAGTTGTTCATGTTCACAATCATCTAGATAAGTAGAGTTCTGTGAAAAGTGAGTCAGTTGTCTGAATATCATCAGAATTAATGGTATTTAGGCAACTTTTTGCCCAAGGTTGTTTACAATATTAACAGGTGCTCACTTACATACTTAAAACATTGAAATGTGACTGAAAATTTGTCTTATATTTAGAGGTGTGGGAGTAAAAAGACAGGAGACCACCAAGATTATCAGAGAGATTGACCACCTCTTGCATGAGGAAAGGCTGACAGAATTAGATTTTTCAGCCTCGAAATAGAAGGCTTACTGGTGACATAGTTGTAGCTTTCCAGCACCTGAAAGGAGCCTACAAGGAATATGGAGAGGGATTCTTTACAAGGATGAGGAGAAATGGCTTCAAAATGAAAGGGAGGATGTTTAGATCAGTTATTAGGAAGAATTTCCTTACTATGAGGATGGTGAGACACTGGAACAGGTTGCTCAGAGAAATTGTGGATATCCCATCCCTGGAAGTGTTTAAGACCAGGTCAGATGGGGCTCTGAGCAATCTGGTCTAGTGGAACATGTCACTGCGCAAGACAGAGGGGCTGGAACTACATTGATCTTTCCTTCCAATCCAAGCCATTCTATGATTCCATGATTTTGAAGAGGAAAATCACAGATTTTCCTATGGAAAATCCACCGAGGAACATCAGTAAGTCACTCCCCAAAGAAAGGAAAACCTCTGAAAACAGCATGTTGATGGCACCAAGAATTTACTTTGTCTTATTTCTACTATTTCTTTCCTGTGTAGATGTGTTCAGTTGTGGCTGTGGACAATAAGCACATGCATACACTAGAAGGATAGCCAGGATATCCATGAGAAATAGTTAAACTTGATAGAGGTGTTACTCCAGTTTTATAATTTTCCACTACTTAGAAATATGATTATTTTCACACAACAGAAAAGCATAGGTATGTATATTTCACATTGCAATTCAACACACACACACACACACACACACACACACATACACAGACATACAGAGAAATATCTGTGATTCTTAATGTCATCAATAGACTACATTGTTTTTATATTATAGGACCATAGAGCTCTAATCAGTACTGGTGATTATTCCTACCAACTTCACTGCTTTTCAAAATGCCTGCCCTCCTCCTCCTATTGGTATTTTTTCACTTGCTGGTAATAAAACTTTTTGCTTGACCTAATAAAACTAATAAGGGAGGGCCATATAGAATACAGGTGTAACTTTCACTTTTAAATGTGTCTCTCCAATAGTTTTCTTCTGGGTCTTCAACAGAAATTTCCTCCTCCAAAAGTGTTTCCTTTATAACAAGTGTAGATAATGTTTACAAGCCCTTTACGAGATAGGTGGGGAATTTACTCTATTTTTATTTTAATTTTCTGGAATATTCAGAGACTGGAACAATTTGCTTCAGACTAAGACTCAGACAGTAGTATGACTACTGTACTTAGTGAAAAAGGAAATAAATAATATACTCACAGAGACAAAAGCATTCCATAAAGTCAATTTACTCCTTCCCCTGTCCATCTGTACATATTCTTCCTCATTCTTTGTTCTTTCTTGGTGTTAAATGTCAATAAGAGTAACGAAAATGTATTGAAAAATTTTATGTTCTCTTTTCTGCTTCACACAAACATTTGCTTTAGTGCTTCCAAGAAAATAAAGTAAAAAAGATTTTTCATTGCTTTATTTTTTGAGAGACTTCTAGCTATATATTCTGCGGCTAACATCTTTAGCTTAACAAGAGATTTATGTTGTAACACTTTTCAAGACTTCATCCATTTATATTTCAGTGGATAGACATTCCTCATATTTTATAGACCTTTGCTCAAAAGCTGAAGTTATTCCAGCAAGACTCATGCCCCTATACATACATTCCTAAATTGCCATTACCATGCATTTCATCTTTTATTTGCTTGTACATTGCACCAGCTTTATGCCTGCACCTGTTTTTCTTCAGGACATCAATCTATCTCCAGTATTTCTGCTTGTACTGCTGTATAAAATGTGTTGGTGGATTGGCATATTGGTATATTATAACATCACTGACATTACTGAAAATTAATCACAGAAAGTCACCATTATTTTACTTGGTCTCATTTGTCTAACTTTCAAATTATCTGAATGAAATAAACAAAATTTTAAACATGATGAAAAAAGCATAAATCTTAAAGAATTAATGGGAAATGATGATCAACTCCCTTCAGTTCTGTCAGTTGTATAAAGGGAATGTGAATTCAGTCGTGTTTCCTCATTCATAGTACAAAAGAGCTGATGAAATAATAAAGAATTTCAATCATGTACTAAATACCAGAGAGAGGTTTATAATTGTCTGCCATTTAATTTTTCCTTCTGCTTGCTACAAGCACTTCCTTTCTTTGCTTATGTTTATAAATTTTGCATATCTGCATTCTTTGCCCATGTACTTTATTGACTTATAAACATTCCAGATTTTACAATCCAAGGTATGAGGGCTGTTAAAATATATGACCTGTTCCAATTCTTTTATTTCAATTTCATGTGTTTACCATTATTTCGTAGCTATGACTTGGGAGAATACCTGAAGATGAATGTTGAAGAAACACAAAAATCACATTATACCCTGAGTTACTTGGAATTTCCTGTATGTTCTCCTCATGGATTTGTATCTGAGTTTATAGTACAGTTATTATCATGAAAGACTTTAAAACACAGTCAACACTCTTTCCACAAGAAATGCAAGTATGAGCATTCTGTCTTGTGGTCATACATGCAAAAGAAAACCCAAACCCCCATGAACAACAAATGGACAGCAAAACTGAAGCCCTGACATATTAAAAATCTTCAAAAAAGACCAGCAAACATACAAATACAACCAAACATCATTATTACTTATTCATATGTGAGAAGTTTCAGACCTGCAAGAATGAAGTCAGCAGGGACTTTTTAAAATTTTAAGTAACAGATAACATGAACTGCCATTAGCTGGGTCTCATTTATTTGTCATTACACCTAAAACCTCAACACTGGTTTTGCTGAACAAATTTGAATTTGAGCCACAGAAACAGTCCTCTCCCCTAAAAAGAAAAGAAAAAAAAAAAAGTGACTCCTTTCTTTTTGATAATACTTGCTTCAGAAGCTTTTTAAACGCCAGTGACACTACCTAGGAATTCTTGCCATGGCTATAACAGCTGTTAATGAAAACAATCCACACAATTATAACAATGGGTAACTTGATGACCACACATGTAACATCAGACAAAGATCTTTAAGAAGGGAAGAGTCCAGGAAATGTGAAACATGGGAAGGTAATTTTTCTCCTAAAATTCCCTCCTACTTTCATCACTTCTGATTTTATGGACTTTTAGACCAACACAACTTTTCAAAACAAATTCTACTCCAGGAATAAGACGCGTTTTGCGGAGAAAGGGAGGACTTTGTATACACCCCAGACTGGTGTCCCTTAGGAAACTTACTGCATATTCCCTTCATCTTTGCTTGTCAGAAAAAGCAGCACAAAGTGGATTGACTGATGCTTGCAGCATACCTTTGATCTCAATAAAAATTTAGCACTCATACTAAAAACTCTCCTATCCTTGAGCCAGTGAAAAGGAGAGGGAAAGCAGACACAATTAAAAAGAAATACCATAGAAACAAGTCAAAATTATGTGTCTAATCAAATATTTCCTGTGGACATCAGGCAGCTTTTAGGTCGTTTGGTGAAAGCTTAGGATGCTTCACAAAAGCCTTTAATCTCCAACAGTGCAAATGAGGTTAATGGACTCATTTTTACTCTGTGATTCACTTCCTTTGTTCTGTGTTTTATGCAAATAATTTGAAACAACAAAGGAACGTTATTCTCTAGAGCTTAGTAGGGGAGGAAAGTTTACTTCTTTCCAAAAACACAAATTCAAGTGAAAAAGAAGGAAAACAAAACCACTGGGCAGAAAACAATAGTTATACAGAAGGGTAATAGGCAACTAACACCCACCCTCTCACATTGACACAATCTGCAGAATTGGCTCATTTTACAGCTTCCCTAACTCTTTAGGCTTGAATAAAATGTCACTACTGTCTGTCCCTTGGGAGGATCTCAGTTTTGCTCAGAGATGGCAGTGGAGACTAACAAAGCAAAGGGAAAAAAAGATGTTAACAGTACTGAACATAATATTCTGTGACAGAGAAATAAAGAATACTCTTATGATTTACATACAATTTTCTCAAAACTGGAAAAATTAGCTCTATGAGAAGAAGTCACAAAATATTCTGATTTCCACATCTCCTTTATTCAAACGTTACTGCATGTGCTGTAAAAATCTGGCTCTGCTGGTCAATAACAAGCCTTTTTGAGAAAATATTCTACTGCAGTGCTGAAATGAAACTTCTAAATCTTTTCTTCAGCAAAGACAATAACATTGCCTATAGTACACGTTTGTTGTATTTACACTAGAAAACAGGAAAATAAAGAGGCTCACTTATTTTGGAATCAGAGAAAGGGAAAGTTTGGAGAACTAAACACTTGCATACAAAGATGAAGTAGGTCATCAAAGAGAGTTCAGATCATGCTAGAAATGCTGTACAACGTCTCAAAATACAAATTCAAAGGACTGAGCTTTCTCAGTATTTTGAAATGTCAAGAAATATAGCAGTGGGTTTGGATGAATATCATAACACTGCTATCTTTAATCATCATTTAACTTCTGCATCTGTTATATATGTTTATATTTCATAATACAAAGGTTTAACTGTAAGTATCTGTAAGTATCATGTTCAATTCTTCAGCAAAGAAATCTAGATTAATGAAAACATATTATCACCAAAGAATTGATAATTATTTCTGCTAGTCATCTAGCATTGTGCAGTGGCTACTGCCCTCTGAATTCAAGAAGTTATTACTTTCTAACCAACTATGTGTATTTGTAGCAAATAAGTGTTTAATGCTTTCTTATCTGAACTTATTCTTAAGAGAACTAATGAAAACATCTTTGATGACCACCTGACCCAAAAGTTTGAGGTTCCCCACTATTCTGCTTCTCTACATCCTCTTGCAAATGTTAATTATTAAAAGCCATGACTTGGAGTGCTTCTAAAGATAAGTAAGGAGGATCATGTACATTTGAACAGAATAGAATAAAAACACCTTTGCTTTAAAAGATGTAAGTCATGAATATAAAGATTAGGTTTCTAACATGCATCCAAAAGACTGTCTTTAAGTTGTAGTCTTTAATATATTTATATATATACATATACACATATAAAATATACATTTATATAGAAATATTCATGTGGGAACATAGTATCATAAATAGGTTCTATAAATTAAGCTTCCTAGGATTCACACCTTCTGACTGTTAATGTAAGCATAGAGTTGCAAATGCAGATTTCGAAATAAACTTGCCACATGAAGGTTAGGACACCACTGTTCTTTAGACATACCTTTAGAAAACCTTTCAGAACAAGAAAGATACTAAGAAGAAAACAAACACCCCATAGTTGGTATAACAGGACCATGTACGTGTACAAACAGATGTGGGAATGAGACATCAGGGAATTCATGATTGACTTCTGTATCCCACTAGAACAATATCTGTACGCATGCTTGTTTTATATGAAAGAATGGTGGAATTATAAGGTCAATAATAACAAATCAAGCAGATTTCATAATCCAACTGAAATGACAACAAATCAACCTGATTTTTGACCGAGAAAGACACTAGACTACCTGGAGAAACTAGACAATCTATTCCCCAAAGAAACAGAGGTAAAAGACATTTTGGAATAAATCAGTCAATCAATCTCTCTCCAGAAATGTAATAGTGATCTGGGAATTTTACCTATCAAAATTAACAGAATTTAACACTTGATGTATTATGTACAGCATTTCTTCTCATTGTCTCCTATGTGTGCTTAATAACTTCATTTAATTAGAATATCACAGACTGTTCTGACAAATTGAACATACTATGTTTTGACAACAAAATAATTTTCACACTTTAGCATGTGGAAACTGGCTATACTAGAACTCTTATTTGAGGCAATAGGCTAAAAACAGTACTAGCTGAATTACGGGTGTTGGAAATAGGCATGTTATAGCAACAGGAAGTTTAACTCTTGTGACAAACCTTTAATTTGATAACAATGAAATGAAAACAACCTTGAAATTACTGTTATCCCTTTCTACATAGAGTACTTCATGTAACACTAAATTTTCCATTCCTTGGGTAATGTTATAACTATTTATATTTTATTTTTATTAAACATGCACCTTGTAAGTTTGAAAGAAATCAATTTTTAACGCTGATAAATTCTGCTTTTAAAATTTATATTCTTTGTCTGAAGAATTCATGTTCAACCTCAAATGTGTGGCTCACTTCAAAAGCGCAACCTGCAGTTTTTTAAGACCAAAAATATTTTTGGCATTTTTTAATATAGAAATTTCAATGTCAGTTTTAAAAATCCAAAAGTTTTGATGGCTTTTTTTTGATTTTCATAATGCTAACATAGAAGGCCAAGCACAATAAATATCAAAGGCAGAATTTTTAAGAATTCCGTTTTAGTATATGGACTGTCAACAGACAAAAATACTGAACAGTCTAAGGCTTCAACCTATGAGAGCTTTTCAACTATCCACAATCATGACAGTGCTTAAAACTCAGCAAAATGTTAAAACTTGTCCTGAACAATGACCTTTTTTTTCTTCAGGATTTCAAACTTTAAAAGTTACTTTTATTTCTCCACTTCGTGACTTTTGTTTAAACTATCAAGACTCCTCTTTTTGTGAAATGTTCAGAGATATAAGAATTCATTCCAAGTTAGGTTCAAAGTGAAATTAAGGTTCAATATTGTACTCTTTGATGAGCAGCACCTAGGTTTTTAGCCCATAATAAGATCCACATAAATGAGTTACATCCTGAACTCCATTTCACCTGTTATATACATTAAAAGACAACATCACTTTAGGCGTGTATTTGTTTTGATATTTTTTTACCTCCAAAGAAATATTTTTCTCCTGTCTTGACTTGTAGAGGGCTGTTAGTTCGAACAGCCGAAGCTTCATCACCATCAATGGTGAGGACTGCAAAATTTTCCTTAGCCAGGAATCGAACTTCATGCCACTGCCCATCATTAAGACCAGAGCCTATGAAAAACAAAAAACATTGCAACATTTACTTACTCCAATATTTATTATCTCAAAGTGTTTTGTGTGTCTCTCTCACAGTCTCATCATATAAGGTTTAATAAAGGCTACTGCAGAAATGAATTAATTTCAGTGTGATAACAAGATGTTGTTAAAGTAACTATAACAAAGAAATCCACGTTATATCATAAATACAAGTCTTGAAACTACCAAAATACCCACGCTTATAGTCATAACAGTATGTAAGTATCTCACCTTTCCTATCAAAAGGCCATATTCTGCATTTTACTAATAAGGAATATGTCTTAATTGTTTCTGTAATGATGCTCAGAAGGAAAAGATATCGATTCATCCATTTAACTATAGTGAGTAACGGTGCCAAAGGGCACATTATGCTCATGTTAGGCATATATCAAGTTCGATATTTCCAAGAAAAGGGAAAGGAAAAATAGGAAGGGAAAAGGCTCACATAGGCAGTGAATTCACAGCTAATCGCATCATTGGGACGTAGGGCTACTCACAGAAGAGGAAGGCAGAGGAAGACATTATCACAGAGGAACTGCAAAACCAACAAATATCTGAGTACTCCAGAGACTTAGGGGAGCACCACCTTCCAAATAATGGCAGCAGTGAAGCAGATAGAATTGTTTATTCATTCACATCTTTTAAAACTCACAGAATTTATATACTTCTCTCTCCAGCAGCTGGCAGAAAGCCAGTCTGCCTGGCACATGAAGAACTGCCAAAGGTTACTGGCTTGTCCTACTCATTTTCATGCAGACAGGTTATGCTCGGTCAGCAAGTAAGCTGCAAATCCTGTAGTAAAAGCAAACTGCAAGTTATGGCACCTTTACAAGCAGCATTTTCTCTACCTAGAAAAAGTCACCTTAGCAAAATGTCATTTGCCAAAATAAACCATAATGCAACTTAATAAGCTGTTTCTAAAATTAAGTGGAAAGCAAAATGTCAGCAGAAATATATAGCAACATAACTTTTCAAAGTATTCAAAAAAATGTTACTTTCTATGAACAAAGAGCAATAGTCGCAGCGAAGAGATATACCTAAACATTTGAGGAATTTTTTTTCTAATGTTTTCACATCTTTGTTTAAAATATGAGATCAGGTTGTGAAATAAAATAGGGTGCTCTTTTCATAATATTCAATATAAATAAAAGTGGAAGAAGCCTCTTGGAAATGTATCAGTAAGAAATGTTACTACTAAAGCTTGTAAGCTTATCCAATCTAGAGTAAGAACAGATGAAAGACTTAATATACCAAATATGAGGGAATTTTTCTTTCTGTTTGTAAGCTCTTTGCCTGTTTTCATTACATTTGAAAAAGAAGAAACTGAAAAATATACAATTATAACCCAGATAAAATTAATTTCCACTGATAATAAACTAAGAAAGAAAAATACACAATTTTTTATAGACTTCCAAACCAAAATCATTACAGCATATGCTACTACAACTGAAGCTTATCTGAACATACTTAAAATCCCAATTTTCCAGCCTGAGATGACCTAATAGTAAAAAAAATCTATTCTATATTTTTATCAAGGTATTCAGTATTACCTTGAAATGAATAAAAACAACTAGAGACTCCTGGATAAAATTAAGTATTGGTATTAAAACACAGGGAACAAAAGCAGTGGCATGAGCTGTTCATCACAGAAGGAGGTATATCTAAAACACTCTCTGGAAAGGGGGATATTGCAAAAACAAAGACATAACAAGATATGAGACAAGAAGGTGCACAGCTGAGCACAGCCAAGCCACTCAGCCCCAGGCAGGGAGAGGTGAGGGGAAACGGGGCAGAAATAGCCCTGTCAGCTCCAAAGGGGAGTGAGAGCAGGGAAGGGAGGGGCTCTGGCCACCAGAGCAGAGGAACAGCTCAAGAGAGCAGGAGCAGCAGGGTCCTGGTCTTACCCCTGCATCCCCTTTTGTGCTGCTGTAGGGAACTTGAGACTGAGGAAGTTAGAGCTTCAAGAAGAAGGAAGAAAGGTGTTGTTTTAATGATTGCCTTTGTTTCTCACTACCTAGATCTATTTTAATTGGCAATGAATTAAATTAATTTTCATAAGCCAAGTCTGTTTTGCTTGTGACTGTAATTGGTACATGATCTCCCTGTCTTTTTCTCACTCCATGAACTTCTTAGTCCTAATTTTTCCTCTTGCCCTGTTGAGGAGTGGGAATGAGAGACCCACCATGACAACTTAAGGAGCTAAAGACAGATGATTGTGCTATGAAATTGGAAATTCATTGTATTTCATATAATAAGGCTAAGTTCACCATCCTCACCTCTTGAGGATACACCTTCATAAAATAATGAAGTGAAAGTACTAATGAGAAAAGTGTTTTAAGTTAAATATTGCATGAGATGCAAAATATTTCAGTTATTTTAATCTGTACTTTTGTACTTTGTGTTTGTACTGTGCTGTCCGCATGTGCAGTGAAGGGAAAATTCCCCAAGCTCACCAGCAGCATGCTGAGAAGGTGAACATTACAGTGACACAAGGCAAAAGGCAGGTAGAGGGAAGGTAAAGCAGTAGAGCAGGTGGTTCTCCTCAGCAGATTGGGAAACAAGAGCATGAGGAGAGCTGCAGGTTAAGAGCAAAAGTGATTTCATGCATTCTCTCTGAATGCACAACATTTAGCAAGATATACTAAGGGAACACATTGCTGTGTCTGTAAGCTGCTTGCTATAAGCATGATTAGAGAAGCATTGTTTTGGCTGTATTAAAAAATATCTGCCCCTACATATTGGAATCACTCCTGTCAGTCCCTGAAAGATGACACTGTTTCTGCTTTATGAACTCTTCAGTGTATTGATACAAAATAATAATGAATTAAGTCTGTTTTCTTCTTAGCTACAGATATTAACCATCCTCATGGAGCTTTGCATATGACAGTAATATTCCCAACTGTTCTGGCTCAAAGTTGTCACAAAAATGCTTGTGCAATTTTATGTTTGCTTAAAAAACTTACTGGTACATTTTTTCCCGTGGAGTTTACCAATGAATGCTTATAAGGATTGCTTATTAGTAATCAGCAAATACTTACTTATTGTCTTTATAGAATTGTGCTCCCCAGTCAAAAAACTAAAAACATCTTTTATCTCTGCCACTCTTTTTATCTGATTTTTTATTTATGTGTTTCAGCAGCAGTACTGTTAACCCTTCTTTATAAGTGAGACAATGATTTGTGTCAGGAACTTAAATTATTATTGGAATATATTACATATTCAAAATATATATATTATGTGGGATAAATTTGTATAGCTGCATGAATCGTTTCTATTGTAATATTTTATTACATGCCTCATGTATATTGAGGTATTATTTTGGTTACTGAGATCTTTCTATAAACCAAGACTCATTAGTAAGAGTAGATAATATCTCCTTATAATAAAAGAATTTCCAGGTGGAAATTTTAAGATGGCCTACATCTCAAATGCATAGTGATGGTTTCTCATTGCAGTTTAATTTCCTCACTTGAGCTGATGCATGTATTTATTTGCATTCCTTTTATTCTTACTCTTCTTTGGTATGCAACTTGAGAGAAAAAAAAGGAAATACATATTGCTGCCACCTCAAAATCCCTACTGAGTTCTGGAAAAGATGGTTTCATATGCAAATTAAATATCTTTATGAAATACATTCTCTCTATGTAGGTTTTCTATTTAAATGACATTATTTTAAAAGTAGGACTCTTGAGTTAAGCACTTTGATTGAACAAGAAGAAACAGATGTTTTACTTATTACAGACATGGAAAAAGAACTAGATCAACGAATACCCAAAAAAGTACAAGGGTTTAATATATAATGGAGAATTCAGAAAGATAACATTTGGCCGAGTTTTACCTCAGCAAAAACTATAGTAGTAAAAGTCTCAAATTCTTCTATGGATAATCTCGGGAGATCAAATCTTCCTTTAAAAGGTACTGACACATGCAGTGACTATCAATGAGTGATAGCTTATACAGTCTGCTGATGTACATGGAAAAAAATTCTTCTGAAGTTAGCAGCATGACATTTGCCACATAAGAACAGAACCTTGTCTTAATTTTGATATAGGACTGTAACCCAAAATTCAATTTAATGTTAAAGAAGGAAACAAGGAATGAATATTATCATTATCTCTATGAAGCACTGGAGCAATGCAAGGCTATGCAGCTGTATATGGGTCATTAGTTCCCACTGCTGTAGTAAATCTTTTGTATTATAATTTCTTGCATATTCTACTAGGAGATGAAGCCTTCAACACTCAGCCTGAAGGCAGAGGGAAAGGTTTGTTGCCGCTTTCACTTTAGTCCAACAGAACCATGTTTCAGGACAGTTATAATTGTTATTCCTGGCTAATCCCTTGCCAATTCAGTACAACTTTGCACTAGTATTTCTGACTATAAGAGAACAAGCCAACAATGTTTTGTTTGAAACATTCAGCTGTGTTAAACATACAGCAATATATGCCATTAATATTCAATAAGAAAAAATAAAATATAATCACCAGATGTAATTACAAGAACCATACATTTTGTATTTGGTTAATTGTAATTTTAAACTGGAAAAGCAAAATCACAGCTCCTCCTAAAATAATGTTTTAGATAATTTCTTCAATAAGTTACCTAAGTATATAATCTCTTTTAGGACTTTTGATTCAGAAAAGATAACTTTATTTTATGTTTTATTCTTTTTTTTGGTTATCCAGATGAGCAGTAAGACAAGACAGTGGCAAATGCAGTCCTTGAAGGTATTTTGATGGAAAACCTTGTTCTCCAACAGAAACAAAACAGCTACGTTAAATTTTGTCCTAAGGTTTAAGCTCAGAGTTCTTTTTAAAGGTGGGTAGTTGGAAAAATGTTCCAGTTTTGCCTGTTGCTGATATCTAATTTATGCTGATTTTGCCCTTCAATACCAGAAAAGAAAATAAGAGCATTTAGCTTTATATGCATCTCTAGCCTTGTATGTATAGGACATAATTTTGAAAGGGTAGGTGATTTTCTTGTTTCCACAGTTAATACTGTTGTGCAGGAAACATAAAATACAACAAATACATACATCTACAATGCTGCAGACTCTTTATAACATTCAAACATATTCTTATAAAAGGCTTGACTACTGGTGGTTTTTATGTAATAAACCACAAACCTGGCCACTAATGGTCAAATTCATAAAGATTTCTTTTTGTTCTTTTACTGAAAAGTAATAAAAATAGATAAAATAATGTCTGCACTTGAAAGACAGAAAAAAATACTTGCAACTTCTAAGTTTAGACACTTGTAGAATCTTATGCAACTGCTGAAAAAATTTTAGCTTTTCAAGCACAGGATTTTCCTCTCCTCTCTCTTCTGTTCTTCACACATTCTTTATTCTCAGTAAAAAAATAAATTAAATTTTATTTTTCCCTAGACATGAAAATATATACACCCAGAAATTAGAATATTGGTATGTGTTTCAGCTTGCAGAAAGAATGCTGTTGTTAAAGATCAGACACAACTTTTTCCACTGCCCTCTTCCTCTATTCCAGTCACTATCACATCAGAAAGTGTTGGTTCTCAAAATACAATCTGTGCCCTGGAATTGCATAAGACACCTGCTCAATGACAATCATCTCCATGAATGGCTCCCAGATTAATCTTTACTAAGAAACAGGCAATGGTCACTTACTATCTATAAGTGAACATTACTAATAAAAGTATTATTTAGCATAACTGTTAATTTATTACTTATTATTTAGCATAACTGTTCTGAACTTCCCAAAACTATTTGCAGATGAGCATCTAGCTTTATCTGTCTTTTAGCTGGCAACACTATAATTACCATACAACATCATGCCCCATACCCAGACAACCATCATCGAGACTTGAAGACATTTAACTACATCTAAGAGTACCTAGAACAAAATCAACTTTCTTTATGTAAAGCTATGAACATGCTAATGCAAAATATGATCTATTACTAAGATTGAAGCAATTTCAATAATCATTATCAAATCTGGCATTTTAACTCCTTTATCTTACACACACACTTTATAGAAGAAACTTCCAGATTTTTTTCTGGAAAATTGTTTGATAAACTGCCTTAGAAACATCATTATACTTATGAATCTTTACTTAATTTTATAATTTTAATCATAATCTGCTAGATTACTGCACTGAATTACTATTTTTATATGCTAAGCATGCTAATATTTTGATAAGTGAGCTAACCAGTACTTTCCATCTTATGAAACTTTAAGATACTTGTTTTGTGGCTATTATTCTGTCATACTTTGTTTAACTTTATTTGAGAAGGCCTTTCTGAATCTGAAACCTTTTTGAATCACTACAATTATTTATATTTATTGTATATTTATTATTTAAGGGGATAAATGTGAAAAGAATAGAGTGGCTGAATCTCAGTATATTGTCTTATCTTTGGACTTATCAAGTTTAGATGCCTACAAAACCATGACAGAGATAGTCCTTATTCTTTGTACATTCATGCTGGCTAAACAATATAAAAAAATAAAATAAGCAGATATTTCAGACAGGAAAGGAAAGTGAATCTGTAACTTTTAATTTCACAGTACTGAAGTATTCAGTGAAAAGAAGCATAGACTAGTGGCATTTCCCTACATTTTCTCACTACTTCCCAACTTAAAGATTATCACTTTGGTGTAAGCAGCATACTTAATTGCAAACAGAATAGAACTCAGTGCAGAGGGTTTTGTTGGTAAGAAAAAAAAAAATCAGGTACAAAATGCAGAAAAAACTCCATTGAACTAAAAGGAAATTGACATTGTCTGACCAACAGCTAAAATCAAGTGTAACTTTGTTTTGGTATCTTAAATGCCTGAGACAAGCTTACTAGCCTGGGCTCTGAATCAACAAGAGTTTTAAAAAAACATTTTTTTACTAGGAGATTACTCAAGAGTGTAAAACCCGTGCACATCTTAAACTAGTCTGGCAAAGTGAAGCCTAAATGTGTCTCAGATATCCAAACAGTTCTTTCAATGCATACTTTGTGGCAGTCATCAATACATGACTGAGGGTTTGAAGTATATGATGGGAGAAGAGGTTATTGAGCTTTATCACTTAACTTATGGTACACTAAAGCAGCTTTTATGTCACTCATCTGGCGATGCTTTTAAATCAACAACTGTAACCTTTCATTATGCTCCTGCTTAGAAGGTATGGAAAGCTCTCAGCTCAAGATTTTCTGATAAGAAATTTTCATAGCAGCCCTCTTAATGTCTTAACACTATTATGCAAAAATTCTGTGCATAGGTCAAATACAAAAAATAGGAGAAATATTGCACTTTTTCTTCTAAATGAAATATAGCACTTTTTACAAGGATTTGCTCATACTTCTGCCTCTGTCCCAGAGGCATAAACTGTAGAAAAAACAAATCCACTGTTCCCACCAGAAAAAATTACTAAATGTTGGCATTATCTAGCAAATAGCAATGACCAATTTACTAGTGTTTCTTCAAGATCTGTTTTTAATTAAACTCAAACTACATTAAACCATTTCTTATTTAAAAACATTTGGGTTTTTTTAAACATGGAACACTGCACTGCCAGAAACAAACAGTGCTACGTATGAAAACTGATATTCTTCGAATTATTTTCTATGGGGTGGTTGAAACCTTGTTAGTGACACGTTGAGTATGGACTTAACCTTGCTACAGACCAGTTCTCCAGCCTAAAACAAAAGCAGAGAATTCTGCACAGCAGAAGACAGTTTTGTGCCTGAACCAGGGTCCTACAGAGGTGGAGATAAATGTTTACATGCAAACTGTATTGTGGTTTTAATTTGTTGCTGAAGTGTGTCTATGGAGCAAATCTTGCAGTTGTCCCTACATAGTAGACTTTGTTTTGTAAACAAAGTAAAAGTCTCCATGCCTGAGGGCTGTATTTTATTCAGATGAAACTAAGTCCAAACTCACGTGTAAAAGACTTTACATGGACTTTCAGGTCTCAGCGTGAATTGCTCTGCTCTGTTGTTCACTCCTATTGTGCTGCACTGCTTGCTACTGAAGACAGAGCCAGGTCTAAAATGTTGAAAGCATTTGGTTTGGACATTGAGATCTTGATTTGAAAAGAACTCACCCTGCTCTCTGCTATCAAAAGCCCTAAGGAAAAAGTGATAGAACACCACCCTGCCATAGCATTCTGCAAGGGAGCAGTTGAAGATGTTCCTTGCTCCAAGAAGAAAATATTTTCTCCATAATTTGCATGTATTTACTGTCACAGATCACTATTTCTGTCGTTTTTAAGTAGATGCATGTTTTTCAAAACCAGAAAGCTGACAGAGAAAAATAAACAATGAAGTTCTTAGTGAACAATAGTAAAGTCTCAAAATGATGATAATTTCAAATGATCCACTTTCTTAACTAAAAGAGTTTTTTAATAGAATCATAGAATCACTAAGGCTGGAAAAGATCTCCAAGATCATTGAGTTCAGCCTTTGGCCGAACAGCGTCACGGCAACTAAACCACAGCACTAAGAACCATTTCCAGTCCTTCCTTGAACTCTTCCATGGATGATGACTCCACCATCTCCCTGGGCAGCCTGTTCCAATGTTTAACCACATTTTCAGGGGGAACATTCTTCTTGATATCCTATCTGAACCTCCCCTGGAACAGCTTGAGGATACATCCTCTTGTCCTGTCTGTATGGAACAATATTGCTATTTTACATTATGTTTTCTTTGTTAGGAGCACAGTAGCAGATAAACATAAAATATATTCTGTCTTCAAAGGGAGACACAATAAAAATATTTGAATCTTAGGGAATGGTTTTCTAAGTAAACCATAAAAACATAACTGAATTGTCAGACTGCTTTACATTTTACTGAATTTTGCCTTTCAGAGACTGCTCTTAGACAATTTAAGTTACATCTCATAGTCAAGATAGCCTGTACTCTAACTTTGTCCATTAACTTTGTCCTAGGTTTTAAGAGTGTATTTCATGTGTTTATTTATGAAGAAGTATCTAATAAAACCATCCTTTCAGCGTAAAATACATTCTAAGTAAAGAAACTTGAAAATGCCTTCAGCTCCTCTGCTTCCCTGCTAGTTTGAAATGGTAGTATTCCCTCCCACCTGCATTTTTCACTAGGGATTGTGAAAGAGGAATGACTTGTTTAAATGACTAAAACTCAGTTTGAAAAGGTATCAGACCATCTATTCTTCAAATAAACAGTGCCCTATTTTGCTACTCCTTAACACAGCATTAGATGAACTGTGAATTTCAGTGGAGTTTCCCCAGACCCCTGGAAAATGAGGAATGATTTCACACCTAGTGAGAGAGAAATACAGCCACACAGCAGTGAGATCAGAGCTGAGCACTGTTACAGTGCTGGGTCCTAGAAGAGCTACATTTGAAATACAGAATGAATCCATTAACATACAGAAACACCCGAATTTTCATGGAGTTGGATTAGATGAGCTGAAGTATCCTTCACACCTACCAGCTTGTGA
>JAWWMU010000106.1:54581760-54596537 GCA_035048155.1 Cinnycerthia olivascens | reverse complement strand
GGAGGGGTGGTCCATCTAGAGGTTTGTTTTTTTTTTCCCTTCTTTCCCTCTCCCAAATTTGCCCTAAACTAGGACAACACATAAAATTTATTATAAGCAAGTTACTTTAAGCTTAGGATCTTTCTCAAGCAGGAAAAATTAAATTCAATAACTCAAATAATTATTTTGTCATTTTGCAATTATTACATTATTATTTTCGTATATATTAAATGAAAATTTTTGGTTAGCAAGAAGAAAAGTGAGAGCTTTATGTAACTGTCTTTTCCCATACTTATCAAGAAACTCATGCTCCATTATCATGAAATATATTGTTTGTATAGCAGTCCAAGATTGATTTACATTTCAGAACAATACAAAGTTTTAAACATTGATTTAGATGACTCAACCTTATGTTGATAACCTGGAGTGAATTTTCTTTCTCTAGGTGACTAGTAAACAGAATTTCCAAATTTTCAAACACAGTAAAGAAACCAGGGACACTTGCACTGATGTGAGTTTCTCCAGTAGAACCAGTGATCCAACAAAACTATAGTCTTGCAGGCTCCCAGAAATACACGCAGCACAAGCCCAGCACTGTACCTTGTGTCCTGAACCTCCACAAACTATTTATTAATTGGGATCTAGTAGTAACTGAGGTTCTTTTGCAATTCTGTTTCAGACACTGGCAATTTTCAGGCTATCACTGTGTTTTTGAGACTCAGGCCCAGCCTGTCCACAGCCAAAAAATAGGTAGTAACTAACCATACTTCTGGATACTAAATAAGGATGTTGGATGTCAGGCATTCTGTTTTTCCAGCTCAGGCTGTTTATGGGCTGTCCAATGAACGAGAATAGCTCAGGAGGAATTATCCAGCTAAGGTATTTGTCTAATTTTACAATGGTTCAGATACAGCTGGCCAATTGATGGATAGCGATGAAAAATAGATTGCTAAAATAATACCAAATATATGAGAGATTTAAACCTATTTGCAATTACTGAGGACTGCTCTAACTATTGACACAGCCCATTTCTATTTCTGTACACACTGGGCAGAATCATAAATTTTCCTGGAGAAAAAAAAGTTGTTATGCTAATATTATGCCCATAGTAGCTATATTAGAAATACTAGATTTTTTAAAAGATGAGCAAAAACAAATATTATGAATAATTAAAAAGATTGCAAGATCCCATGAATCTCTTAATCTTTTGCCCTTCCCTTGTATAAGCTTCAAGTGAATCCAGAATAACTGCCTATTTCAGTTCTTAAAAGTATGGCAACAACCAAGAAACATACCTTAAAGAACATACTGAATACATTATTAGTTCCATTAACATTGCTATAGATAAACACAGTGCCCTGAAATTTCCCATCTCATGACCTTGGAAATCTCCCAAGGCAGCTGTAAAAGTCTAGTTGTAGAGGTCTTTTTAAAATGGAGCCTAACAAAGCTCAGAAAAATACACTACAGAGGAACAATGCTGCCATACATGGGGAATTCAGCTAACTGAAAATTAATAGACCTTCTATAAGTCTAATTTGTGCGGGTTTATGAAACTATGACATTTAATATTTTTGCAAGTCTGCTATCCTGTAAATTAATGTATCTTTTTCATCACCATTCTCAGCCTTTCAAAAAAAAGCAAGTTCATAAGCTTTTGTCCTGAAAAATCCCCAAACTTAAAATAATATTTCACAATATGTCATGGGTTGCAGTACAAAATGTAACCAAGGGGTATGTATTCCATCACCATCTGTTGGAACTGGGGTGGAGGGTGGTGTAATCTTCTGTTAATAGGCCAGCTGATAAGAAATCAGCAAGAGCAGTTTCTTTATCTCTTCCACAACCCATCCTCCCTCCAGGAAGAGATCTTCTGCTAATGGGCCATTGAGTCCCACTGATAACATTACATCATCCCATTGGGAAATGCTCCATCCAGGGGGAGGAGCCGGCCTTTCTACCTGGATAATAACCTGAGATTTGGGACACCTAAGCAGCCTTTCCACTGGATTCCCAGAGGAACAGCTGCCTTTTCCACTGGATCTTCAGAGGAAGACTACACTCTTCTACAGAATCACTGCTCCAACTAAATTACATCTGCTACTCCAGGAGGACTGCAACCACCATTCCAAATGGACTGTTACCAAAACTCTGACCAACAGGGTGTCAGGTTGTATTCTGACTCTGTCAGTGGTTTTCTTTTTCTTTTGTATTATTGCATGTATTTTGTTTTTTCCTTTGCCTAATGAATTGTATTTCTGACTTGGAGTCTCTCTCTGATTTTGCTTTCAAACGAGAACACAATAATAGTTAAAATAATTTTAAAATAAGAAGCAATCATAGGCTCCATTAACCTGTTTTAACTTTACAGTAGCTACAAAATTGGCCAATGCCAACTGGTCTTTTGAGTTATTGACCTTGTAAAAACTACCCAACAAAGCAAGGAAAATCAGGAAGAGATTGCTTTTTGGTGGGTAACACATGAGAAAAATATATTTTTTTCTATGTCACAAGAATTGAGCAAGAGAATCAGTTCTGCTGTCCTAACAGCTTTTCTGCACCCATTTATAGGCTATATCAGCATATTGTTAGAGCCACTGTTGCTTAACAATTATGTTTCAGGCATCTACTCAACAGGAACTGCATCAGTGATTACAGACAAGCCATATTTGCATATTGACACATATGCTGAGAAGACAAATTAGGTCCTTAATTATTCCTCTTCATATTGTAGGACATACTTTTGATAATTCTAATAGGGTTTTTTTTAAAGTTTTTTTTTTATTTTATTTTGGTGTTAGATTAAATAGTGAAATCTTGATTTGTAAGACTTAATTTCGTATTGTCATGGGATTTTCTGGAAAGTACCCAATCAGAAATCCCACTCTACTTGAGGACTAACTTCATACATGTAATCCTCTTTCACTAAGGATACTGTAAATAAGACATAAATCACAAAGATCCTCAAGTGGAAGCACCTAGTCCTACAATCAGAGAGACGAATAATTTTGTTTTCCCAGATTTCATAAGAATGCAGTGGCTCTTCAAAGTTTTTGGTATTTTCAATATTTCAAAAGGATAATAGGACTACATTTTGGATTTATTTCAGTAGAAAAAAGGATTCATTACTCGTCCACTGCTTAATGACCTACATTTGCAACAATATCTATACACGTCACTGATCTCTTAAGACTAAATCCAATTAGTTTAATATTATAAAATAACAGATATGCATTAATAAAGTACCTTCTGTCTCTAGGCATCATGCAAATATTCTTTTATCAACACATATCTCAATTATTTTCAAATACTATAATGCTTTCTGACTTTTGTAATCACATTGCCTATTCCTTTTACCTAGCCCTTGCTCTTGTGGGAAAGTTTAAGCTGCTGCATGTCTGCTGGATACTCAACACAACAGAGAGGAGTCAGTCTAGGAGGTTTCTGGGGTGTGTGGAAGAGAAGTTCCTTCCACAGCTGGGAAGAAAGCCTAGCAAGGGCTGGTGCCCTGTTAGACCTTCTGTTTACAAACAAAGGCTGGTGTGAGATGTGGTGGTCAGAGGCCATCTGGGGTGCAGTGACCATGACAGGGTATCAAGTTTTTAATTTCAATTGGTGAAATAAGGGAGGTGTCAACCAAACCTCTACTTTGGACTTCTGTAGAGTGGACTTGGGCCGGTTCAGGACTCTGATTCAGAGAGTCACCTGGGAAACAATCCTTAACAACAAAGGAGACCAAGACAGCTGAACACAATTTAAGGGCACCTTAAGGGTGGAGGAACAGCTGTCTCTGCATGCTGGGACACGTCAAAGATGAAGCCCAGCCTGGCTGAACAGGGAGCTTTTGCAATAATTCAGAGGAAAAAGAGTTTATGACCTCTGCAACAAGGGACAGGCAACTGTAGAAGAGTACAAGAATGTCCTTAGGTCATGTAGAGAGAAAATTAGAAAGGCTAGAACTCAATCTGGCCACTGCTGTGAAAGATAATAAAAAGTATTTTTATACATACATTAAAAACAAAAGGAGGGCCAAGGAAAAAGTCAATTTTTACTGGACACAGAGGGAAACATTGTCACCAAGGATGAGGAGAAGGAGGTATTTAAGTGTTAAACTTGGTAAATCAGAGAACTTCAACCTTCCAATCTCCATATACTGTAAGAAAAAAATAAATTCTGTCATTTCTTACAATCATTCTAGAGAATATTATTAAGTTGGAAGTGTTAGTCCACAAGTACCTATTTCTTGGGCAATATTCCTGATTTTAGCAACGGATGTTTTTGCGTAACCCTACCCTATGTGTTCCATGACATGGGAAATCTTCCATGCATTGAATTATCTCAATTCAGAGTTCTTTGCAAGCATCTATAAAGTTGAAGCCAAAATTATGTATCACTCATGAGGTTCTATATGGCTTAAGCAGCTATTATCTTAGAAATAGCCTATTTCTTTGTGTTATAATCTAGCATTATAAATCTGGTTATTGAAGCGGGAAGGCATATTCACTGTTAATAAGGAGAAAAAGAGAGATTGATTTTCCAACCTTCTTTTTATCCCAGTTCAGCAATATTTGTATATGCTGACCTCACAGGCAGTTTGCAGAAGACTACATAGAACTATGTCAGGTTTTCCTGTTTTACCAAAAGAAGTATTGACTAAGCAGTGTTTGAGGATTCTCTATGTTTACCAGAGATTTATAACTGCCTAGCTGGTAACCCAGCTGAACTATCAGTTCTCAGGCTACAGGAATATTTGCAAGTATTTTTATATCATCTGAAGAATCATATGGGAACCAAGTGATTTTTGCAGCACGTGAGACTAGTCACCTAACATGTTAAACACCAGAGGAAGGGTTTATGCTCTTTAATTTTTATTTTTTTTTAATTAAATATGCCATTAACGGACTGGACAGTAAAACATAAGTTTGATATTGACGTACTCTTCCTACAATCCATTTATATTTCTTGACTGCTATTTACTCCATATAACTGTAAAACAATTTATCTTTAAAACATTAACTGAAATCTTGAAAATAAAGAAAAAGTACTATTTAATATGGTCAATAAATGCAGAATTGTCCTCTTAAATAACAGATGTCTATGAAAAAGTTTATGAAAGATAGCAGATTCTTGCTGATATGGACTACATTTATATACTAAATTAAATACAGGGAGATAAATATTAATGCTATTCAAAGTCCATTTTAATCATTTGCTACTTGAACAAGTAAATCAATGAAATAATTTATCTGAAGCTCACCGATGTTTAAAAACTCCTTTCTCCTCCTGTTCAAACCCCTTTACAGGAGTCATGAATAAACATGAAACCTTTGTAAACGTGTCATGAAAGACAGTTATGGATTGCCTTGATCATTTGTGAAAAAATTATGTTTAGTATGTAGAAAAATGTTTTTGAACTACAAGATGAAACAAATTTTAATAAAACCCAACCTTGAGCCCAATATTAGAATGTGCATTAATTTACCTTTTATCTTTAACAGCATTTATCTTAATCTCTTTTTCAAATCACATTTTTAAATGCAGCTAGCTGGTACACCTTTAGATCAGCCTGCGTATCCATATGGACTTGTTAGGGACTATATATATATATATATATATGAAGAGTGTGGAGACCATACATTTTAAAAATTCAGTCACTAACCATGAAGTAAGGAAAAGTTTTCCCATTTAAGAGCCAGGTTTTTCAAGTTTTGTGACACCAAGGCACTAAGAAAAGAAGTCTCCACTGAGTAACTTACACACATTTCAAAGTCCCCCAGTACCCCTGATTGACAAATTCTGTGTTTTACTAGTGTGCACTGACATAGATACACATATGCATTTGAGTATTTATGACAGACCTTATACCACAGCAATATCACAGATTTCCTTTAGTCTGGGAAGCTTCTTTGCTCACTGAAAATTTCCAGCAGTTATAAGTATCATTAGGACTTGCACTACTTCAATTTTCATTTCCTTGGGAATTATTCATTAAACGCATATTTCATTATCCATAAACATCACTAGTTGTTTCTTTACATATTAGTCTTCATTTGCATAATGCCACCTACTCACCAAAAATTCAGTCAAACTTTTGAGGCAGTTACTCCACCTTGCTAGACAGATGTAAAACATATGAAATTGGTAAAGGAAAATATATCTAGACAGGAGAAATATTATCTCATGTAAAGGCCATGCTTACTCTTGCTAATGATGTATCTAGTAGAAGTAGATGTTTATGTGTAGTACATTACTGCCCATGATTCAGTAATGCAATCAAAATACCACCTTTGTCTAGGCAAATTTTATTAACAAAATTCTTCTACTTTTTGGTTAGACATAGATGGTGGTAGTGTAGGTCAGACTCCTCTAAATAAGAATAAAAAAAGCTTATGCATGCTTTTTATCACAGTCCTATGTAAGGATGGAAAAATGGGATTTAAATCTTGGATAGATAAAAAATTTTAAAAATATGTAACAATTTCAATATGAATTTAGAAACAATGTGTGCTTTAAATTTACAGCAAAATCATGCTATAAAAAATTCAGAGGGGAAATGTTTCTTCAACAAAGAGGGGAAGTTTTAGAAGACAGAGAAAATGATTGTAACAGAAACAAGGTGTGACAATGAAGGCATTTACTGTAAAAGGTTGAAGAAAAGGAATTTGAAATGAGTGAAATTAAATAGATTTCCGAACCATATTCAGTTTGTTAGATGATAGTTAAGCTTCTAAAAAGCAAACTCTGAATTTTGTAATAGTTTTTGGAACTGAATTCAAAACACTAATCTGCTTCAGAAAAAGTAATCTAGAACAGTCCAAATCATCCTCACTGTTAGATAATACTACTACAGTAACATAAGTCCATGGCCTTAGTTTAATGGAAATATAAAGTATTTTATTATTAAAAAAGAAAAAAAATGCTTGAGGAAGAGCCACAAACCACCTACAATGATCAATATTAGACCTGAAGAGTAAAGGATGGAGTTGGGTAATGCTAGAGATTTGTTCAAAGCTGAAGACAATTTCTCTTCACAATACAAACAAATATAGGATCTTACTAATCCTTAATAGAAAACATCATTGAAGGAAAACAGACAGCTCTGAAATTATTTCATAATGTTGGCAAGCAGCCAATAAGAAGATTAATTCTGAGTTGTCAGTAAAGATTGAATTGTAGAATGGATCAAAATTATGACACTACATCTGTACCATAGAGACAGGGAGAGAAATAAAGATTTGAGGGAGAAAAAAACCTTTAAGACTGAATTCATAGTAAAGATGAAAGGTTTTCTGACCTCATAAAATAATCAAAATAAAAATCTAACAATGAAATAGCACATAAGCCAAAAGATCTCTACCATATTGTGGTGGTTTAAGCCCTGGTAGAAATTAAGCACCATGCAGCCACTTGCTCAACCTACCCCTTTTTTCCCCATCTACTGCAGCGGAATGGGGAGGAAAAATGAAGTGAAATTTGTATGTTGAGATAAGAAAAATTTAATAATTAAAATAAAGTAAAATACAATAATAATGATTAATAATTATTATGACAATAATACTAATGATAATAAAAAGGACATAAATGATCCACAATGCAATTTCTCACCACCTGCTGACCAATGCCATACTTCCCCTTCCCAAACCCAGACCAGCTTTCCAGCCAGGAAATTTCCTCTGTTTTATACGCTGGGGATGATGTCCTCTGCTGTGGAATATCTGTTTGGACAGTTAGGTCACCTGGGCTATGCTATCTCCCAGTTTCTTTTGCTCCCCTCCTCACTGGCAGAGCATGACACAAGAAAAAAAGTCCTTGACTTAGGAAAAACACAACCTAGCCAAAGCCAAAACATCAGCATGTTATCAACATTATTCTCACTCTGAGTTGAGAAGACAGCACTGTAACACCTACTGAGAAGAAATTAGCTCTATCCTAGCTGGAACCAGGACACATATTGAATATATGGAATAGCACAAATTATGTGGAATCATAGAATGGTTTGGATTGGAAGGGACCTTAAAGATCATCTAGTTTCACACCCCCTTTCATAGGCAGCGAGTCCTTCCACTAGACCAGGTTACTCAGAGCCTCATCCAGCCTGGCCTCGAACACTTCCAGGGATGGGCAGTCCATAATTTCCCTGTGCAACCTGTGCCAGTTTCTTATTATCCTCATTGTGAAAAATTACATCCTAATATCTAACCTAACTGTAATCTCCTTCAGTTTAAGGCCATCTCCCTTGTCTTGGCACAACATGCCCTCCAGAAAGTCCTTCTCCAGTTTTTTTGCAGGCTCCCTTTGGTTACTGGAAGGCCACAATGGAATTCCCTTGGAGCCTTCTCTTCTCCAGGGTGTACAGCCCCAGGTCTCTCAGCCTCTCTTTGTAACAGGTGCTCCAGGCCTCTGACCAACTTAGTCATTCTTCTCTTGACTCTCTCCAATAACTTAATGTCTTCCTTGTGTCGAGGCCCCCAGAGGTGCACACAGTACGCCAGGTGGAGTCTCACAAGGGCAGATGAGAGGGAGAATTATCTGCCATAAGAAAAGCCACTTCACATTAGAATGCAATTCTATATCAATATCTGCTTTAACACTGATTTTCTTTTAATCACATAATCCCCAATTTAAAAATATAATTATTGAAAAGGAAGAACATCTTCAAAGTAAGAACAGGGAGACTAGGAAAGGATGCTGATTTTCAAACAGACAGCTTGATCACAGCAGTAAGCTGCTATCAAAACTACCTTTAAGATAAAAGAAGCACTGATAAGCCATTGTGAGTGTCTTGAAGGATAACCTCTACTTAAGTTACTGTTTCCTAAGGATGCTATATTTTGGATTTATTACAAAAACTAAGAGATAACTTAGTCTAATATTAGTCTTAGTCAATGACCTGTCCATGTACATAATCTTTCAAGATTTTAAAGCCCTGCTATGGACAGGTTTATCCTATCCTTATCTTCCTCATTTTAAAAGGTAATTGCATTGGAAAGATAAGATTTTATCCTCTATTAGTTGGCTTCACTGAGTTTAGTGTCTGCGTCCCAGACTAACACATGCATTAATCAGAAGCACATATTACATATTTACTTCTACTGAAGTAACAGCTGAAGTGTGCTTTAAGACACCAAGCACGTAAATTCCTAAACGTCTCCAGTTTGAGACCTCTTCTTGATAATCCACTATTAGTCCTCATTAAAGCTGACATTTTAATACATTGTGTAGGAACTATCCTGTCTGTCACTACCAACATGGACACATAGAAAGGCTCAAACTAAATATTTTAAACTAAAATTTTATTTACCCATTCGTGATTATTTTTTTTAATCTAGTACACCAGGGTACAGCTTTAGTTCAGCTGAGCGTACACTGCCTGTTTCAGTATTGAACACCAAGGCTTTGATTATTGGGAGGTGATATCTGTTTCTCCCTCAAGCAATTTAGTCTCTGCTGTGATATTGAAAAAAATCCATATCTTGTAGATAGGCACTGCAAATACACCAGGTGATAATGAAGATCAAACCATCTAAATAGGCCAGATGCTAAAATTAAACATTAGTAGCCAGCTGTGAAAAGAGTAATAACTTTTTTGAGTTAATTATGAAGAAACAAAGCCAAAAGCCAATTAAAAATAAACAATGTGGTAATAATTCACAAGAATTTATATGAATATATGATTAACTTGCTAATGTGACCTTAGAAAAATGAACTCTAAGAAAATACTAGAGGCATGAGTGGAGTACTAACACATCAAATTTCTTGCTCTATAGACATTACTAGCTTTACTGTTTCTTGAACCACTTCACTGCAGCGTCAGCTTCTAAGGTTTTTGCTATCCCTCAAAGTTTAAAACTGCAGAGCCTGGAACTGTGATAGGCCTTCAGTCAGCTCCTAGAGGCAGTTAAGCAAGTTCTGAGTCCTCATATTTCATGAGATCTTACTTCAGAAAGACCACATTCCTCCACAGGAATGATAAGAGATAATATATAGCAAAGGAAAAAAATGTGGAAGGAGATCCATCTTGACTAAAGGAAGTACTGAAGTTTACAGCAGAACACATAGAAGACTATATGTAGGCAATGTTACATAGGAAAAAAGGGTGCATCGGTACAGGAATATGCTAAAAGTCTAATTAATTTACATCATCACACTTGGGTAAATAAGATGCAAAAGAATCTAGGTTAAATAAATTGGGCTAACAGACAGCTAAACTGGGAAGGTTAATATATCTATTGAGAGCTGCAGTGAGTTCCTATTATTCTTCCTAACTGGTTTTCTTTTTTTAATATCAAGGCGCTCAATTGCTGTCCTGAACTAAAAGGGAGCATACAAGGCATGGCTGGAGAGACCACGGGCTCTTCTTCCCCGACAAATAGGCTGCATGTGTACTAATGCTTCTCCGCACAAACTTGATGTTGTAAGACAATGCATCCTGTTAATACATAAGGTTTCATTAAAAATTAAGTTTTGCCTGTTAAAAGAAAAACAAAAGACAAAAATACTAGAATTCAAGAATCCACACTTATACTAGAGCATTAACTATGGATTAAATCAAAATCTCCTTATGATATATATCATTAAATGGCATTGAATTTGTCCAGGGAGCCTTATTCTCTAATACTGCCTCAAGCTCCTTTTCTACCTTTGAATTTAGTCTTTTAGTTACTCTAATACATTTAGGTAGCTAAGTAGAAATAGCCATCACAGATACACCATCATATTTATTACTCTGATCCTTAGAGATTGGTGCAGTTAATGTTTTTCAAATCCTATTCACAAAGAGGTTTATGTGATCATAATGTTACTGTATGTTAAATCCAGCTAAGACTGATATAGTTAAATGCTTCATAAATTCTTCAATTTGCCAGACAACCACACACAGCAAGCATATCTGACAAGGTGATCTATACATCACTGCACAGGGTGATTTATATTGAAGGTTTGTAATTAAATTCCTTTTTTTTAGTATGCTCCATGACCATCATGTGTAGCAACATTCCATCAGCCTTAAAGCCTCAGAGCGATACTAATTTTGTTTTATCTTTCTACTGAAATAGTAACAGGCAACACACAGTAGGTGCTGATAGTCCAAAGAAGAAAAAGTAAATACTGAGGTCCGCTTTACACTGTGGTTCAGAATTCACACATCCAATCTTGTTATGTTAACTACTGGGGACCTGGAACTCTTGCTAAGGTATCAAAAGAATAGAAAAGTAAAAAGGGGATGTGCCTTGAGCAAAAGCTTTATTTTCAAAGTACATATCGTCTGCTTGTTGCCACCAGCGATTAGGGATTCATTGCCCCAGGATGCCTGTCTCTGACGTGGTACACAGTGTTGTCCTGATTTTCTGTCTCTGTGAGCAGGCTCAGCTCATATATTTCCTGTTCTGTAACAATAATTTGAAAAAATGAAACAGGTGGCAAAAAAAGGATGATTCATGACTAAAGGAGAGGAGTAGATGCTGGAATAATAAAATTAAAAATTCCACTGCCAAAAGCAAAAAGAGCCTCCATCATGAATTTAGTTTAAGATAAAGACAATTTTTTTAATATAAAATTTTTGAGATTAAAATATTATTAAGCAGGATGCTTTATAAGTCAACAAGAATGGTGTTTGTTCATATATGAAAGCAATTGTAATTATACTGATACCAATTTATTATTATTTTGGAGAAAATGTATGAAATCATGTAGAATTTATAACATTTTGACAGAGGCATTAAGAAATACTCAGTAAGTATCATAGTGAATTACAGGTTTAAGTAAGTTGAAAGGTGCTTATTACAATCACAGGGCTTCTAATGTCTGAGATTTTCATATCAGACATGAAATATGCTACCACATTCACAAATCTTTTATAACACCTTTGCAAGTTGAAATTTAAAAATTAAGCATATTCACTATATGTTTTCTGCTATTTAAACCAAATAAAACATATTGAAAATTTATAGAATTAAATTTGGGGTTTAGGCCAGTTTCCTTGATATTTTATACCTTTCATTTCAAAACATTTATGTTAGCAGAAATGAGTTTGAGACTGAAGGCTTCTCATCCAAAAACGTGATCTTTTAACAGTAAAATGGCAGACAGTCTTTGTTACAACTGCTAGCTGAGGCACTTGTAAGAACTCATATAAAGGGGCATTTTAAAATCAGGGTTTGAATTTTTTTTTTTTTGCTAAAACAGACTTTTGGTGACAACAGTTTTCAATCTTACTGACAAAGTTTGCTTACTTTGGTAGAAAGTTGCTTCTTCCTGTAACTCAGCTGAAATTTGAAGTACTATATAGACACTACACTGTACTCAGCTATCTCTATCAATATTTTTCTGTTGATACAGTGGGCTTGAAAAAAAAGGAAAGCTACTGTTACTAGATTTTAAAATAGATAGTAGAGATTAAAGATCAAAAGTAGAGATTCCAGAAAGAAAACTCCCAGGGATATGAGAAATGATATTTAACCAACTTTCTTCACCTTGCCCAGTCCTCAAAATAGTGAAGCTGTGCAGTCCAACTATATAATTTCAACATTTGGTATGAGTTAGAAACCTCATGTTGTTAAGTTAGACCTTCATAAAGATATGAACAGTTTATTAATATGAGAGCCTTTGTGTTATGGAACACTAAGACCCTGATTAGGCTTCTTTTTCTGCTCTTATACAGTGTTGAGAATGACATGTGAGCAGTCAAATAATGATTTAAGTCAAATAATGATTTAAAATACAGTAAGAGAATCCAACAGTCATAAAGCACAACACCGGTGGTTATGGAAGCTACAAGTAAACACTAGAGGGGTGGATTTTCAAAAACTCCTCCCATGTCCAGAGCCTAAGTTTCAAAAAACCTTCTCTGATCTGCATGAATAAAAATCCCCTCAGTAGTTTCATTAAATTAGATTAAATAGGGAAGTAAATAAACCCAGTACCATTTTATGTGACCGTGCTTGTCAACAGGATTATTTTATTTTTCCTGTCAAGTTTCTAAGAAGCTTTTTTTAGTGGTTGACAGTTTTTAGCATACGAAATAAAACATGGTGTTATGTAAAGTACATTGAAAGAAAGATAAATACATAAGTGGAATGAATAGTTATGACCTGAGAAACACTGAGAATGGAACCACTTTTAGCAAACGTCTACATGAGCTGTACTTTAGGGATGACAGAAGTGTTAGGGTATCACACTTTCATATGCGAAGTAGGAACAGAATTGCTCAGAAGTGTCATTTCATATTTCTACCTGTATCTATTTTTGTATAAGTTGGTACAACTGTAGGTACAATTAATAACAGATCTGAAAAATGTAGAAGTTTGGTGTTTTTTCTCTTTCTCTTGGAAAAATATATGAAAAATTCGTGCTATTCTCAAAACTCTGCCTTACTGTGGACCAAATAACATTTGTTGGGAAGCATATACCACTCACAAATGCTACAAAAAGCATGGAAAAATATTCTCAGCCATGAGTATATCACTTTCAGGATGTAACTGTGTAGGGATTTTAAGAAAGAATGGCAGAAAAAAAGTTGTGGGGGGTTTTCTGGGAGGTGTGTTGTTTTTTTTAGCAAATAATTGGAGAGATTTTAATTAGCTCAGAAGATGTAAAACAAATGCAATCCACACCCTCTAAACAATAACCCACCATATACTGAACCTAAGTGCCCAAATGCCTGTTTTTTCACAAGATGACTAGATAATTACAAATATGTATTTCAAATTAGATTTCTGTTTTGGAAATAAAACAAATAAACACCAAAACATTCACAGAGTAGCATGGCCAGATAAATTTAGTCCTCATTTAGGTAAAAGGGGAATTATGAAATTAGTTCTACTCCTTACCTCCGTCACATTCAGACTCCTTCATCTCTGCTCGAGAGTGATTATTCCACCTTCAGGCTGATATTAGCATTTTTCAATAGAAGCTCTTGCTTTTTGTTTCTTGTTTATCAGTGAGAACCCATTTCTGACTATCAGATACTTTGCAGGTCTAACATAGTTCACATTCAAGGGTTAAGAAAAAGAAAGAATAAAAATTATTCCTCTTCCCTTCTAAAAGTATTAGCTCAGCTGAATCTTCTAAATATTAAAAAAATATGTAGCAACAGCAAAACCTCAATTATAAGCAAGATTGCTGGATACCTCAAGCATCTCTAATGTCCTACAGCCTGGTTATATTCTGTCCCAAAATCCTGTTTATTCTGCAAGCCAAGGAGTTAGTATGACTGAAAAAATATCTCTATAAATACTGAGACAGTCTCCCTTCCACATAAGTTGATGGGATAGTAATCCAAAGATCTGACTGCTATCATTTAGTTCCCTAGCTGGAGTGCAGTTCAACCAACTTAATCCAATTCTATAATTGTGGTCTGATGCTGAGGTTTGTAAATTTCATTTCAGAGGATTTTTCAACAAGCAGAAAGCATTAACAGTTAAAAAGTCAAAGCTTATTGAACAGATATATGCCATATGTCACAGATTCATATAGAGTCATTTTTAGGGAACTTTGGAAACAGCTTTCTGTATTGCATTATGTCCTGGTTTAGAGCAAATTTGGAAAAAAACTTTTGGATGGAGTTCCTCTAGAAAACAAATCCGAACCCCCCTCTCCCCAGTTGGTTTGGGACAGAAAAATTTCCTTGGAGGAAACTGGAAAAAAATTGTTTATTTAACAGTCAAAAACACTCCCCAGCACAACCAACAAAGGAATAACACTGAACAACAAAACCTCTCGCCACTCCGCAGAGATGCCAGAAAGTCTCTCTCGTGAGCTGTAGCTCGGCTCAGCTGCTGTCAGTCCCTCTGGTGCTGGGA
>JAWWMU010000106.1:54548568-54581660 GCA_035048155.1 Cinnycerthia olivascens | reverse complement strand
TGGGACACAGGGCTGAGCTCCTGGTGCCCTTTTGGGTGTTTAGTCCAGAGCAGGTTCAAACAGTTCCAAGGAAAAAAGGAAAGGGAAAAAAAAACACAGTCCGGAGAACTTCTCTGCCTCAGCTAGCTAAAAAAAAAAACTAACGAAAAGCAAAGGAGAGCTCTCTCTCGCTGTCCACACTGCAGACAACACAGGCCATGTGTGTGAAGGAAAACTGAAAACTCTTATCTTTATGTTTAGAAAACAACTACTTCAGATATTCCACCGCGTCTCCTTCACTCTCAGATCCAGTTTTTAAAGGTACAACATTTATTTCTGAGCTAAACAGACGAATGGGGATACAATTTAGCATCAACCCAGGACAATTATGATTTTCAAAAGCAGAATATTAAACATCAGTAATTTCTGCCAAGTTAGAACTCCTCATGAGAAGCATGAGTTTGTGGGATTTTTATAAGTATTAGCCCAAGATTAAAAATCAGGCATGAAATCTGATATGCCCCTAGGACACTGTTGAACTCCAAAGTGACTTTTTAGTCAGAGGAACTGTGTACTGATGGATTGCAAAAATTGTGTGGCCTGTGTTTCTTGATGATGCACATCACCATGAATAGCAGTGAGCTTGGTATTTATAAAAACAATTACTTTTAAAATGAAAGACCAATTTTTCCACTCTTGGCTCTGAAACTCCCTCTCTGACAAAACAAAGAAATAAAGAAACCCAATCTCTATTCCTTTCACTGAACTAAAGCAAAAAACCTTCTGAAGACTGACCATGTTGATAGGACTTCGCAGTAAACTCTGATGTTACCTGCACAATTGTAGAATCAGGTATCACCAGCCACACTGTCCTACAGAAATCTGTTTTGTTATGGAAGAATCTGTGCTTTCAGGTATCTTTGTAATCCCTGCTGATGATAACATAATTTATGCCTTGGCAAATGCATACTGTCTGCATATACAACAAAATATTAATACTGTTTTCTTAAAGGCTTTTAAACATTTAAGTACTTCATGAACACTGAAACCAGAAGAAAAGCTTTATTTGAAAGGAAGGGAATTAAAACTGTTAACAAGCAACAAATTAATTCTTTACTTGGAGGCTCTAATTTAATCCTGACTACATTTATGTGTGAATTAATCGTGATATAAGAACACAACTACTTGGCCTCAAGTATAAAAATATGCTCCAAAGAATTAATCTTTATTATGTGTAAAAGGGAAACAAAGAATACAAAGTGACAGAAATGCTATAGAGCATGCTTCTCTAGCTGAAAGCTGGCAAAACAAGGATCAAAAGAGTTCAGTATTCTGTATTACCAGGAGACAAAGCATTTACTCCTGTGTCCATACTTCCACAGAGGATATATACATCAAGGATGCAGGAAACTTCTGCTCTGCATAAATAATCCAAAGAATGAGGAATCTGCAGAGACACTCTAGCTCACCTCATCACTCTGCTCCTTGGAGAATCCTGTTCTCAGAAACTACATGACATCTTGAGGAAGCATGCAGAATCCATCTCCCCCCTAAATACTATAGTCTGCATTATGACCATTAGGCACTTCTGCAGCACTGGAGGAGGATTTTTTTAACCTTCCTTTACTGCTATCAACAGCAGAGGGTCTCAAGAGGTCTGTGGGTCACTCATCTTCTGGATCTCTCAGGTACATGACTGACTGTTACAATCACCTTAAAACAGTACAAAAAAAAACCCCACAAAACAAAACCAAACCCTTCCAATAGATTGGAAAGCAAATTTTAGCTTGAGCAGTTGGAACTTGTAAATAGAATTAACTGCAAAAGACATGCAAATATCTTCTGTGACCTCCACAGGCTTCAGTTTCCTTCTGAGTTCGAAGTTCTGCTCTTAACTAACAAAAGGTTAATGGGTGATTATAGCAAGCTTTCAATTTGCAGTTATTCCAGATGACTTGAAATCAGTAGAAGAATATAAATTAAATATTTGTACAAAGCAAATATTTTGGAAACAGATTATAAATCCTCATTTGCATGACATGACCCTAAGGGAGATCAGATGCCACAGGAAAAAGCAATTTTAAACATACACCTTGTTACAAGTTATTCAAAAGCTAAAAGAAACCACTAGAAGTTTTGAATTTTCGCAACATGAACAGGGGTTTTTTTTCTTAATAGTTTTCCTGCTACATTGAACTTGCACACTTTTATTTACAGTCTTCAGGATTCTGAACTTCAGAAGACTGAAAGAAGCCCTAATTGAAACATATAGCCACAAGAACTGTATTTTTTTTACTTGGGCTTATGTCATTCAGCTCTGGGTCTGCCACCATAAGATAGATATGGTCATGCTTGGGTGAGTCCAGAGGAGGGCCATGAGAATGACTGGGGGATGGAGAATCTCTGCTCTGAAATTGGCTGGGAGAATATACCCTACTTCACAATGAGACCTTAAAAACATCTGTATACTGATGGCTTAATTTAAGAGGTAAAGGATTGAACTGCATAATATCTTTCCATGGTTGCAATTTGTCAAACATGGGCAGATACAACTGCAATATCTATCATGTCACAGATCAAATTACGATTTGTATTTCCCTACGTTCCTTAAAAACCTGTTTCTTATGCTATGGTAAGTTAGAAGGGCAAGCAATAGCAGGAATGAGCAATAGGGTTATCTGCACAAATTTTCAAATGTATCTTTGGAGCAGTAATATGACCATACCAAGTAACACAAAAAGCCTCATTTATTTTTCCCACTCTACCTTCATTGGGGTGTTTCCCTAGTCTTTTTTACAAAAGCTTTTTAAATTCCTGGGTTTTCCCACTCCCCGTGATGATGACAGTCTCAGGTAAATGTAACAAAAACATGCAAACAAATAAAAAAGATATCCAGATAATCCAAAAAGGAAAAGCAGAAAAACACATATCTTAAAAAAAATCTGTTCCAGTGAATTTTTTTAAATTTATTTTATGTTCTGCTGAAAAAATAAGTGAATAATAAGGGCATACAGTGTACCTTGCATACTATCTATATAAATAAATATTAATTAAAAAGCCTTTCTTGAAGGATACTAAAGGATCTGAAGATTGATAGAAAGACTTAATCTGAGACAGACATTTTGGACATTGATTTTCAATAGATAGACAATCAGCCAGGACAATCAAATAGTTCAAAATTTTCAAAGTACAGTCAAAATATCCCAAGTTTCTTCATGCTAAAATTTCCATTTCAGTTGTCTTGAATGCGATAGATATACTTTTGCTGTTTCACAAAGGGATAACATAATTTTGATTTGTACATGCAGCAGTAAAGGTTTTTTTCAAATATGACTGCATCTGTGTAACATAGAAATTTCCCTTTTTGGAAAAGATTCTTTCAAGATTTTTAAGGCTCCAGAGAAAAACAAAATGAGAATTATTTTTATGTCTCTGTGGCCTAAATGGTAATGCTTAAGTGCTTTTGAGTTCCTTTCACAAAGGAAAAATATTCTGTGAGAAGAAAATTACAGAATAGGAAATTGCTAGCAAGGTTTTTGTATATTTTTCTCTCTTTTGAGAACAATAATCTTCAGTTATTTTTAACAGAGTAATATTTTTAGAGAAAACAGTTGGCAATTAATATACAGATGTAGTGAGGATTAATATTCAGTCTACTGTATACTTTATGAAAGGGACAGGGAAGGAATGAAAATTATTTTTCAAAGCAAAAATGTATGTTTGTGACTCAGTAGGCATTGATTTTTTTTATATGAATTGCTAATGACACTCTCAGGAGTGTAAAATCCATTGTATGAATTTAGAATAAAAGAAGTCCATTTCTTATCATTGAAAAATGTAAACTCATATTTACTTTCTCCATTTTTTGAATGAAAAAATATACGTAGGTAATCATTATTTCTATATGAAGCACTACATAAATTCCAGAATGAGACTATGAACAAGTGGTTAAATGTCATGTACCTGTATTCTTGTTTCCATAAACCCACAAGTTTTTGATGGCAAAATTTGTCTTTTTTTTTTTTTTTTTTTTTGGTAAGTCTTGAAGAGAGTTCTAGGTTAACGCACAAAGGTAGAAGGTAGTAAAGGAAAACAGAATTGGAGAGGTTCCTCTTTATTGAAAATGTTCTGCAAAACAAACTTCTATTTATAAATGTAGACTATGTATTTTATTTCAGAGTATGTCTTCTGTTTCAGTATGGATGACAACACTGTAACCCTTAGTACAGGAGCAATTGAAATAGCCCACACAGGAGTGAAAGGAATCTGCCACAGTATCAAGTCCAGGTCCCCACTGTCACAGACAACTATTTCATGCATTACAATCTCTAGCTACCTCAGATCATATCATTATAAATTAGAAATCAACATATATACATCCATCCATCCATCTTAGTTAACTTCCAGCACTGAATCCATTTCCTAAGCATTCTCCTACACACTCCTCTGCATTACAGTTTTCCTGGTTTTAAAAAGTTGCTAGGATCTGTCTGTTTTTTCTCTAAGTCAAGACAAATACTCTGGATTCTCTAAATAGTCTCCCTTTACTCCTTTTTTTTTTTTCCTTTGCTTTTACAGACTCTCTTATCTCCAATTCCTGCTAAAAGGATGACATCAAGCAAGGAAATAGAATAGAAATAGTTTTAGCTTCATGAAACCAGCAGGAAAATGGGGTTTTACTATCTCTAACATACCAAAGATTCCACTTCAGCCTTAGAATTCAGCTTTCTTTTAAGTTTTTAATTTATATAAAGCTGGTGAGCTCTATTTCCAATATTAGAAAGATAAATTTAAATCTACATTACCTACCTTTACATGTATAAATTTTCAACTCACTGCTGGCTTGTTACGTATATTGTATTCCTTGTCATATGATTTTTCACATGGAAACATCACTATGAAACCTGCCTAACTAGAAAAATCCACCCCCCGCTGCCATCTAGGCATACATCAGAAGTACAGCAGGACAGCAATTCAGGAAAGTGTTCAGTTTTATGCAGCGTAATATCAGATCACTGGTCACCCCACACAGCTCAACTAAAATAGTCTATCGTGATAGTGCTGCAATTTCAAATGACTGACAAAATTTTTAAGGTATGAGCCACAGAGCACTAACAATGATTGACTTCTTCTTGTGCACTGAGAAGTATTCTTAATGTAGATTTGCAGAAACAAAAGAAAGATTATCTGAGAACACAACCAAAAGAAACCCCAAAACCTTAATTCTGATTACTCTTTCAAAGAAGATACAGAATAAGAATGTAGTTTATTGGTTAAAATTACACAAAGAAAATGATGAGAAAAGGAGCCTTTTAAGCTAAACTTCCTAGGTAACAAAAGATATATACAAATATTTCATTTTCTACTTAGGTTTCTGAGACATTCTTGTAGGTACCATTACATGCACAATATTAACCCACGAAATTGAAGCTAAAACAAAATGACATGTTGAAATTATTATTCTTATATAATTGCAAAGTGCTTCACTTTTCAGACCATTATGACCTGTACGTCTCTTTCTTGAATTTTTTTTTCTGTTCTAGGATTACCTTTCCTTGGCTTTCAAAATTGTGTGGTGAGGGACTTAACTCTGTCTCCTGAGTGCTCTAGTGTTTGCCTGCTTTGGTTTGACCTTTTATATTCATTACTGAAGAGGTATGATTCAGGCGATGCCATTCTTTCCCCAGAGCAACTATTAAAATTTTATATTTCCTGAAAATATAAAGGAACTGTTTTAAGAAACAGAGAGCAGGTTTAAATCCCTCGCCATCATTTCAAAATTTTACTACAATTTTCACAAGACTATAGGCCTGTACAAATTCTCTGAGCTCTTGAAAGTTCTCTTGCATCCTCTGAATGCAATGCATTCTGCATTTCTATATCAAAACTTACAATATTGGTCTTCATTTTTTGCATCTATTCAGTTTCAACTGGAATAAATGCTCAATATGCTGAATCAAGAATATATACAATGATCAAGGTATTTTATCATTGTTCACAACTTGCTGTTCAATATTAATAGACAGTTGCTAAATAATTTTAAATTCTGTCTCTGGCAGGCACAATCCTTGTGTTAAATTTTAAATAAACAGTATAAAACACACACAGCTGACTAGCAGTGTCAGAGACAAGTTTCAGATTTATTGGTGTGTCTCCTTTTGCAGCTCATATTCTAGTGTCTATTCAGGGAACTTAGAATATCTTTTAGCTTTCAAAACAGATTTGATTGCACCTCTGTGCTTTTATGGGTGTAAGAAAATGAAAATACCAATTTGGTACTCACTGAGGTTAGGCTAACTGGATAGGACAAAGAAAAGTGCTGGATATGACATAAGAAATTGTCAGACATGTTAGGTAATGAAAAGAGAAACTGACAAAAGCTACAGATAGTGCCATGAGGGGTGGCAGAATTTCATCAGTGCATAGGTGGAGTAAAGTGAGAAATGGTCGGGCTTCACAGAAGACAAATGGAAAGCACCGGATGCCTTTGCAAAGCGAAGTTCTGCAAGGCCAGCAGAATCTTGGTAACTCTTTCAGTAATGCTACATAAGCAAAAATCATCTATGTAACAATATCAGAAATATCAAATATGGGTGTATATGTAGCAAAAAGGGAAAAGGTGGGGAGAGAGTAGTTACAAAAACATTGTTTACCTGACAGGAGAGTGGAGCAGAAAACAGCAGGTACAAAGGTGGCAAAAAGAAAGAGTCAGGAAAAGGAGTAATTAGAAATGCAAGCCATGTGATTAGTGCTGTTTAGGGGTACTCGCTGGAGAACTTTGTGCAGTCTCAATCAGGATAATAAAGCCACCCATGTTCTGACCACATTGCAGAAATCAAACCTGCTTCCCTGTCCAGCAGTGGAAGCAAGAAGTTGCTGGAAAGGGTCCATAGTTATCAGGAAGGCTCACAGACAAACAGATTGAACATGTTGGTATTGCTGTTGGCACCTGTCGCAGGCTTGATAGCATCAGCATCTGAGCCACCACATCCTAAAATCTATGGATTCACAAGAAAATTTCAGACATCAGAGTAGTTCTGTGGCTTTCAAGGACTGTATTATAAGATTTGGTTATCGACAGGATCCCTACACTGCATTCTTACATGTAGCGTCATAAAGCAGCATTCTTCTCTCAGGATGTGACATTTCATGAGACTTACTGAAGTATTTCCTCATTTGAATCTGTCATATATTTCCCGGCCCCAGAAAGTATAAGCACTAGATACTTATCCTTTAAAGATGTCCTTAAGGAGCCCAACTATTTGCCAGGAAATGAAAGTACAGAAAGCTTCTGAAGCACAGGGAAATCTTTAAATCTCCATACTAAAAAATCCAAACTACCTCATTATCATAACATTTTTCAGTAAGACAAAGGCAGAACTGACCACTTCTTTCCAAGTTAGTAGGAAGCCAAATGTAACAGCCTTAACTAGTCCAGACACTTACAGTAAAGTGACATGTTTTTCTTCCTTACTGTCTGTTCCTTAATGTGCCTAAAAAGCACAGACCATCTCCAAAATCTGCAAAATCTCTGAGAGAGAAAGATTCATCACCACCCATGTCTAGATGCTGTTCCTACCAGCCATTCATACACACAGCCTTTAACGCCTGTGATGAGAGAGTGCAGGGGTCTCACCATGATGATTTTTGTTGCTCTTCTGTAACAAATTCTGTGTGTTTTGTAACACCACTAAAGAAACTGAGAAAGCATGTAGCAGAGGAACAAAAGACAGGATTTAGGAGAGAGAAATAAAGAAAGATTATATCATGAACACAAGTGGACAGCTATTTTAACGACATTTCATTCATATTCAGCTTCCAACTGAATTACACTGGCTAGTGACGTATGAGATACACAGTGTATTTTGAAATATAGTCTCTGTATTTTGAGTGTAAGACAAATGCCATCTAAGGAAGTCAAATACATATATCCCTACACTGCACTAGAAGAGAACTCCAAAGCCATTCCCCCAAAATCCCCCATAAAACAAATAAATAAATATTGATTTTTTTAAAATTACGTAAATACAGACTAATTTCAAAGGAAAGAACAGGCAACAGCCTGTTAAATGGAAGTATAATAGCCTTCTTCAAGGTCTTCTGTCTAGGATATTAATTGCCTGTGAGACCATAATGGGATAAAAACAATAGCAGAAGCAGGCAGTGTGATGCTAATATTACTTATCACATGGACAATTTTCAAGTGAAAGAGAGAGGCATGAATAGAATAATTTGTTAATTTTTAAAATTAATTTATGCCTTAATGAAACATAAACACATTACGGACAAAACCGAGACCATGTAAATGAAAATTAGTTTTGTCATGGAGTAGTATAAAGGCAAGGTTAAGACTTGGGCATAATTGTAATGAAATTGTAATGTAAATCAGCACATAAATATATAAAAAGGTGACCTAACTAGACACACATTTAATTTACACAAATAATTATAAAATTAATGTATAATTAATGTAATTCCAGAGGTCATTCATGAAAAATCTATTATTCCTTCCTTGTCAAAAGCTCAATAATGTCATTATTCAGAAGACAGATACTGTTTTAAATGGTGCTTTTTCCTGAAAAAAGATTCTCCTTTAACAAAGGTATCACATTAGTTTTAAAAAAGACAACATTTCTTTCACTCTTTGAATGTAAAATGCACATAAAATCCCATTAGCAACTAGATCACAGAAATGACATTAAGAGTATGTATATATTTTTATTTTATTTATAGCTAGCAAGGAAGGCTTGTGTCCTGTAAGCACCTAGCTTTCTAGAGTATTAATAAATAATATTTGGAAAGCATTAGAATAAATATATTTAAAATACCATTTACTGTACATCTTTCTTTTTTTATAGTCCTACATTCTTTCACCATTTAGCAGAAAAATATATAATTGATGCTCACGTCATTCATTAAATCTGTACCCTATAACCAGAGCATTCATCACTGTAATTAGGACACATAATTACACTTAATTACAATTAGAAAAGCTTAGACTACTTAAATTTAACTGCTTCTAAGCCAAGGTAGGGAATTGGAGAGCTAAGGTGGTCAGAACCTGGTTAGTGAAGTAACTGTAACTACAGCTGACACTGTTTTCTCCTTTCCTGAGTCTATTAAAAATGAGAATGGTTATTTATCTGTACAGTGATAGCTGGGGATACACTGGGATACTGAAACATGTCTCTTGCTGTTCACTAATCATGTGTCTGGAGAAAGGCAAAAACTGGTTGCTGTGAGATTGAGGTCACTAATTTTACTTTTCACCCTCAGATACAGCATATCTATATTGTCTACATTACCCAAGTTTCTCCTTTATGCAGATATTCAAGTCCAATCTCTCTTTTTTTTTTTTTCTTTTTTTTAAACAGGAAAACTTCTGTATTTTCCCCACATTATTCAGTGTCTTACACACTAGCATACTACCTGTGGAAAAAAACCCAAAAAAACCAACTCTGAACAGTTTGTATTTAAAGAGGTCAAATATTTATGGAATATTTATTTTCACTGTAGTCTCTCTGCAGGAAGAGGAACTGCGCTTTCCCTTAAGATTGCCTATTAAAATGTTGCCATTTTTGAATGTTCTCATTTTTGAAAGTTAGCATGCCCTAAGGACTACAGCTGTTTGGTATTCTGCAGAAGGGTTACATTGGCACACTTGGAATGCACACTGGGTTTTTCATTGAAAATAGTATTTACTTTCATTTTTAGGTATACGATAAGGATAAAAGTTCCTTATCAGTTATTCCTTCAGTAAGATCCAAATATGAGGATTCTGAATAGAAGGTCAATTAAGTTTTTTTATTATAAATCTTTGCTATAATAAAATTCCATTTAAAATTGCTTAGACTATTACAAATGTATAATGATTTTCTCAAAAATGCTTTGTGATAATTGTTTACTTCAATTTACTATTTTTCTCTTTAAAAAGATTTCAGGACAAACTGAAGATTTTTGGAAGGAAGGACAAAAACAAATACAAAGCTTGTCTGCTACAATAGGGGAGAGAGGGTGGTAGTGATTCAGAAGCTTCTGAATAGAATTCAAATTAGGTAGGAAATTACTTTACTAATACCCATATACAATTTGTGCTTTAAGTTTCAACATTTTTCCTACTTTTACCTGTAAAGTATTCTTCAGAAAAAGAATTTATGCATAACCAACAAGACTTGACCACTTTAATGCTAAGATTTCAGAAAAATTTGTGCTAGTGTACTTGGTAGACCCAGAACTCACTATATACTATAATTAGAAAGAACAAAGCCATCCCTAGAAGGTAAATTGATGATCACATTTATGAGAATGAAGACCTTTTTTTTCTCATTTTGGCTGCTGCAACACAAGGAGTCCATTTCTTGTCTGCAGTCTACTTTTTCTAGAAAAGCAAACCGACCTATACATGCACAGAAAGGGAGGAACTGGATAAACACTTTGGAAGGGGAATGAAAAAAAATAGCATAAAGTTAAACCATTATTAAATTGAACTCGTTGATGGTAATAGCAAAAGTGTAAGTGTGGAAGGAAAATGACTAAAAAGGACTAAAAGTGAGAGTTAAGTACATCAAGGGAAGCCAAGAAACAACGGGTGTTGGAGAAGGGAAAAATCTCTTAACATCTAGCCAAGCAAAGGTTGAAATTTTGGAAGGATTATCATGATGAAGCCATATCAGGATTGAAGGTGAGGGAGATGGACACAGGACAAATAAGGAAAGAATCTGTAGTGCCAGTAGAATGACATCAACTAAATAAAACCAAAAAGGTAAAAACCCTGGGGGAGAAACGTGTCAAGAAAACCTGATTGAGAGTAGGTAATAGCAACAGATGTAGGAAGGAACTGCAAAGTCATGGAGAAGAACAAGTAGCAGGCAGATAATGTGCCCAGGAAGAGTCAAAGAAGGAACACAGACCTAGCTGGAGAAATAGCAACCAAGGAGAGAACTCAGCCTGGCTCGGCAGGAGGCTACAGTCAAATGGGCAAAAATCAGAATTAAAGATCTGTTTAGCAAATGAGGTAGCAGACAACTAACTCAGGCAACAACAGAAACAGAAGAAAAATAGCTGGACAGGTCAAAGAAGGGTACAACTAAAATGATGAGCAAAAATAGGATATAACAACAGAATCCCAGAACAACTGACTTCAGATTTCTCTCTGAGCTTTGCCTGTACACAAACTGAATATGTACAAGATTTGCTCAGTTTTGTTCTGTAGATTGGATGCAAAATTTCTAATTCCGCTTACTGACCCTTCTGAAGGGTTATCACAGTGATTCCATTTAAGTTTTTCCCACGTGTGTCCAGAATGATGTCATGGCACAGCCTCAGATTATGTAGTTATTGCACAAAGAATTTTCTATTTCATTTTTTACAGAAGAGGGAAGGCATATGTAGGAAAACAGTAAACAGGAAAGGTAAGTTCTGTAAGTGAAAAATGCTGCCTTAGAAAAACACTAATTCCTCATACTTCTACCAGAGATTTTTTATTTGATGATACCTAGTAACAGAAAACAAACATATTCCAACGCTTATTTTCAGAGTGGCTTGACATGTCAGGGATTTAATATACTACGGTTCCAAGAGGTGTAAATCAAGACACAAAATGCCACATCACAACAAAGGCAACTCACATTACCGGACGTTTTTACCTCTTACTTATGTGCTTCAGCATGGCATGTGCAGAAGCAGATGAAGGGGATTGCAGATGTGAAAAGAAACGCAGAAATCTTCCTAAGGCAGTCTCATAGGCACCATATGGATGGCCACATGTAAATGGGCAATTCTGTATTAACAGCAATCAATTAAGCTTATGGCTACATTTCTGAGTGACAAGGAAAAAAACCAAAACAGTGAGTAACCACTTTTTAAGTATGCATAGACCATTTAGTGCACTAAATGAATTCTTGCAGGGTATATGTGGAGAACCATTATTTAATTAGAGAGCTTACTGCATATACTAAACAGTGCCAAACTAAAGTTGCAAAAGCCTTTGATTTCCTAATGTTTGACTTTGCAGTCATAGCAGGGTTTTAAATGCCTAGTGAAAACATTAAATGTGATTGTAACTGGAAATACAACAGTGGTAGTGCATTGTGCTGATAGCCTTATTGGACAGAGAGTGCATCCTCAGTAGGTTCTTTCCTAGACTGAGCTCTCCTGTCAATTCTTGAGAAAGCCGTTTGAAATCTTTCATCTCTTCAAGACACACAAACAATTTCAACAGCTTATGGATTAAAAAAGACCCAAGATTCCTCTAGACAGACATCATTCAAACCACAGCAAATTCCTAATTGAAAAAAATAGGTCCCTTTAAAACAAAAATAATAAAAATACATGTAGTGCCCTCTTGTACTGACTTGAAATCACTGCAAAGGAGAGAATATTAGTTGTTCTGTAAAATACAAACTGCTCAGGACTACCCTAAGGACTGTTATTTTGACCAAAAAGTGTGTGATATTTCAGAGCAGGAGCAGGTTAAACTTCTTTGGTGAATGTCCTGAAAAGAATAATACACAGCAAGAAGTCAAAGAACACACATATAAAAAAGACTATCTATAAAAAAGACTAGTTTAGAAAATATTTATATTGTGATATTGACACATAAGAAAACAAACCTTTTATCTTGAAATTAGATTTTTTTTAAAAGGTTTTTGTTGCTTTTTTGAATATTATTCTGAAAGACAATCCTGAAGTGTTTTTTTAGTTCTAACAGTAGGAATCAGTGATTTATCTAAGGACAATTGTCCTTCTCAAGACATACTCAGAGCACTGGAAGCAAATTGGCCTTTTGCAATATTCAGTGCACAGTGGTCTAAGCCTCTAAGATTCACTTCAGTTTTTGTTTTATTTATATAAGTAAATATTTAGATGTAATTACTGAAGTATAACTATTTTCTAGTTCATTATAATGAACTTCTAAGCCATGATTCAATGACAAATTATTTAAATCTGTATCAATTGAGGCTATTATTTTAGTATTTTTTCTTGCCTTTCATTTTTTTTTCTCTTGTGATGTAAAATACTAACTCATCCATTGGGCTGAAACATCTGCTTCACAGTTGAGAACATGATTGTAGAGGAGTTTCAGAATAAAAGAATATTTTCATAGGTGTCTTTCTAAATATGTAAGTTGAATATAACAAAACTGCTATAGAATGTTTTTGCAATGTAAAATCATGGACTGAATATTCTTGCTACAATGCCACAAAAATGATCATAGAAATGCAGAATGTTCTTTGTCTAATAAGCCATAAAATTTATAGTCTCATGGAGAGCTCTTTTCACACTCAAATCATAGATTCTTTATCCATAAGCACACCTAATTGACCTTCAAAGGTAGCTTTCTCTCCTCTTCTTTGTATTTGCTGCTCTGTGGTTAATGCAGTTTTAGTCAGGTCCTTGAAACTACTCATGAGGCTGTGTTCTGAATCAGATGAACAATAGCAGGTTAAAAAAAATCCTGATTATCATTCATATCTGAGAGCCCACATGTTGGTTCCACAAACAGCTCCATTGTTAAAATGATGAACATGACCTGGAACTGAATGGAGACATCTGCCTTTGCCATCATAAAAATTGCAAGACTTTTCCCTAAATAACATAAATAGCACACGTGTATACTAATTTAATGACTATTTTGCCAGTGGGAAATCAGTCAGTGTGCGAGCCCAGACAATGCATGATGCCTGTAGACTACTTTCTTCCATCCATGAGATTAATCCTAGCAGAGATAGACATAGGTTCAGTTGCACAAATATGTTTTCATGTGCCTAGGAAAAGTGGTAAAAATACACTTAAAAAGGCAGTCAGAAAACACCTTTAAGATGACAGTGATAAAAAGTCAAAGGAAAGAAAGCTTTTGTTACAATTCTGTTTGAAAGAAACTGAAAAATGTAAGAAAAGAAACTGTCTTTCTTGCCTGGTTCCAACTGGGCCAGGACAATGGGACTCCGACCATTCAGAATAAACAAAAAGGACTGCACCGGAGTAACACCAGACTGAATCGGTAAACTGCAGCAACCATCTCAGCATTGAATGGAAACAGACTGTAAGCCTTTAAATTTCAGTCAAGCACCAGGACAATCACCAGGGTGAGGTTTTTTTCATATTTTTAACACCGATATCAGCCATTTTTATACAACAGACAACGATATTTAAGCAACATGATTAGAAAAAGTGTGTGGGATCTGTAAGCAAAATTTTATCATTCCTTTTTACTGAAGAGGTACATTTCACGAGTTGAGTTTAATTTAAAAGCTGACTGAGAAAGTAACATTCTTTGGTTTCAATTTTATTTTATTGATTCTACTTTTTAAAATAAGATGCTGTAGTCCTTCATGCAGCATTTAAAAGACCCCGTATAATATTTCAAGTTCACACCTCACTAAGATAATGATGTGACTTTGTTACAACTGCTTTGATTTAGGTGAATTGAAACATTTCGTTTCTCAAGTATGGAAAGTATTTCAAACATAATATAATCTTTAAATCATGTCAAAATCTTTAAATCTGTAGTCTTTAATCTTTAAATTATGTCAAAAGGAAATCAAAACAAGCAACAATTTCATGAATGCTAAACCTTTATCACACAAAAAGTCAAGAAGACTTTGGTCTGCTTATCATAGGCATAATGAAATGGTTACTGAACTTACAAAACCTAATAATTTATAGATGATCAAATTTCACATCTGCATAATATGGAATGAAATGAATGTATCCAAATCAAAATAAGTCTTCAAATTAAACTCAGGTAATTTCTTCTAGGTTTAAACAGTAGTCTTTAAAGGCACAGCACAGAATGCAGAACAAAGATATTAGAGGGTGTGGAGGTCTGTGGACTCTGAGAGGCATTCCCTGGTTTGGAGAGAAACAAGAGATTTCTCTCACAGGATACCCTGTTTCTGTTATGCCAATCTATCCCTGTTCGACTTCCTCAGTCATCCCTGTTAACCCCATCCCTGTGTCCCTCAGTCACTCCCTCCCTATTTCCCCATTGGCTCCCACACCCTAACGCCACCTTGGTACTGCCCCCATACCCCCTGTCAATTAGTCCCTGATGCTCTCCCAGTCCTTACCATCCCTATACTTGAACCTAGACCCTTCCCGTGAGCGTCACCTTTGACCCTGAACAATCTGCGTGCATGGCTGGAATAAACATCTCTGTGGAACCCCTACAAAGGCCCTTCTTGCCTCTTTACCTTCACTGTATCAACAGCAATCTCAGCTTTCAAGGTATGTCAGCAAAAGCTGATTCCTCTCTTCAGTTACAATGATTTCACAACACAGCAATGGGGGAAGCATGGCAACTCTACAATGATATACAACAAAATCATATTAGCATCTGTCCTTTCCATTAAATGGACATGGTTTAGATATGACAGAATATCCTGAGCTGGAAGGGACCCACAAGGATCAGTGAGTCCAACTCCTGGCCCTGCACAGAACACCTCAAGAGTCACACCACGTGCCCAAGAGAATTGTCCAAACACTTCTTGGTGCTGTGGCCACTTCCCTGGGGAGCCTGTTTCAGTGCCCAACCACCCTCTGGAAGAAGAATCTTTTTCTAGGATCCAACCTAAACCACCCCTGACAGCAGTCTAGGCCAGTCCCTTGGTCCTGTCACTGGTCACTACAGAGAAGAGATCACTCTCTGCCCCTCCTGTTCCCCTCATGGGGAAGCTGTAATTGCAATGAAGTCCGCCCCTCAGTCTCCTCCAGGCTGAACAGACCAAGCAACCTCAGCTGCTCCCCAATGGCTTCCTCTCAAGGCCCTTCACCATCTTCATTGCTCTTTTGATGCTTTCTATTTGCCTAATCTCTTTTTTATATTGAAGCTACCAAACACACTCGTATTTAAAGCACTAGTGGTACTTTCCTTTTAGAATCATAAGGAAAGCAGAATGGAGAGATTAATCTATGATAACAACACATGATGCAGAAACTGATGTCTCTTTCAAATATGATAATATGATAACACTATAGCCTCTTTTCAAAGTGTCTCTTTTGCTCCTAAGAATTAAATCTCAGTTTCTGGGTTCAGTTCACCAAATCTCACATTTACATATCTTCTTATTCTAAGTATAACCTTTAGAGTTAATTATATTAGGGTTTAGGATATTTTTTATTATTTTTTTTTTAAGCCTTAGTTTGTTGATCAAGAGTTAGTTGGCCAATCTTAGCCCAAAGGGACTCTTAAATGTTGTTACTTATTTTCAAAACTACAGAGTTAGAATAGAACTGCTGACATACTAGTATAATCAATAGTAAAGAGTAGCATATGATGCATTTAGAGATGTGCTTCTCTTCTGGCAGGGGAATTACTGACTGCTTTTGACACTGCTTAATCTTCCAATAATCATATGGTAACAACTGTATATAGTCTATCTTTCTAAAAAGCAGATATACAACAAAAATAGAGTTTCATCTTCTAGATTCAAGAAAAACAAAAGGACAGAAATAACTAAAAGCAAAGACAGTCTTACTGAACTGTTTTTAGTCGTGAAAACTCTGGAAGAAAATCCTCATTGCTGTACCACAGGCTGCAAATGACAGCATCTTTCCTACTGCAAAAATTATCAGCAAACACAGGAGGAATACAGCATGCAAGGAAACATCTGTGTACACGACTTGCCCAGGAAGCAATTTTTTTCTATTATGGCAGTGACATTGCAACACGTGTGCTCTGATGGAAGTAGAATAAAACTGAAGGATAAGAATGCACCATGAAAAAATATATGAATATAGACTGTACCTGGTAAACACATAAGTATAAGCAGCAGTGATTATTAAGAAGCTTGTAAGCGTGTTTCCCTTCAGCATTTGCAGTAGTGGAACAGCTGTGGTGATTAAAGAATGTAAGGACAACAAAATCCACACGCAAAGATAATAATTTTCTTAGAGTTATAAAATTAGAGAATTGGACACAATTTTAGGCTTGGAACTTGAGGAATGGACTCACCTTGAATTTTTGCATTTTCTGTTTGTTTGTTTTTCCTAAATGAACCAGATGTTCTAATTTGAAATATGCACATATAAACAAGTAAAGAAAGGGATGTTCCTGCATTGTTAAACAGCTTCTTTCTGGTATTATCACAGCAAATCCCTGGTACTAACACTAAAATTCCTATTCCTCATGAGTCTGCTGAAGGAGAGAACAGCAGATCATGCAAGCAATCTCTGATCTCATCTCCATCACCAGCTGAGCTGCATTTCTCTTGTGGCAACCTACTCTCTCTGCCCAACGTGATAGGATAGTTAATTAAACAGGACTATTTATTTAGCTGATGCAGTGATGTTTCTACATATCCAGAGACAGAATTTCCTCAAATCAATGAACAGTTCTGTTCAAATTTCTGTTCATTATTTTCTAACAGAGCATATAGAAGTGTGGAGTTCAGAGTGGAAGTTTATAGAAACTACAGTTATTCCACCACCTTAAAAAAATAGCCTTTTTCTTATTAATGTATCACTATTAGCATACTCAACATATATGATACATTTTATTCAAAGCCACAATTCATTCAGATGATAAATATTATTTAATTCCCCCAGAAGTGTGATGAAATTGTTGGCTACTGGGCTGCAGGTTTCTGATTTTGCCTTAAATGTGCAATTGGACTTCAGCAGAAAACAGGAGTTAAATATTATATGAACAATGTAACACCTTTTAAGCTAAAAGAATAATATCTGGTTTTAAAAATAAAAATTTTCATTCATAGGTGAAAACCTGACTAAAAATTTTGTTCTAACTCTAAGTAATGATAAGAAATGCAAATTATAGTTTGTGTTTAGCCAAAAAATATAAACACCTAATTGTACCTAGAACTGGATTTACATTTCCTTTTGCTCAAGCTTTTTTTAAGAATATATAAATAATTTATATTGTAAAGATGCATGTAAAAATATGTTAGTGGATTAGTTTTTAGTGAGCTGTTGAGAGCTAATATACTTATAACTGAGGTGTTTACTCTTAGGAAAATGTTGAGTGAGATAGCAAACCCCAACATGTATTTTGTAGTTAAAAAGAGGTAAAACAAGTCTGAGGTAATGGAAAAATTTCCATTTGATTTTTCTAAACCTCCTAGGAATTTTTCCAAGCCCATGCTTGTTCACATCAGTTCTTTTCAGAGAGGATATACAAGAATACCTACTATGTTGTGCCTGTAAGTGAAATGCAATCTAATCAATCAGTCTACTGTGAGAGCAGGAGTATTTTTCAGAAACAATTCAAAGGTAATTACAAAGAGTTTTTAAAGGGAAACCATGTTATAAGATACAAAAAGACACTTGAACATGAATTTTAAAAATATTAATTTGCCTAAGACACAGTAAGTACTGGAAAATTTAGATCAATATGAGTCAAATTCCACCTCTCCATGATAACACCATTATCTAGAAGCTGGCTACACTGTGTAGTGCTCTGTGGAATGGACCTGCTGCTCCCTACGGAAAAGCTTTCTCTTTACTATTGTTATGATGATTAGACATTAAAAATTATGTGATGTTAACAACATTAAAAATATACCACTATTTATGGGAACATGATATATTTACTACCGGTTAATAGCATTTAATGGACACTGCTATTTATAGAAACATGATATATCTATTACAGGTATTTGCAGACCAGTAGAAGTTAACCTATATAGCTGTTCTTCAGCTACCTATAGTATCTAAGAGAATTGCAGTCCCATCTTCGCCCATCACTACATTCCAGATAACGTGTAACCCAATGTAGTAAATCTGGGTGAAAAACTCCACTGCTTTATTTCTTACCTAGAAAAAGAGAATAATTATAGTGATAAGTTATTAAAAAGAAATTCTTCTAAATTTCTAACTCACTGTTAAAAATTCAAGTAAATGAATATAAACTTGACAAACAACAGTTTTAGTATTTTCAATATCCTTGTAAGAAATAAAAAGAAGCAAAGAAGAAAAATATACTGAAGATTCCAGACAGAGAAGAACTACATTTGTTAAGCAGGAAATAAAAGTAGTAATGGTAAAAAACCTTAAATACATAGAGTAGATAAAAATATGGATTTTAATGATCCATGTGTCTGCAGAGGCAAAAAGATACAGTATGTGACTAAAGATCAATGGATGTTCATATTTTAAGACCTTGCTAACTGGACTGGGTAGAAGAGATAAAAGAATTTATGCAAGGGATGGAAAATCTGGACCAAAAGATAGGAAGCCCAGCCTGGAAAGAAAATTAAGGCTAGTGAAAAGGTCTGTAAGCAGCACATAGCAGTGTATTGACTGCTGAGCTGCATATAGTATTTCTGAGGAAATGTGCTTAATTACAGTAGGATTTGTTTTGGTTTGGGATTGTTTATTGTTTTGATTTTTTTTTCCACAAGTACAAATTATCATTGAATAAAAACTAAGACACTAATGCACTATGACCAAGAGGTAAAACCTGACAGAATTTGACTGTAAGTTTAACTCTGCATTGTAAAAATAAATCCAAACAGCTATGCTGCAAGATGAGTTTGCCAACAAGAGAAAGGATACTAAGAACCAGCATATTTTTTTACTTTTTAATTTTTTTTATATTACAGTTGGGAATTGAATTCTGCAGGAATACACAATTTCACATCCAGGACTTGATGGGACCCCTTCTAACTGCTACAATCTGGACCCACCAGAGCATTATTGTCTTACTTGTTTTGTTCTATTCTTCTGAATTATAGTCTGAAGTGATCCATGGCCAGTTTATATCCCCTTATTACTATCCCAATAATTATATTATATTATACCTCCCTGATGGCTACACAACTGAAGTGCTTTCAGAAAATTAATATACTTTTCCAAATTTATTTATATTTGTGAAACCATCCATGTTGTCAAAATTAGTATGTACCTTTATATTTTCAGATCTCTTCTCTCTTAGTTCCCATAACAGTTTTGGTTGGTTTTACTCTCCTTTACAGATATAAAATGAAGAAGATGAAAAACAAAATACTATGAATGGAAAAAAATATGGAGAACTGAATGTTAGAATAAGGTGTGGTCCACAAATGGATTCAAAAATAGATCTTAAGTAAATAAGGAATTACGTACAAATAATGATGTAGAGAAAGTGCACAATCAAGAGTCATCAAAATGGAACGATTAAAGATGAAATGCTTAAGAGATTTTTTTTTTACAGCTTGGCAACTGAAAATTTTGTAAATTTACTCACTGCTGGTGATGTATTAAAATCACTGCACTATGGTCATAACAATGCTGAATGTTGTGTTCCCAGTCTAAGTACCCACACTAAAGATAGACTACAAAAAATAATTCAAGAACATATAACTGCCACAGAGCACCTACTGAACCAAGGATGTTCCAGCTATTCTACCATCTAAATCTGCAAGAATTATGACACACAAAACTGTGATGAAGAGAAAGGTACAGCAAGACTGTAAGTCTAGGGAGTGTTATCTACAATTTCATGCATATTTTTAGAAGAACAGGTTTCTTATAATTAAGTGAAAGAAATTTTTGTTTTCAATCTTTGGACAATTCTGTCTGAAAATTGTAAGCTGTTTGCCCTCCTCATAGCTTCATAAGAAAATATAGACAGCTTGTTGTTCTATGATACAGTTGAGTCAAACACAGAAGAATACATCAGTTTTGGATCAGTGAATGTCTGGGCATGGCTGCACTTCAGTCAAAGAACTTCTGAACTTCTGTATGTCATACATTTATATATAAATGACATGAACCTGCTAGATTACTACTCATCAGTGTAACACATCACAAAACTTAGTGTGGAATACGGAAACTATCCCTCAGCTTTGGTAAGGAATACAGTCAGGCCATTTGCCTATACTTAATCATTCCAGTATTCCCATAATACACTGATAGAAACACACAAGTAGTAATGTAACGTACTCCTTACTTTGGGTAAGAAAAGTTGCCACTATCAAGTAGTAACAAAGAGAAATAAAATATTTCACCTCAGCCTATTTGTAAGATTACACAACCTCACTCTTATCTACAAAGAGATATTCTCATTCTCCTTAATCCATCTTCCTCCACTGCTTTCCACAAACATTTTTTCATGCTATTCCCTGCTGCTGAAGGAAATAGACTTCCTTTCAGCTTTGCCTTCCAAAGGAAACTCCCTCCTGATATCTCAGGTCTGTAATATACAGCTCCTGAAGAATGCTGGAAGTGGCTGGGTACATTATCTGGCCCCTGCTACCCAGAGCTAGTTGCCTGAATAATCCTTCTCTTCATGTTTCCTGAGGCATAAACTTCTTCTCACTTTGCCTTCTGAAGAATAAGGAACCAGCAGTGGAAAAGGCAGGTTTCTCTGGAAACTTAGCAGCAGAGACATGTAGAGCTCCCAGCTCTCACGACAGACAGCAATTCATGCCAATAGCTTGTGCTTTTATTACACCTTAATGTATCTTTGGCTTTACTAAAGGAGACAATTCCTGGAGAACAGTGATTACAAGAGGATTCCAGCTACTACTAAAACAAAATACACTGGAAAAAAAAATCATTGTATGCTGTTTAATTCTCAGAAGCTCAAAGGACATGAAATGTCTTAAGACCATTTTCAACCTAAAAGGCCATTTCACAATATGCAAGGACTAGGCTCATGATTTTTTAAGACTTATATTTTTGTGCTACTCCTCTTAATATCGTTTCAGAGTATGCTCAGTTACAGGCACAGATCTTTATCATCGGAGAATGTATTCTCTTAATGTCTTTACATTCATGAGGTTTTCATAGAAACATTCTGTGACTTTTCCTTCCTGTCAGCTTCATAAAAATTCTGAGGATCTAGATAATTTCTCTGACACACAGACAGCTGGAACATTGAGCCTGAAGGGTTACCAGCTTGTGGAGAATACCAGCTTGTGGCACTCATCTGGTACCTTCACAACCTAACTAGGAGTCGAAGTTTTAAGCATAATTTATTAGACCTATCTTTGGCTCCTTTCATATTCCCCCACCTTCTACATATGTTTTGTTCGAGTAATCACTTAGGTTTTCCTGATTTGTTGCCAAACTGACTCAGAAGAATGACATTATGTCAGGCTTCAGATGATGGATGAAGTAGAAATGCAGAAAAAGATGCTAAACAGTAAATATTTTGTTAAAGCCCACTAAAATCTTAAAGGTTTTTCAGATATTCACATTCATAGGATAGGTTTTCAATTTATGTATTTCCCATCTGTCTGTGTGTTTGTACATTGCAAGAATCTGCATGTCAAAATAACAAGCAGTTGATTATACTAGTGCTTTTTGATATATTAATTACAACTCAATCATATATAACAATGATCAATTTGTGAAAAGCAAATTAATTATCTCCTTAGGGTTATTTTTCAAAGTGCAGTATGTTTCTCGTAATGATAAATAATAATGATGAACCTCTATGTTTAATTTATTTATACTATGTATTTGATTCTAAGGGATAAAATCTAGTAAAATCCTAAAAATATTCTGTCTGCTTGAGGAGATATATATAGTAAACCCATCAGATTTGCCTAGATTATGCACATGGTATGTGGCTTTTTTGATCATAGTTACTATTCCAAAAATAATTTTAAAGACTTATTATGGTGGCATGGGACAAGAAATGTAACTCAGCATATTTTCAACGAGAAAACAACTTTTATTGTTTGCTTTTACAACATTAAAATCTGATTAAGGTCATTTCTAATTAAAAAAACAAAAAGACCCAAAACCAACAAACTCAGCACATCTTTTTAATGTCCTTTGACAGCACATAACATTTTATCAGTGCTGAAATACATAAGGATGAGCTAAACACTTACCCAGAATCACGTCCCATTTCTAAGTAGGATGGTGTATCACGCATTATTCCCACAGTAATTGTATTAGTACAACAGAATTTGAAGTCATTAATTGAGCCATAATGAATAAAATTGCCAAATCTCTAAGCTGTATATTTTTGTCCCTTGCCTCAAACAAGAGGAGAAAGGAAAAGAGGTAAAGACTGAACAGATTTTTATGAACCTTCTGCAGAGGTACAACTCTTCTATACCTTGTGTTTCAGGAGCTTAAATGACAAAAAAGGTATCAAGGAATCCTACTTGCTTTGATATTGATTTTAAAGTAAGTGGGGTGCCCATGGTAAGGACTGTTTTCATGTATATGTCTGGATGCTCTCATGGAGATGTAACTCAGAGTTGACAGATTGAACAGATTTGGAATGAGGGAAAACTGCAGAGTTTAACATAAGAACATTTAGATCTACTGGAATCAAGAGATTTATTCTGGTAAATTTTTATCTTGTTTAATGTCCTCAATGGCCCTTGCAGGCTTGACAGTTTAGTGTCAATGACATCTTTTCCTGCAGGTCCTAAAATACTGCTCCCCTCCTTTTTTGAGTGGGACAGGTGTGAGTCCTGACACATGAGAATGACTGACATGTGACATTTCCTTGTAACCTGTCAAATAGTCTCTCAAGACTATAAGTGGTAGAACTCTGCTAGATTTCATCTATTAGTCATGAAAACCTTTTAAAATGCCCTATTAGAAGAATTCTTGGCAAAAAAAAAATCACTGTATTAACTTAATGAATCTGAAACATTCTAAATAAAAAGAGGCAATATTTTAACTCCTGTTTAATCTGAAATGAATAACAGCTCCTATTTTTGCTGTTTGGCCACAGGAACACTCATAAGGCCCAACCAGTCAGAGTATGTATATCTTTTTCTACTGGATATAGATAATTTACATGCAGAAAAATATATTTTCTATATTCTTTCTTGTGGTAGCAGTACTTCCAGTTCCAAATTAACTTCCTTAATAAAAATAATCAGATTGTAAGAGAATGGAACTGCAGATCTTAGTCAAATTTTATACCCCCAACCAGATCTTTGCAATGAAAATCTTCAAATACTGTGAAATGAAGTTTTTAAGTTGACAGGCTAAATCTCAAAGGATTAAATTATAACAAGTAAGGTTCTAGAGAAGGGCTTTCTGATCTATGTTGTCACTCCCCCTCACCTGCCTTTTACATCAAATGAATACAGAATGAACTGAAAATAGAACTTTGAGGTGCAGGCAGTGAGTCCTGACAGTGCTGTCAAGCACCAGACAGTCATCATTGACATGGTGTGAGCTGCTGTGAATATTCAGAGGAAAGGATCTTGTAGGCTCTTGGACCTTTTTCTGCTGTGCTTAGATAATCTGAAGAGTAACTTTCAAATAACTGGGTTTTAAAAAAGAGGTGTATTGCAGAGCCTTTCTCAGAAGAAGTCAGATTCAAATTCTCATTGGATTTAATTTGGCCTGAGATTTTGACTGATTTTGACTTCAGGACTTGAAGTGTCAGCATCACAGCCTTTCTGGGCTCTTCACTACAATGCACAAATTTCTGCTTTTGCCAGTGTGAACTGAGGATACGTAGCAACTATCAAAATCTCAGTTTTCCTATGAGACTGTACTGGTTTTGAGTGGAGATGATGTTATTTCAGGATTCTGTATGCTAAGTGCATGAACCATTACATACAATGGTCAAAAAAGTGATCTACTTGCAGTGTTTCATACTCCATTGCTAGTTCAGGGTGTCAGTGTAATCAAAATTTTAAATACATAAATTTTCATGTTTGCTTATGATTATGGATATTTAGATATTTGAATTCCTGGTTAAACTTAACGAATGACAAAAACAGATCTGAGTTGCAAGCTTTGATCCAAACTGAACTTGAGCTATTGCATATGATGTTTTCTTGCTTCTCAGCTCTGTTGTAGTGATGTCAATGATACTCAGAAAAATAAGAATGTTATTTAAGAATACAATTACTATTAAATTATGAATAATGCAAGGGTACATTCTTTAATTTTATACCTACTACAGTTTGCCCATCACTTTTATGACAATGCATATCCATTTTTTTTAAATAAATGAAAATGAACTTCACAGAAACTATTCTACTTTGTAACACTTGGGTGACATAACTGATTATACAAAAGTGTTTTCCATAGATAATTAAAATGAAAGGAAATGTTCCTCTTGTGCATGTAAAATATATGATATAAGAAAGAGCTATTAAAGGTACTATTGATGTAAAAGCCACATCAGTACTGATTATTATTCTGTTTATAATTTAAAAGAGATTTCCAAAATATTACTGATTTTTTTCAAGCTTCTTAAAATTGTCTTTCATTAGAATTTGATTAAGAGATATCCTTTTGGTTTAAAAAAGTTCTGTAGAATTTGAGTTTACTTTAAGGAAAAAACTACAGAACTACATGTTTAATATAACTACTGTTGGAAAAGGAAAAAAGGGGAAAAAATGAAAAAAATCCACTACTTGGAGCTTTTAGTTAGACCTGTATAATTCCTTTTCTCATTTGTACCTTTATATTCAATATTGATGCTGAAATTGTTCTACAGACGTATTCTGAGGGCACCATATTGGACCTCAGACTATTTCCATAAAAATAACACATACTTTAAAAGGTAAAAATAGCTATGCTATTTTCTTCACTTGTTCGTACATGGCAAATGCCCGGACATTAGCAAAGCTTATTTTCTCTGCATATTTGTCAATGGGAATTTAACACCATTTGCAAGGAAACTTCTAAGAAAGCTTTAGTAACTGAGGAATAAGTAGTACAGCTATGTTGAAGAGCCAAAACAGAATAAAAGATTCCATAACAAAATCAGTAAAATCAGGAGGTAGTAAACTAGCACGTTTCTAACTTCTTGCAGAGCTACCAATATAAGATATAAAACAAATATAATATTGTGCATATATACATATATATATATATACATATATCAAAGCATGTTTGCCAAAAGCTTTATCCAGCATTGACTTAAGTCCTCTACCAACCTCTTTCTGCCTCAGTGTACAGTTATATGATACATCTAACATCTCTTTCCTTGGTACAATCCTTTTCTGCTTACTCTTCGAAATAATGATGGAATACTAGTAGCACAAGTAAGACATGAAAATCATGGGAAAAAATACTGCTTGCAAAATCCAAATTTTCCCACAGATCTGCTGCATTCACCTATCATATGACTGTTTAATGGCTCGCAACTCACAAAAATCCTAGTTACATTGGCTCTGATTCATGATTACAGGAATGGCAGGGAGACCTAATACTGAAAATGCCTCATAAAGCCTTCAAAAAATGTAATGAACACTCAGTCTTTCTGCCAAAAAAAGAACTTAAGATGTTGTATCCAGCTGCACAGCACCTGGAGCAGCAAGTGAGAGCAGTGTCTGCTGAGGATGAGGTGAGTGGATTTTTCTTGTTGGATGATCACATTTCAGATATTTACTGCTTCTGTATGTTTTTTTTGTCATTACTTAAAAGCAAAAAACTTGATTCTAATGAAATAGCCTTTTGGAAACTAATAACACTGCTCAGAGATTCCTGACGTGGGGAAGAAATAACACTCAAAATGCTAATCCAGCTGAATGGTATATGGAACAGACTGGATTATAATGTTTCTAGTAACATAATTTTTTATTATGAGTAGGAAAAATTAGCTAATAGTGTTAATATAATTTTATTATAATCCTTACTTGCAGTTAGAAATGGAACTTTAAAATGTCACACCTATGAAGCTAAAAAAATTCCCAAAGATAGCCTGATGCAGGAAATGCTGTATTAAAAGAAAAATGGAAAAAAAATCACATTCATAACAGCATTTTCCTGTGAACAAAATCAGAAAAGAACACTTCATACTATACTGCTCAAAGCTAGAAAGAAGAAAAAGGTAGAAGAGGTAAGTGTGTTCTTAGTGCTTCAAGTTTGTTCAACAGAAATGTAACTCAAGGTCATCCTCCCAAAGAAAATTGAAGTGTTTTAGTAATTTCTTTGGGTTTTTTGCTTTGTTTCATTTGCTTGTTTTTACAGGGGGCTTCCAATAAAACATCATCTCTCTCTCTCCCTCTGTGTAGGTATGTATATGCATATGTTTCACAGGCACCTGGGAAGGTATAAAAGGAAGAGCTGTGGTGTGCTCAGTTCTGTGCCCTTGGAAGAGGCTTTAGAAGATGAAGGTCATCCCCCTGGGACCAGATACTCTTGCTCAGCATATGCCAAATCTTTATCACATGGCAAATTTGATGAAGCATCACTTGTTTCCAATGCTATAGAAACCAGCCTAAGCCTCCCAAAAATTCCTCTACACTGCATTTTTCTTCCTCAGATCCAGTACAGTCAAGAATATCAGCCCTGTGTTGCAAATTCCAGAAATGAGAGACATGGCATGAGCTATTACTCTTTTCAGAGCTAATTATCTAAGTATTAACACCAGAATGTTAAGAATGTTATTTTCTCCTGCTAGAAATCTCCTGCTAGTGCTCTGGGAAAGTTGATTCCACTTGGCAACATGCTTTAATGTATGTGCTAATATGCAGAAAATGAGCTGTTAAAAAAGCTACAAAAGGTCAACTGATGAAACTCTTATACCTGAGGGTTATATACAATATAATGCTCCACTATTTTGAATCTGCAAAAAGAAAGCAAAGCTATTTTTGTATTTTAAAATAATGAATCCTTCAAATTCATTCTACATTCATACACTTTTTGGAAAAGACATAGGGGAAGTCATGACTCTAAACATGTTTTTCTTTAGTAAGGAAATACTCTGTAAAGGATATATGTAGAACTTTGTTTTTCTCCTCAGTGAAACAGCATCTGTGTGGACACTGGTTACTGCTAAAATAAACTATGTATTTTACAGTGGCTGCCTCACAGTAAGAGAATTGAGATTTCTTTTCTCCCTATCAAATATATAAACTTAATGAGTAAGCTTTTTAAAGACAATACCATTCAGCTGGCAGAAACCAAACTACTTTGGCTGCTCTGTTTCACCTCAGTGCTCATGTGGTGCTGCTTCAGCAACATTTGGAAATGAAAACAAACAATGTGCAAAAAAGCCTGAAGGGACTCACCATCTTTTACAAGAACAGAGTAAAGGCAGAGCTATCAACATACAACTAGAAAATGTTTTTCTCCCCAAGTCAATTTTTGCAGCAGAGTTACCACTTCTATAAAAAAAAATAAAAATAGACAATTCAGACTATGCCTGATGCCATTTTAAGAAAGTACTTTGATAGAAATTGCTTTTAGTTCGGTCAACATCATTAGAAAGAGTCAAAATGCCAAAATACACATCACACTTGTGCATGACTCTGCTAACCAAAAAAACCTAGTAAGGGTCAAGCTCAATTACAAGAGATGCATTGCTTGTGTAAAAAACTGGAATTAATCCTTTGAGCTAGATGTCATTCCGTGTCATTGAGGCAAGCCTGGAGGTCAACAGAAGCAATATGAATATACAATGGCATGACTGAAAACAGAATTTTTCCTCTAGCACTTAAGTTTTATGCAGCATAAAATATGTATGAATGCTCGACAACTTTTTCTTTCATTATATACAAAAGTGACTTTGTCTTCTCTAAAATAACACTGTCAAACCAAGAGGGTCTGCCAGAAAAACCTGTCACAGATAATAATCTATTTTCCAGCTTCCTGAGTAGCAATGAAAAAGAAGATATAAAGTGTCAGTTCCCCGCACATAAATTAAAGTTCTGTGCCTGTAATTAGGTCATGTTTCCCTCCTAAAAAAAAAAAAGTGCCTAATATTACAATGAATTTTAATTATTTTCTCGTAAGTAAGAGGCTAGAGATGTTGTGGAACATGTTGAGGATTAGTGACAAATGCGACGTAAAATTAAAAGTTGCAAAAACTCAAATTACTTGCAAGAACATTTGCCCTAGAAAGACTATTATTTCTGATTTTACTCAAAGTGCAAATGCTGCAAATGCTTACTTTAAAAGTAAAGAAAATTCTTCTTTCTTTCCCTTGCATTTGGATAAGACAAAAAGGTGAAAAGAGCATGGGGCAGTTTAATTTACATAGCTGATAGCTTCATACTACAGTGTTGTGCACACTGCTTAATGATTCTGTACCATTTTTTTGAAACACTGTTACATAGTATGTATTTGAGACCTTTGATCTCCGAATCTGTCCCTAAACATTTTTCTAAGTTTACAGAAACTGAATATCCTATGCTCTAACTGGAGACTCCAGTTACAGCCTCTAACTGAGTCTTCATTTTTTTTTTTTCTTCTCCCTTCTCTTTTTTTTTCTTTTAACCCATAATAATTGCTTTTTTACATCAGCAAGTTTTTATGCCCACCAAAGACTTTTCTAAAACAACAAACTTTGAGTAAATGAGGCGATGGCAGACTATTTTTCCCAATCTGAGAACTTTCCATTTCTTTCTACATCTATAAGCCATCTCCTATTCTTCACCCTCTCTGCTGTGGTTCTTTGCTTCTGAAATAAGGCATGATGTGTCTCTGCCATCTTTGTAGCCAGGCCCAAAGCATGATCCTTTTCTGACCCCACTGTATAGCATGTGGAGGTGTCTCTGGAACAGTAGCCTCACCCTGGGGCTTCACCGTGTTGATGCAGATGCCCGCACTGTGTAAGCCCTGTGCTCCTGCCTATTGTAATTGGCATTACATGGTCACAGCTACAGCAGCCTTGTCACAACAGCTTGGCTCTCCCACGGCCCTGGATGCCCTTCTTTGGGTCGCAGAAACCTTGGGAATATTATGACTCTAAAAACGGGCATCTCTTCATGAAGTGAATAGTAATAAGATTGCCTCATAACCTGTGGTTTTTGCACTTTTTAAGCAATGACATCCAGAGTATTTTGCGTGTGCAGAAGGAGGAGGGGCAGGAGGGGTGGAAAGAAGGGGCATAAGAATCTGTAACACGACAAACTTACAAAGATATGTTGGAGGACAAGCCAGGCTGGCAGAGTAAGAACTGTTTGGACCATACTATCAATTGTAATGGACTCTAGAATAGTCTAATGACTGAACTATTCCAGGATCTCAGTGCTGATTTTGGAGAAACTATTGATCCTGTAGGAAGAAGATGATATCCTAGAAATTATGCAGGCTATGTCCAATGGGGACAGTTATAGCAACAGGACCTTGAGATGAAAGAAGGAGCACCCTGGGTCTCCTGAATCCATTCAAGTGTTTTACTTTTTTACCAAATAATGATCTGTCAACTTCCTGCTTGTCCTAGCTGGCAAATTAGCTGAGTTAACTCTTGGACTGACACCTGGCTATACGCACAATGGTACATATACGTATGTACAGTGACTGTAACTTGTATTATCAGTTAAAAAGTGACCGCATTCCTTTTACCTTCTGCTACTTCACTTACTCAGAGACATTTACAGAACATCATAACAGCCAAACTAAGTAGGCAGTAGTAGTATGTCTTTAAGTTATTAGAAATGGTTAATCATCTGCTGGGTTATCACAAGATGATAACTCTCAAATAGAAGCAAAGTAAAAAACACACTTCAAATAAACTTCATGCTTTTTCTCAGTAGTTTGAAGTAAAAATTAAATCTGCTACAAGATAAACTAAAGAGCTAAGACAACACAAAGTCCAATCGCATTTCTCTGGTAATACTAGCACCCACAGAAAAGTTTACAGTAACCACTACATCTTGTCATTAATAGCAATTCATGTTTTTCCACAATTAGGAAGTTTAAATGGTGGTGGAAGGTATTTGTGCCATTGCTGAAAGACCTGGCTGGCCTAATTGTGTGGTTGCATCATGTTGTCATCTATGACAAACCTTGGTCACAATAGGTGTGAGAATCCTGGAAATGGGCTTTCTCCAAGAGCCACATGTATGGAGGAAGAGGCAGAGATAGCAAAATAGCATATTGGGAGAGAGAATATAATATTTCAGATATGCAGTCTTTCTGATATTAGAAAACATTCCTTTCATTTCTCTTTATTCTTTGTGGTGTCCTGGGAATACTGTTGTTGTGTTGTGCATAAACACAACAAATATAACTAAAGCTTCACTCTCTATTGTATCTTTTCATTTATTTATTTATTATAATCCAAAAGGAAAGTAATAATGGAAAAAAAAATCCCACATATTTACTTCAATCAGTACATGTAAAGCCTCAAAGACTTAAATGTAAACTTAGCTGTATTTTATAATGTCCATTCCAATAACACCATCTTTCTGATTGAAAAGGTTGGTTTTAAATAAGCATCCTTGGTTTGATAAACCAATCTTTCAAGACAAGTTTCTTCATGCCCTTTTGCATTCAACAAAAAAAATGCAAGCAGAGAATCCACTGAAGTAAAAATCTATGGTCTTAAGATAACTGCAAAATATTGGACATCTCTGTATAAGGGGCTTATCTTCCATTCATCAAAGTTAAAACCAAAATTTTCACAGACTTGACTAGAACTAGACTAGCAATAACTGATGCAGGTGTAGTAAGAAAAGGCAACATGGAAAGCAATGAAAATTGAGTCCACTTCCTGACAAACTTTCTGAATTAAAGAAGAATTAGAAAAGTATGTTTCCAGCTAGTTCTGTCCAGATCTACTCACACAAATTACTCTCCTTCTATCAGAAAGTTAGGACTATCATTTAACCACTGACTATTTCAGGGTTTTTGTATTGAAGGAAATTCAGGTCAACACAGTGCATGTTCAAATAGTAGCTGTAAAAAGCCTTACGTCATCTTTTATGCTAAAAGAGTGACCAGCAAAAGTCCCATCTAACTCTTCAACAGCCCAGAGGAAATGAGACCAAAACAAGTAAACTAAACTTCAGCCTCCAGTATAAAGCAAGAAAGCTTATCAAGGACAACACCCTAATTTATTGATTCTTGGGTTCCTCTTGGGATCCTTGCAAAAGGTCTGTAAAATCAATATTGAGTTCCATTGTTCTCAGGGAAATATCTGATAAAGGTATCATCTATTCTTCAGAATGCATAACTTGTGCTTTTTAGGCAACTCTCCAGCAAATATCAGTGACTGGTGAAGCAGAATTCACAAACCCCTGAAATGAACTCATCAGTTTTCTTAGACAAAGAAAGCCTGCAATCAGGAACTATATTTCTTGATCTTACTGGTTTGAGTCTACTGTTGTTCAGTAGAGGTGCTAAACCAGACTACATGATAAATGTGTTCTAAAAGTAACTATGACTACTACAAGTATTTCTGTATCTCCGTTCTGTGAAATTCAAACTCACAAATGCCTATTCATGTAGCTGCATTCCCTGCTTAAGGTCAATCACCAAAAATATACAGAGAGAAATGGAGGGACAAACCTGGCTATCTGTGAACACTGAAAGTTTCTAATATTCAGACTTGTCTGATGCTGAGGCATCATTCTGTCTTTCATGGACAGAATTTCTGTCTCTCATCTTGATCCTGCTGACAAGTGCCTCAGGGGTATCTGCCTCCACTTAATAACATTGAGTGTATAACCTACTACAGTAATATGAGAAAGATCTAGTGGGAAATGTTGTCTTCCCACCAGAAGAGCACTTGTGCTCTGTGTATACGCATTCCCTATTTCAGCCTTTATTTAACCATCAAGGCAAAAATACTTCTTGATTCCCACATAAAATGCCCCAGGGAATTGTCATGGGTAGAGTACCACTTTACATCTGTCAGAGAAAGACGTTTTATTACCTGAAGGATGATATCTTAGCCCAAGGTCTAAAATATAAATGAACTGCAATTCAGATGACTTGAGATCTAGCAGAAAGACAGAAGGATGGAAAGCTTCCCAAGGATTCTACAGGGAGAAGGCTGATTTATTTAATACAGATAAATATGACAAAAAATATTCATATCCCAAGTTTTAATATGTTTATGCTTGACAGGAGGAACTGAACTGAAGTCCTGAGCCGCAGCTAATACAAGATGTTAACTAATAGAGTTGGATGAGGAAAAAAGAAACTCCAAGCAGATGAATGCCGCTTAAAGGCAGGAGATTTTGGACACTGAAAATTTCTGTTTCTTATGGGCTGAAGGAGATTATGTCCTTTTTGCAAGGACTTCTCATCTGTACTGTAGAGTAAAATCCAAGGGATCTTCATAGACAATCTAGAAGTTAAGTGGAGCAGAAAATGCTTAGATATGAAAGGTCAAAAGTGCTTATGAAAAGATGAATGAGAAAATAAACAGAGGATAAATCAAGAGATTATTTTAGAATCTGCCATCATGAAAACTCAGCCTTTTCTCAAGAGGCAGAGATGTTATTCTATATTGAAACAGAGATTTGAGGTTTGCTTTAAAAACATATTGTAAAGCCATT
>JAWWMU010000106.1:54500401-54548473 GCA_035048155.1 Cinnycerthia olivascens | reverse complement strand
CCACCATTGCAAGTAGACTGCTGCCAACACCCTGACCAACAGGGTGTCAGGTTGTATTCTGACTCTGTCAGTGATTTCCTTATTGCATGTATTTTGTTTCCTTTTTATTTTCCGTTTTTCTAATAAATTGTATTTCTGACTTGGAGTGTCTCACTGGTTTTGCTTCTCAAACCAGAACATATAGTCAAGAGACACTTAGGAGTATGACATTTTCTAGTTGCTGATTTTTCTGTGCTCAAGAAAGAAGACATTAGCTTGTTGAAGCTTATAAGTAATATAACTTCATCAGCAACTTATTCTAATTGCAAGATTACAAATATTGATTAGGCTCTTAGTATGTATTCAAACAAAATTACTTTTAAACTTCAGCAAAATATCAGAATCCTTTAATATGCACAACTATATTGAAAATCTGCTTTCAAAAAGTTCTAAAAGCAAGATCATGTTTTTCTTCCATCTTGTCATCCTAGCTTTATTTCCACCAGTCCCTTGTGTAAATCCAACAATTTCTAGAAAGTTTGTCTGCATCTCATAATGACAAAACCAAGAATTTAGTCCAAAACTATACAGAGCAATAAAGATAAATGTCTTGACTATTTTCTGAGATTCTCTCCTATTATTAATCCCTATGCTGGGGCATACACAATTGTAAAAGTTTACTTTGTAAAAGTTTACTTTGCAGAGAAAAAGTCAATAGGATGTTTAACCCTTGATTTATACATAAGCTCTAAATATTTCACCTGTGTAAATCTGCACAGTAGTAGCCTATTTCTTCTAATTAAATCTTTATTTCAGCTCTCAGTGGGCTTGATTTTCCTCTTACTAACAGCAAGTTTATTAATATTACTCTCATCAATCAAATGGTGATAGCATTTTAATGAGATTAATGTAAGAAAAAAGCAAAATCAAAGTTATTGACTTTGCACAAGATGTTTGTCAGTCTTTTCACAGTTAAGCAGTGATTACTGGGTTCTTAACAGAATACTGGGCTGGGCAGGGCAGGGGTTTTTTACTATTTAGAAACGTGTTTTAAAAATACAATTGGCAAGATCATGAAAGAAAGAAAATGTGCTCAGGAAAAAAATCAGGCAGTAATTCTAACTACAAGGGCCAATCATCTTTGTCCTTCTCATATGTAATACAAACTGAAAGTTCATATGCATATTAATATAATATACTCCGTTACACTTAGCATTTTGTTATGGGCAACCGACTGTATACCTTACTAGCACAGTAAAACATTTATTACTATTTTTTATCAGCTTTTTATTGCCTCTACCATTTACATCTCTGAAGCCCAGAACAGGTCATGGACTAGTCATTTGGTCACTGTTAAGCAACTTACAGCCAGGGCAATTAAAACCTAACATTCTGGTTTGTGAGGTGAACAAAAAAGTCAATTGCTTTTTAATTGTGACACAAAAATCATACCTGCTATATACTACAATATATGTAACCATCCCTGATTCTTTTCAGCACATGTAAAATAAATATAAAATGTGGATTAATATGATATGGATAGATTTAATTATCAGATGTGTAGAGTTGAGATTGTGGTTTAAAAGTGACTGAAGGCATGAAAGGAGCAGCAAGGTAAGCAGTAAAAGAAGAAGAAAAATAAAATGTATTTTGCCAAAACCAGAAGTTATCTATAGAAACATATCTAGAAACTGCTGATGTGAATATTGACTATCTGTGGTTTCTTAAAACTAGTAACAACAGAGTGAGAAACGGTAGGGATGTCTCGTATTAAAGATAATTTTGAAGTCCAAACAATGAGTGGAAAAGCTTCAGACACACAAGGCCATTTTAATAGTTATAACAATATTATTTTTCTTTTACATATTTCAAGAATAAAGTAATGGGATGACTTATCCTGATGATAAAGATGAAGAAAATTGATCAAGAGACTGAGATAATTTAATTGAATACAGTGAAAGCTCCAGCAGGTAGGACATGCAGTTAAATAAATGAAGGAACAATTAAGTGCATTTTGAAGACCAAAGGATAACATGAAATGAGACTCCAGCTGGGATCTGCTAACACTGTGAAAAAATGGTCCCTGAAAAAACTGAATAGACAGCAGGGAAGGATCTGTGGGAAACAAAGAAAACTTCTGAGAACAGACTGCCTGATGACAATTCTCCATTTCTCTGATTTTAAAATGCAAAGCAATGTCTACTTCATGATTCCAGTGAATCATCTACTATTACCCAAATGCTTTCCACAGCATGCTATGTAACTTCTCATGATCACTGTATTTACACAGAAGTTAAACATTTTGCATTCCTTTTTCTTTATAATTTTAGAGTAATCTATCCCTTCATTCACTGCACTTCTACACATAATTATTTTATTTTTACTTTTTCAAAGTGTCATCAAAATATATAAAATTTCAGCTGCCTTTCTCTCCTTAAACAAAATGCTCATATGAATTAGGTATGAAAGTTCTGTCAAGTCAACAAGAAAAACTTTTTCTCCTACTGTCTAATCCCTCCTAGTCATCAAGAAGCACTTCATAAAGCAGTAGTTAGGTAAGGAGGTTAGCTGTGCCCAGCTAACAGTGAGAAAAGGAAGAATTCAACTGTATTTGAAAAACTGGGAAGCTAGAATTTCCTGTTTGTCTGCTCTGAAATCTGTGCCTGCTAAGTTAGAGCTTCCTGAGTCAGTACATGCAACTTTAAGGTATTCAAGGGAAATTGTGATGTATAAAAGCAGACAAACCAGAACTCTGTTCCGTATAAGTACCTTGGCTGCAGAGCTGTGAAGGAACAAGATTCTGCCACCTGCACATCAGCTTACAGCTCTCTCATGTGAGTCCTACCAGTCAGTAAAACTACTCCTTCTATGACCAGCATTACACTGTGATCCAGAATGAAGTACCGGTGTTGCTACGTTAACTCAAAAACTGACATTAAAGCAACTAATGTAAACAAATGTAAATTGTGAGAAGCATATAGAATAAAGACTTAGAGACTTTAACTTGCTCCTGGAAAAATATGCCATTAGAGGTGACAGGCAGAAATACAGCAGATATGAAACCCAAACGAGATTTGTATCGTGGCTGTGGTTTTAGTTAGCCTAATATTTTGTGATAACCAGGCTGCATTCCTCCCATTAGAGTCTATTAATACCCTATCGAATTATTCATACCCTACACATCCAGAAGGCTGCACACTTGACTATGTGAAATTCTCCTTTGTCAGCCAATGAAGAAATTTGGCACCTTTTATCAATAGGACAACAACAGCCAGAAATCTTTGTGGCAAAGGCAGACCATTTTGATTTCTAGAAAGCCCAGTAGGTTTATACCATCTGTTAATTCCCTGCAGAAGAAGGGAAAAAGAAGTTTGCTGTGATATTTACTGTACAACAGCAGCCTTCTTTCTGCAGCATTACCTGGCAGATGCCATATTTTCCTTTTCATTGTTCACACACACAATTAATTTCACAGGCATTGAAATACCTCTTGCAACAAAATAACAATGAAGTATTGAAATAAATCTAAGTTTTTGTGGGATAGCTATGGAGATCTAAAAAATACATACAAATAATTATAGCATGAATGGATCTCTTTTTTTATGAGAGATTCCCTAATTATTGGAAAATATTAGAAGCAGCCCAATTATTAGACTGCACCCAGAAAAGAAATACACGCCCATTTTGAAACCAAATACTTTCACAGAGAAAACTGCAAGCCAGAAGGAAGGAAGGAAAAAGAAGAAATGCTGCCTCATAGATAAGGAATGATTTCTTGACAGAATAAGATCATTTATTTATAATTTTTTTAATCCAACAACTGTTTCAATGTTCACATACCTCTTACTCAATGAAACAGTAAAGAATTTAATATAGTTGCAATATAAATTTTTAAGTTTGTAAAAAATTGTTCCAGTATTTAGGTACATAATGATTTTAAACAACACCAATCGAAATGATACTAAATTAAAAAAACTCAAAACACACTTACCCGATGAGATGTCTATCCGGTTCTTCTTTATTTGGGTGACATTGATATGGACACTGACTTTGCCCTCATTTATGTCAATCTCAACATTCCCCAGATCATCTGCAAAGTTGCTGAAGAGAAGAAGTCCATTTGAGTTCCAGGTCCGGAAGAGGAAAATGACTGAAAAAAGATCCTGGCTTGGACGACCGGGGACCTCAAGGTAACTGGTGGCATTGAAAAAGACAGGCACTGTATGTGGCTCCACACAAGAAAAACTTAAATTTCCCTAAGTAAAAAACGCACAAAAAAAAAAAAAAAAAAAGGTGAGATTCCACAAATTTTTACCTACATCTAGAAAAGTATTCTAGATTTCATTTAACCTAGAGACTACTGTGATTAATGCACACTGTATCTAAAGATGTGCTATTAATGTTATCATTATTGTTACTATTATAATAGTTACTGCTTTTTGCTGGATGTTTTTAGCGATAGCCCCATTATATTTTGTACTGTACATACACAAAATAACAGGCAGGCGGCCCTGAAGAGTTGTAGTCTAAGAACAAGCTTAGAAGAAAGCATTAATATTTCTAGTTAAAATATAAAGAAATTAATCACAGATAAACTTTGGCTTGTCTGTGGTCCCCATAGAAACCTGTAACAGAACAGCATAAAAAATGAGTGCAGATTTCCAAATTGCCTGATATCAATATGTCAATCAATACAACACTCAATGTTCCAAAATAATGATGTATAATACCTCAAAAGTCAGCCTGTCTGTTATGTTTTCAGCTAATGATACTACATATGCTTATATTTCAATTCATGAAGCAGAAAGATTTGAAGTAGCTGATCATGGACAACACCTAATATTTTTGGACAGTAAATAATTTTGTCTGTAAAAGAAACTGCAGTTTCTACACAGTAAAATATTATTTTTCAGGAAATACACAAAAGATCCAGTCAGCTTTATTGATCTATAAGGCTTTTAAACATATTTGTAAACAAGACTAGAATTAGGGACATGAATTTTTCTCTCTGGTTTTCATGTCATTGTTCACAACAAAAGACCATATTGGTAGGATATTACCATTTGGTAATATTGGTAGGGTATTACAATTTTTTTTTTCCTTAGAAATCATACTTTGGAGTAATCTATGTCCAGAATTAACTTATTAGTGCATGAATGCAAATATAACAGTAAAACTTCCTCTGCTGAAGAATTCCTATAATATGTGGCAAAATGGATCCTGTGCTATGGTTAGGCCTTCTCGTGCACTGTTGCAGGTGGAAATTGTGTGGCAATTTTAATTCTATTTGGGAAGAACGAATTTTATCTAATGCAGTACAGCAATTATTACTAAAATCAAGATAGTAGCTCCTTTGATATTTATTTGTACATTAAAAAAATATTAAGGCTTGAACAACATTTTTGGAGGTACACAGATTTTTAGAGATGTGGTCCACCTAAGCAGTGTTCAGACCCAGGAGAAGCCAGTCATCATCTTTATTGCATAATTATTTTTAAATTCCATATTACTGACTTCCTGATTTAGGCTTTTATGTCACATTTCTGTATTCATAGTGTACAAATACATCTGACAGTTCATCTTGAGGGAAAGTAGAGAATTTGGAAGCAAGATAGGAAATTTGTGTCTGAAAATGTGTGGGAGGAAAGACTTAAGTAAATTTTTTTTAGAAGTAATTATATTCAATTGGAGATGACAGATCACGTCAATAAGAAAGTTTTAGCACTCATTTCCTAATGTCCAAACCAATCACTTTTTAAAGGAACATCACATCAGATATCTGTATCATAATGAGATACAACTGGTCTGGCAGAGTCCGCTTCCTGTATTGGATTTCCATGTAAAAAAAAAATGAATAAGAATAATATTTTCTTGAGCACCAGGATTTTCTTGAGCATTTTGATTACTATGCATAATAACCTCTTTTTCCTGCAGAATATCAGAAGTCTACTGCTAAAGTGGAATTAGTAATAACTATAGCATCAAGTTGGCAGCCTCCATGATCAATTAAGGAACACTGATGTTTCCAGTAATCTGGAATTAGAGATGTCTTTAAAGTGATCTCCTAGATTTGTTCCTAAATTTTATAATAAAATCTCAGCATTACAAGTCACATTCTTTTTCTGTGCCTGGGTTCCATGGATTAAAAAAATATAAATCCAAGGAATCAGGAAAAAACTAGCTGACACAACAAAAGATAGCTTTTAGATAACTATGATGAGAGAAGTTACAGTTACTTTATGAGTAAAGACTGAAGACTTCCCTGCTAAGCTGCTTGTCAGTTTTGGAATGTTTCTTTGTGGTTTGCTTTGCTTTGTGTTTTGTTTTGGTTTTTTGGGGTAGTGAGGTTTAAAAGTTGCCTAGAGATTTTTAATTTTACATTTTTAACCAACTAAGCACGAAATCAAATAATTCACTCATTTGTTTGAATAGTTTTAATCTAAACATTTCCAGATTTGCTACAGAATATCTGTGGTTAAACCACAAATTTTACATACAGTCAAAAAAAGGTGAAGAGTGGCTGAAATACTATCTGTAACCCTTAGCTATCATTCTCAATGTAATGGTCAGCCTATGCATAGAAACAACTTCTGTTGCATAGTTAAGGCAGTCCTGCGTAGACACGGAAGGCTACATCATTTTTTAAGAGATGTCATCTCATGGTTCAATCACACATACCAATTAAGTATACATACCTATTAATGTTAATAGAACTGAATGCATTCAAATCCTTTTTCACATCAGTGAATGCATTTCCCAAGAAGAGCCTAGCTGCATTAAAAATTTCTTGAGAAAGTAACACATAATTCTAATTTCTCTGCTAGTTAGCATTTTCCCTACTGAGCTATTTAGATTAATATGAACTGGATTATTGATCCTGTCTATGACTGTAGTTCACAAAATGACTCCTCTTTTAAGTACAGCCCATCTTATATAGATTGCTCACTAGTTCTAGGTCAAGGGTTTGTCTTAATCTACAGCTTGTCTCTGTAATAGCCTCTTCATTTTTCAAAGAGAATGAAATCATTGTAGATTCAGAGTGACTTGCTGAATAGTTTTGTCTGAGCAATGACATCTGGAAGTCAAATATATACTGTGCATTTATATTGAAACTCTTAGACTTATTAGAGAATTTTTCATACTACGTTGACAGGGAAAAGGTAAAAACAACTTAACTTATGTAGCTTGAACTGTGCACCATGATCTTTCATCTATATGCCAAATTAGATTCATGTTTACTTATAAATCAATTTTGCCTATCCCCATTTAAACATAATCCCTTGTGTAAAATACTGCTGTAAATACCTTTTCCAATTAAAAGACCTACCAGCTGAATAGGAAGCTCCCAAAAGACAGGTAATTTTATTAAGACTATACTACCTGTTAAATCATGATGGATCATACAGTAGGGGCCAATGCACTTTACACTAATGCCATCTGAAATATCAAAAAAGAATCAAAATAATTTTTCCCCTTTACCTTCTGAATCTAAATCAAATATGTTACTAAAGTTAGTGTTGGACTTTATTTAAATTTAAAATACTTTAAATTTGTATTTTCATACTTAATCTTCAACAAAGTAAAAGGTGCTTGGTGGTGATTTTTGAAATTTAATTTTGTTCAGAGAAAAATAAAAATAATCATCTTCTTTTCATCTCTGATTTTCTGGGCCTCCTCATTTTGTATAATTAATTTGTATAATTAATGCCCTTGGACTGCATGACTTCTGAAATTCAACTTTCTTCATCCAGGAATATTATTTTCTTTTGTTTCACACTCTTCGAAAGTCCTCATTTCTCGGAATTTATCCTTTCTTTGTAATACTTCTTATGACCACACTGATTACTTTGCTAGTATTCAGCCTCATTATACTGTGTGTATTGGACCTTTTAGGATAATACTCTGTTTGGGGGAAGGTGTGTGACTCCTGTTATGTATTTGTACTGAATCCCCTACAATGGAGCTTTGATCCCGGTTGGACTGCTTGAGTGCCATCATCATAAACATGCTTAATAACAACAATAGTTTCAAAAATGTCTATTTCTCTTGCTAAATCAGGATAAAAACTAGGAGAAAAAATGGTTTTGTAAAATTCATAAAAATCCATGTTGTTTTAGTTAGAATAAAATTGATTTTGCTTTTGAAGAGCTGAAGCAATTTAAGTAATTCTACTGAAAATAAAGGTCACTTCTATTTTTCTAGTCATTCTCAGAATTGGAGATCAACAGAACTATCAAATTAAATTGGCATATCATCTCTTGATGTGGCAAGAGCTTCTTGTGAGGATGATACTTTCATGTTAAGTGCGCAACAGAATTTTAAAAGTAAAGAAAGAAACAATCAGAAATATTTTTCAGAGACTTTACATGTCTGCTAGCTATGTCACACTTTTGAGAGGCTAGGTCTTTAAAGGACAGGATTTGCACTATAGAACTTCTTAAGCAACACTTCTGTTCAGAAAGAGGATTTAAGAATATGTCCTACTAACTTGCAACAGACTTGCTTGAGCAAAACAGAAAGATGCTAATGTAGAAAGATTCTTTTTTAAATCAGGCATTAATCTTTCAAAATCATGGTTATGCTAAATCTGAAAACGCCCTGCAGGAAGTAAATCTCATGTGATTATGTAAAAAATATTTTAAAAAGTTAAAGTTTCAGGAGTTCATTAGATTGGGTTGAAAAAGTTTTAAAACTGGGATCTTAATGAATGTATATTGTATTATTTGCCTTTGACAATACTGATGAAATTTATGTGTAGAAAAGGTTATAGAAGTCAGGCTATATTAGTGAGCTTGTATAGGCAAACATCACTCATGATTCTCTTTTGGATTTCCTTGACCATTTAGTGACAATTTTCATACAATAACATAAAACTTCAGTTTTACTATCCAAAGATAATCAATCCTTTGCATAACATTATCACTGCATATGTATAGCTTTACAATTTATTACATAAAAGAAAATAAAATTGTGTAAACTTATATGTTGTTAGCAAGAATTTGTGATTTGTGTAAGGTTGTACAGAAGAAAGCCTTGAAAAGTTATTCAAACCATCTCAAACTCACAAAAATAATATGTTTATGTCTTACCCACATTGCCTTAATATGCCAGCAAGCATTTTCAGGAACACTTACAGCTTTAAAACACAGAAATTAAAGTACATTCTTTCTTAATTATCCTGCCCATAAAGCCACAAGTCTGAACATGGAATAGCTATGAACACCTAAGCCACAGCAAAAATAGAGTAAAATACTAATAACCTCTATATGCTAATAAGCAAATAATGATTTTCAAGTACAATATCTTGAGGTTTTTCAGATGTATCAGAAAAGACTGTAGAAGCATTCTCATTCAAAGACTTTTGCACTCCAGTAATCCAACTAACTCATCAGGGATGGAATATTCCCAGGATTTAAAAGCCACAAGAAAGCTGCAATTCATTTAATAATAAATCTTGTCTGCACTGGTTTTGGACTACCATAATTTGAGAAGAAAGGGAAAAAGCACTTACTACATTTTGGCTCTCTTTAAAAAAGAAAACAAACCCAAAACTATCTGACTGACACTAAAGGTTAATTTTTGAAAGATGAAAGAAGACGCGAAAAATAAAATTCTCATGCATGATAGTAATTTTTTTTTTAAGTCACAAACGTACATAAAAGAAGATCTTTGGGTTTGTGGTAAAATTTGCTTTGTGTTTTATATTATTGCAGTATGTCAAAAGAATATCGGCTACACACATTCAAAAATCTTCTAGTCTTCTTTAGAAGGAGAAGTAGAAGGGTAGATAACAATGAAATTATGATCTTACCACATTTGAAGGTTCTAATTTCTTCCTTTTGGCAAGGTCAGTGATATTATTGCCATTGTAGTTGATGTTCTCCATGCAGCCTTTGAAATTTTTTCTACTGTTAGAACTTGGCTTGCCAGAAAAAGGCATGCCTCCAAAGGTTATCTTCAAATGAAGCAGAAAAATGGAAGACAGTTACTGGAAGGCAAAGACTTTTAAAGAATTTTGTTGTACATGTTTGCTTTCTTTGAACACTCAACCATAACAAAATAGAGAGGTGGCAGCACTGTTTACAGAAAAAGGATATATCAAAATAAATATTGCAAAAGCAGAAAAATAATTTTAATTAATTTTAATTATTTGTGGTAGCCAAACCCAAGTATTATTCCAATTGTCAAAACAGTGAACAGACACACATCACAGTTATTCATATGTGAACAGCTCTTCTGACTGATATCAGAAAACAAGCATTTCAAATAAAGAAATTGGGACAAATATCTATCACAGTATTTTTCTAAACAAAAGTAGACATGAAATTAGCTAGATAATCTGATTCAAATCATCCATTCAGCTTTAACTGTGTGCCAGAGCTCAGACTAGAGCACAGCAGTGGTGGGTTCCAATGTGGGATGTTATTCTGTTTTAATGTTTTTATATCTACTTCATCAAGAAGAATTTACAGAACCACAGAGTTAAAGATACAATCCCCTGGTAGACAGAAGGACTTTTCACTACCAAGAACATGCTTTTTTCATGTAGCTACAATCAATGGCGGTTAGCCTTTGATTTGTGTGGTCAAATCATCTCCTCAGAGAAGATCAAGACAGCCACTGCAAAGACTCAGTCATCAGACTCAAATAGGAATTTTTTTTTGTCTTACAGTTGAATTTCATTATCCTGGGTAATTGATTCTGAGTTATCCATAATCCATACTGCTAAAAAACTTAGAAACCCATTTACAAACTAAAGGTGTTCGTCTTTGATGAATTCTTTCTCAGTCACTACATTGAGATGATACAGGTCTCTGCCACATATTGGTCTTTATGGAAATGTTTGGAAGTGAGTAATGTTACATATTTTCATTAATATTTTTCAGCCCAAAGTCCAAGAATAAGGGGCTCATGAGATTAGTCCCTGCAATCAGTGTTAGGTAATTATATCCATTAGATGATGGCATAAATAGTAAAGACACCTAGCTTTCCTGCCCCAAAAATGCTCAGAAAAATATCTATTTGTAGTCTACTGCTGAGGTTTGGCAGAATGAAGCTTTTAAACATTGTTCATTGTCAATTCCATTTGTTATTATCAACAGCAGAAAAACAGAGCTCTAGGCTGATATTTTGAGTTTTAAATGCATGTGAGATATCAGCTTCTATCCCAAAGAAAAGGTTTCCACTTGGCATATACAAAGAACTAAAACTATACAGCTGAGGCCTAAAACCTTTATTTTCTTGTGTAAAAGTCATGTGAGGACATCCTCGGGTATTGTAAATTCACATGACTTGACTTTAGAGAAGATTCAGCTTTTCACATGGAGAATTGGACTGTAATATTTTAATGGTTGTCAAACATTTTATGCATGTTATAATCATGTGTTTGGATTAAATCAAATGTAAAAATGGAATTAAAAAAGAAAGAATTTTTAAACAAAGAAAAAAAGCAAAAAACACATAACATTGACAGTGAGTTAAGAGCAACTTACAGGACTATTTTTTGATCTTGAAAATGCGATCAGAACTAATGTTTACTCATCTTTTGTGTTTACTTAAATTTTCTGAGAGAGATTAACCTAGAAACTATTTTGTCTATGAAAAATAATTTTGATTCTTTTGGCTTTATTCCCTGTTAATCGCAAAGACAATACCTTTAAATATAGTCTGTGGTGTCTAGCTCCAAAACCAATGAAAAAATAGTAGAGAAAGGAAGAAGAAGAGATTAAGTCTCTTGAGTTTATATAAACCACAGAACACACACTCAAATAAGTTCAACTATACACAAGGAGATCCATGTATATGGAAAATGAAATATATCTTTGAGAAATGCCAGTGCGGTCTCTTTATGCAGAGAGGATGGGAAGGTGAATGCACTGAATTCAGCTCTTACAAGGGATATTTGTTATGTAAAAATGCTATATATACATATGTATATGTATGTATGTGCACAAATTGCACAACCTTAGCTTATTGCATTCAGCCTTTTTCTGTAGTTCATTCACTTGAAAGCCCTTAATAAAATCTGTTTATATGAGTTTTAAGTAGCTCAGCTCAGATCTTCAGTGCTCAATTAATAGAGGTACAGGCAAATTTGCTTGTTATTTTGTCAATAGAGCTGTCAGCAAATAATGTAATCATAAACATTTTTTGAATATAATCAAATATTTGACTCAGAAGCATTTACAATTTTAAGTACTTTTTTCAAATATTCATATATTCTTGGTCAAAAAAATTGTAAAAATATAAGTACACAAATTAATTCAAATTTTTTCCCATGACATCATTTATATTCGCTCTTACATCTTAAAAGGTTGTAAGGGTGGAAATTACATATTTGGTGCAGCCAACCAAATTAATTCTCATTAGAAACAGTAAAGAGTGCAAGAAAACTTTACACAAAGCTTGCAATAACCAACGTGTTGAACTTTGTGTACAGATTAGAGAAGCTGAACAAGTTCATAATAGCTGAAGCTGTAGTGTAATCAAACAACAAATCCACATTTAATTACTACCAGCACTTGTGTGCATTAACCTGATTGATTAAACAAGTTTTCTTACAACTTTCCTAATTATTCATTGCTTCTTTCTAAAAAGAAGTTACTGATGACATATTTGTGAAAATACAAGGAAGTATTTACCTACTTAGGACAGGACAGATGAAGATCTGTATTAATAAAATGGTTCTAACCTGCCTCCTTTGCTAAAAATAAATACTAACACCACAGATTAAGGCTTTCTGATTCAAGACCAAAATTACCACAGATAATAATCTACAGAGTGGAACAGCAGATTGCACCATACTTTTAAAAATATACTTCCTGCTTAGAGCAGCTGCTTTTAGAGATTTTTAAAATCATGTATGCCTATCTTGATGAATAACACAGATCTCCCACTTTAAAACAAAGGGCTGAGACGATTGTTACACCAGATGGGATTTGATAGGCTAATTAAGAGAAACATAATTTACACTTAAGAGATAACACTGTTAGAAAGAAAATTTCAGGAAATGTAAGGGAATAAGTAATAAAAATAAATGTATGAAAAATTAAGAAAAAAAATATGTTAGCTATCTTATTGGACTTATCTTTATAAAGCAAATTTGAATGAGAAGAAAGAAGTTTCACTGTCTACCTCATAGTCCAGGTCCAGGTAATCAAATTCTCCATTTGTTCTGAAGTGCTGCATGTGTCTGTCAAGGGTGAGGTTGATGTTCCTCCCATGGCGCTCTATGATGATGGAGTGCCAGTGGTGATCATCCAAGAGGCTGCCTGTCATCACAGACGTGTGGCCAAAAATTGAGCCAAGCTGGTTGCTGCCTGAGAACAGAAACAATAGCATTTCTCATCTCACACCAGTTAGGCAAACATTTTCCCCTTTCTTTGTCAATGTTTCGCCAGAATCATACCAGACATGCAATAAACTGGAGGAAGTCAATCTGCTATGAAGTTGAGGTCTGCCCAGTGGAGAGTTGCTGCCATCAATACAAATAACTAGACTAAATACAGAAAGCATCTGATCACTGAACTGTATATATGTATATATTTATAAATTCATAATAGCAGTTATTTGGAAATGAACCTGAGAAGCAATACCAATTTCCAGTTGTAAAGATGTTTTCATCAAGGGTTTTCTGTTTTCACTCCTACGCTACAGAAAAAAAAAAAAAAAGCTGTCCTCTGGGCCAGATCCTGAGCTGCATTGGAACTGTACTGATTTATGAATGCTGTGGAGGACATGGAGCTTGATAACAGACTGGCAAAAAAAACCCTTTCACTCTTGAGTTCTATGCTTTGTGGCCTTTACTAGTATCATTATATCAGCAAGCAGAGGGGAAAAGGCTTGGTGCAGACTGAGCTAACAACAACAAAAACCATCTTCTGCTAATACAGCTTATTTTGGTCTGTTATCCTAAAACAATCTTGCTATTCTGGAAGTCAAACTAGCAAGAGTACAATTTTGCAATTCTCTTCTGTGTTATCCAGGGGGTTGTGCTAGTGAGAGATCCCATCGCCATCTGACTGGCATAGCTAAGCCAGCAAAGGTTGATAGCATAGATCCCAACTGAAGCAGCAAATTACTAATTCAGCAGTAAATGTAAAAAATTGCTGCACTGCTCAATAACTCAATGCAATCTTCCATGTTCTGGATACATGAGGACCTAAAGCATTTCTGAGGCTGAGAACTTCTTACCCTCAAAAATGCCTGCAACTGAGACATTAAAGTTTGTGCATACTGAGAACATATTCTGGCAAATCACACTTCCATGGCTTAAGACATTACTTCTCTACAAATGACCATCCTATCTTTATGCTGAAGGCAAATGGTCCTGTTGGTTAAAAAATAAAATAGAATTGTATGCGTTTCACTGAGCCTCAGTTTCTTCAACATAAAGTCAAATGCAGTACAAAGTGAAACCTAAATCCACTTCTGTCTCCTCATCATTCCCCCAGACCCTGGTGTTTGAAACTAAGTCACTAGTAGGATGAGCAAGATGAGCCTCCTTTCCTACTGTGTTGGATGCAAAGACAATACTCTCAGATAGAGAAATAATAACACCATAAATCATTACATCTTTTATATATTTATATATAAAATATGTTGAGCATGTGCCACAGGACCTAGTCCCATTTATCAGCCTAATGACTTTAGAATATCCTCACCAAACTCATATACAGAAGTTATAATGGCTTATAAAGACAGTTTGTGCTGAAGAATATAGGGGAACAGGAAATGAAAGGGTTACTACTGCAATTAAAATTGTTACAAATAGGTAACTTTTATAGGAAGGTGTGTTTTCCTCATCACTTGTTCATGTTGATTGTTAGAAAAATAACGGGAGAAAATGCTAGTGGAAATAAGTATTATTAAATGTAAATAACAAATGGGAAAATTTACTCTTCACATGTCTATAAAAGAACTAAGGAAAATTGCATGAAATCTTTTTCTAAGGTTCTTTTGTTTTAATAGAAAAAAATACCTGAAACCAGACAAATGTGGGTCTTTTTTCATGATAAATATACTTTATAAATAAAGTCACTTATGAGCCTGTAGTCCTACACTGGGAGAACTCTTTGGAAGGAAAGTCAGATCTCTCAGGAAGTATTTAAGGGGGCTGCTAGAGCAAGTAGGAAAAAATTTAGAGAGGCCAAAGCTCAGTTCAAACTTAGAATGGCGACTTGTGTAAAGGATAATAAGAAATGCTTTTACAAATATATTAATGGTAAAAGGAAGGGTAAGACCAGCCTTTGTTCTTTATTGGATAAGGGAGGGAACTTAATAACTGCCAATGAGAAGGTGGAATGGCTTAATGGCTTAATGCCTTCTTAGCCTCAGTCTTTATTGGGGTTAAATCAAATATTACCAGATGGTTGTGCCTGAGCTTGCTGGCCCTGGCGGTTTGCCTAGATGGCGGCACTGGTGTTTTCACCCCAGTGGCACCTCAGGCTCACAGAATGTTGCAGTTAGGTGCTTGGAGACAAGTCCAGGCATGCAAGAGCCCAGGTTTACCTTTAGCAGAGAGGCTTCAAGGCTTAGGTGAGGGAAAGGAGTCGGTTCTGATGGAGGTTTTCGATTCAGAGTATTATTCCTGGCCCAAAGGCCTGTGAACCCAGTAACTACTCCACCAGAACTCACAACCTCATGGAGGGCTAGCCCTTTCAACCAGGGGAGAGGGGGAGGAAAAGGAACACAGGTGAGCACCAACCAGGTATGGGGGGGACGTCCTAAGGGACAGAGGACACTTGGATGGCCCAATGTCTTTCCGGGGTGGGAAGCATCTTTTGAATTCTGCCAACCACTCAACGCCCTTCTGGAATGCCAGGGTTGACAGGCAGCACCCATCAGGGGTCAGGATGTGGAAAGGAGGAATGATTGACAAACCTGGCAGGGAATCATCTGGGAGGGGCCTGGAGTATCTGAGACAAACTATGACATCACACCACAACAAGTGTTTACTGGGAAAACAACTAGCTTTCAGGACAGTTGTCCTCTTGGGTTGGTTGATGGTGTCAGGGAACAGAAAGTCCCCCTGTTATCCAGGAGGAGGCAGTCAGAGAACTGCTGAGCTGCTTGGATGTCCATAAATCTATGGATCCATCCCAGGGTGATAAGGGTAGATGAGCTTGTGAAGCCAGTCTCCACTATTTACCAAGAGTCCTGGCTCACTGGTGAGGTACCAGGTGACTGGAAGCTGGCCAATGTGACACCCCTTCACAAAAAGGGTGGGAAGAAGGATCCTAGTAATTATAGACTAGTCAGCCTGACTTCAGTACCTGGTAAGGTAATGGAACAGTTTATACTGAGTATCATCACACAGCACTTACAGGTTGGCTAGGGTATCAGACCCAGCCAGCATGAGTTTAGAAAGGGTAGATCATATTTTACCAACCTGATCTCCTTTTATGACCAGGTGACCCACCTGGTGGATTGGGGAAAGGCTGTAGATATTGTGTACTTGAACTTCAGCAAGGTGTTTGATACTGTCTCACATAGCATACTCCTGGAAAAGCTGGCAGCCCATGGCTTGGACAGGAGCACTCTTTGTTGGGTTAAGAACTGGCTGGATGGCCAGGCCCATAGAGTGGTGGTGAATGGTGCTGCATCCAGGTGGTGGCCAGACACCAGTAGTGTCCCCCAGGGGGCTATGCTGGGGCCTGTTCTGTTCAATATTTTTATTGATGACATGCATGAGGGTATTGAGTCTTTTATTAGTAAATTTGCAGATGACACTAAGCTGGGAGCATGTGTTGATCTGCTAGAAGGGAGGAAGGCTCTGTAAAAAGACCTGGATTGATTGAATTAATGGGCAGAGTCCAACGTGATGAAGTACAATAAATCCAAGGGCCGGGTCCTGCATTTTGGCCACAATAACCCCTTGCAACGTTATAGGCTGAGGACACAGTGGCTGGACAGTGCTCAGGCAGAAAGGGACCTGGTGGTGCTGGTTAATAGCCAGCTAAACATGAGCCAGCAGTGTATCCTGGTGGCTAAGAAGGCCAATGGTATCCTGGCCTGTATCAGGAATAGTGTAGCCAGCAGGGGCAGGGAGGTCATTCTTCCCCTGTACTCTGCACTGGTGAGGCCGCACCTTGAGCACTGTGTCCAGTTCTGGGCCCCTCAGTTTGGGAAGGATGTTGAGACGCCTTGAGCATGTGCAGAGGAGGGCAGCGAGGCTGGTGAAGGGCTTAGAACACAAGCTCTGTGAGGAATGATTGAGGGAGCTGGGGTTGTTTAGCCTAGAGAAAAGGAGGCTTAGAGGTGACCTTATCACTCTCTACAACTTCCTGAAACGTGGTTGTAGTCAGATGGGGGTTGGCCATTTTCTCAAGGCAGCAACTGACAGAACGAGAGGACACAGTCTTAAGCTGTGCAAAGGGAAATTTTGGTTGGACGTTAGAAAAAAGTTCTTCACAGAAAGAGTGTTAAAATATTGGAATAGTCTGCCTGGGGAAGTGGTGGAGTCACCATCCCTGGATGTGTTTAAAAAAAGACTAGATATGGCACTCAGTGCCATGGTTTAGTTGGGGTATTAGGGCATGGGTTGGACTTGATGATCTTGAAGATCTCTTCCAACCTAGTTATTCTGTGTGTAATTCCGTGTGACTAGAACTAGAGTAACATATACAGGATTTCATCATAAGACTGCCTGATAAAACAATCTGTCTCTTTTCCTTTCCTAGCCTTCCTTCTTGGACTCTAGGAAGACTGCTGAACTCCACCTTCATGCGACCTGTAGCTTCCTAGACTGATACTATTATTTTTTCTGCAAGGCTCCTAAGGGTGACCTTTATTCCGCCAGAAGCGATTACAGTGTCCTTCTTTCATACATAGCCACAGCTGAGCCCAGATATAATTCTGGTAAGCTATTTTTTGTTAGTTAGTTTGTTGCTTGTTTGTAATAATGACAATATATTGCTGATCTTGCTTTTCTATATGATGTTCTTTTCATAGTATCTCACACAGAGCAAAAGGGACAAGATGGAACTAAACATGCATGCACACTCCCCTAACACATAGAAAGGGAATTAACATTTTCAACAAATTATCTGATTAAATGATGTGGCTTATCAAATTATTATGGGAAAGAGGATGAAATGTTTGACTTAAAATTTTTGTGGGAGAGCAAAAAACTACCACAAAACTAAACAATCAAAACATACCTAAATTTAAATTTAGAACAAGTTTGGCTTTCTTCAGTTCCAAGGTGATATAGTCTCCTTGCTGTCCTTCTCCGTGGAAGATTACACCTTCGCTTTCAGAGGTCTTAAATTTCAGAGAGATGACATCTTTCAGTGTTTTCATTTTCTTGTTCCTGAATCTGTATGGTAAAACTACATGGCCATCAAAATTGATAACATCAGCCCCTAAAGGAAAAAGAAAATAAAATAATTTATGAGTGATTATAAATTCCTATGGAAAAGTAGACTTGCCATATGCAGATTGTACCTGAACAGAATAAAAAGTGTGCAAATGTGCTATGCATTGTAAATACATTTTCTTTTGACCACAATTTAATACCATAAAAAGTATGAACCAGGAAGAATATAAATTTAATCTACATAATGCAAAAAAAGAAACAAATCAGATTTGGGAGGAAAAATGCTACAACTGTACTCAATGACTTTCAGTTTCTCTCAAATACAGTTGCTGCCATGACTGGTCATTAATAAATCATTTGATACTTCTTTGAAATTCACTATAGATATCTGTAAGGACTGTAAACAATAAGACATGAGCCCAGAGTAACTGCCTGGCAATTTTAGACTTTATGCAAAACAGACATAAGCCTCATCTATTTCAGGAAACGGCAGGTAAGTTGTGACCTCACCTAATTTTGAGCAGAAAAATACCCAAAACTCTGTCATTTGAACTAATTCTTTTCATGTTTTGTTTTGTTTAAAATATATGGAATCTGAGGGATGCAAACATTGGACTGGTAAATCCAATATTCATATAAATATTGCGTAATACTACAAAATCTTGTGTTGTCTTGTTTTCATGATGTAATCTCTACTCTAAAGAATGAACACCAATTTTCCGCAATTTTCTGGATGCTTGATCCACAGTAAAAATAGCTGCAAAACTGGATTCCATTCAGCAGATGTATTTATGCTGAATATGGAATCTTGTCACTTAAGCTGAGATCTGTAAAAGATTTCAAATGGATATTTATCTCTAAAGATTTACACAGATTTGTTTAAGAAATCCCCTTTGTAAGCTGCTAATAATCAAATCACCAGTATCTTAGTAACTATTTGTATGAACATTTCATCCTCACTATTGGCAACTAACAATTTGAATCATCATTAAGTAAAATTCTTCATGTTCTTCAAAAGCATTTATACTCCTTACTGACATACCATATTCATTCATGTTCTGAATGAAAAGAAGGATGACATTTTATCACATATTCTTCAACCACACCTGATTTTTGCCTTCTTCTGTGGTCTGCTCTTCAGTAATTTCTTGCAACTTTTTAAAATTCCTAGCTTGTTTTTGTTATTATGGGGAGAATTAATTTAAATCTTCCATCCCCTCTCAAAATCACAGAGACAAACACATTTCTGTTGTGTAATTAACATGGAATACTGTTTCAAAACTCCATTAAAACACTATGTATACTATGCCTAACTACATTTATTTCAATTTGAATTTACATGGCCAAGTCTTCCTAAACCTGCAAAGACTTCCAAAGTGATAAACTGTGATCCCTTTATTGTTAATGGCAACTAAATTGTGAAGAATGTTATTCTTCATTTACAATATGAGTCTTATAAATGACTGCGATATCCCATAATTATTATTATATATCCCATTTTGTCTGAATTCAGCAATATTTATTAGAAATATCATTTTTCTTTATAAAACACATCTTAAAATGCAAATTTCAATAATAAATATGTATTAAGCTTTAAGTACAACTAGAACTGTCAGTCTGATCTGATTCTTCCAAATGACAAATTCCAGGCATGAGAGTCAGCCCAAAATTAAATGTCGTATTTGTTGTGCAATAAATCCATTTAGAAGTTATCAGCATGAAAGAGGACACATTTACTTGGGCATAGATGCAGAAGTATTCAGAAGCAACAATAGGATTTTCAGAAGTGGGGTTATCATGACTTCAGTAAATCTACTACTTCTAGAATTATTATTTTTTTAAGAAACAAAGTAAACTGTTAGAAAAATAGTGTGACAAAGATTATATGGACCAGTTGGTTTTGTTTGCCTTGCAAGTAGTCAAGAGATCTGAGAAATTCATTCTTGAGATTTCTGTATGTAGTTTATGGAAAAAAAAAACAAATCAACTTCCAGAAAAACATGAAATCTATTTATAGAAAAAAAATCTCTTTTATCACAAAAATCATACTTTTATGTAAAGCATATTTGCTGTAGAAATCCTGCTGTTTTGAATCCACATACAACTGCCTGGCACAAGTGTTACAAATGAAAGAAAATTAATGGACATTACAGCTTAAGTAACTTTCATTCCAAATACACATCACAAAAAGATGATTCGACATACAATGTTTGAGATTGTCTTCCATAAAATTTCTTAAATTTACTTTCTGATGATTACAGAAACTCCTGTATGGGGTATATCAGTTTACCCCTAAGGCCAGCTGGTACCATTTTGTAACATCTGAAAAGGTTGGCTTAACAGTCAGGGATCCAATCAGAGCTGATCAGGACCCTGCGTTTTTTGTTGATTCACAGGATGTGCATGATAAGGCAAGTATCTCTTCTGTTCCTACATAATTTTTACAGCTGCATATGTGTTCTCATTCTTTGAAGAAAATTTATATTACACTTTAAAAAAGCTCAGCAAAAGGCCACATTTTTCCAGAAGATGTTCCTGAATTTCCATGTTTTGAAAAGAATTCAATCAAAATAAGAAACTGAAGTAATCTTTGATTAAGCAGATTTCTTTTATGCATGTCTGTACTGTCAGCATGGGTCTGAATGATAATTCAATCACCTAAAGTTTACACAGCAATTATGTTTTAGAGTTATCATATGTAGATGTAGTAAGCACTTGTGTTCCTTCTATGGTGACACTCAGATATTTAATATCATTATAATTACCATAGTGCAGAATGCTGCTCAGATAGTAAACCATATCATTCCTATAACTGCAGTGTAAATACATAATTTTTCTCATCCTTAGCTACTCATGTATCAGCATTAGTAGGAAAGAGACCTATCACATAAAGTACGTTCACCTTCAGTCAGTGACTGTTGTCAGAGGCTACTGCTGCAATAGAGAAAACGTTCATAAGAAAAGATAAAGTTTAAAAAATGAGGGAGAAAAAGAAGAAAATTAAGAAAGAAGGGGAAATGGAAACCTGGGATTTAATTTTTTATAGTTACCTAGAAAAAGGAAGTACAAATCTGATTACTTGCAATTTGAATTCTGCCCTCCTGAATTTCCTATTATACAGATAGATTGGAAAATACTGCTAAAAGAGTAAAAATATAATACCACTTTCTTTTACCTAGGGAGATGTGTTAAGCCTTATTCCAGTAAGTGTCTGAGACTGCATTTTTTATTTCAAAAAGCCTTGCAAAGATTGGCAGGATACTAGATGACAAATGTGACCCTATTCACAAATCTCAAAGGAAGCTAAATCCCCAGTTTTCCTACCTATGTTTTTGTCCTTTACTTTTGGCTACATGCAGGATTTGGCAAAATTTGATCAGGGTATCAAATCTATTTGATGATATTTTATTTGATGCTCCAAAACAACTTATTAACTAATAGTAAAGAAACAGCCCCAAATCAGACTCAAGCTCTGGAACTTCTCCATTTACTCCGTTTTTTGTGAGAGAAATACAACTATCCTCAATGCCAACACTTTAAGAATGAAAAAGTGCTCATTCACAATGACCCATGAGAAACTGAGACTTCTTCACAACTACTTAGCTACTTTGATCGATGTACTGCCTGGAGTTGCTTTCTGACACAGTAAAATAGTCGTGATCAAAACAAAGCAGAATAGCAAAGTGCTTTCCAGAAAAATGTCTACCATACAGTGAACAAAAATCATGGCAATATGTTTCTCCTCCTAAATGACAAATTTAACATGTATACATATTTATTAATTGCTATTGATCTAGAATGATTGACTCTTCAAAGCCTGTACACAATACTTCAGTGGGATAAAAGACATAAAAGTTCTGTACAAGTGACAAACAGTGACCTTAGGTGAAATTTTCTCACTCTATTATCTCTTCTCCATTTTTCCATCTGCTTAAATTATCTGTTTAAACTAAATGAGCTCCAGGGAAAAGAACCTCACTTTTAGCATACTTTTCTTACCCCATAGTGTGAACCTTACATCTGACGTGCTAGTAGTATAGTAATAGATAGTAATAACCATATACTGAGCATCTACCATCGAAAAATATCAGCGATACATCAAAGCATCTTTGGCTGGCCCAAACAATTCCACATCTGTAGTTGCACTTATAGCCATTAGTCAGGGGTACTAACATATCATTATGTGAAATATAGGCACATAATCAGTGTATGTTTACATACTTTAACAGCAAAAAAGAATGTTTTCTTTTAACAAAGCAAGGGATATGGCTCAAAATCATACCAAGAATAAAGCCTCATTTTGTTATTACACACAAAAAACTACATATACAGAAACTTCTTCAGAAAATCCTAATCTACTTTTTCAGTAGTTCCATATGCTTTCAACATGATAGCATGTTGAATTTGCCACTGGGGTCTTTGCAGCTCAAGCTTCATTGGAACAAAGTTAGCTGAGATCATGTTAGAGATGCATTGCTACACCTCACTTCAAAAAAATAAACAAACCAAAAAAAAACCCCAAAACAACAAAAAATGAGGAAGCCATGGCCCAGCACAGCAGTCCAAAGATTGCCTCCTTTTTTATGTTTTCTTACAATGAGGCAGAGAGCCAAAGGTACCATGTTTGAGCACTGCTTTCAGGAACAACAGCCCAGCCATAAGGACATGGGCAGCTCTGGCCTGAAGTCTGCTGCAGCCAAACTGACACTGCCTTTACTCCCTTTTTCAAAAGGCAACGTGCCTGACAGAAAGGAAAAAAAACCCAAACTAATACAGATATAGATGTATGTTGCATATACAATAATGTGTACTTATTCATATTCTAGAAGCACATGGTGAAGGAGAATCAATCTTGTGTTTGTCTTGCCTGCTTAGTTTCCACTGCACTGAGCCTGAATCGTGTTATCTGTCAAGTGATGTCAATGTTTGAAAGAGAAAAAATATCTTTGCAAGGAGACTTGGAACTTTTTCCTTGCTTTTCTTTACATTACATGCAGTTTATATATGGCAATGCAGTATCAAAGCAGCAAGAGTGTTTGGTCAAGATATATTTTTAACTCAATTCTTGGGTAAATCATGTGAACTTTACTCTTATTTTTATATGCCTGTCAGAAACCCTCCAAATAAATCTGTGAGGAAGTATTCCCGAAGGTAGTGAGAATGCTTTGCCAAGTTCTGAGTGCAATATCCACCAAAGATACATAAAAAACATTTGGTACTTTAAATTTTTTCCCTGAATTTCAAAGCACAGACATTTTTCCCTTTTTTTTTAGCTTAATACAATATTCCTACTATAAAAATTGTAGTCATTACAATGGTATTATTTACTATTAATTTTTCTAACTCTTGTGAAAATGTCTATAAATAGTGGCTTTGTCATAATTTTCTGTCTAATAAGAAAAAAATGCGACAAGTGAAATGAAAAAGAAGCAGAAGCAAAATTTAAAAAGAACGAAAAACAAAAGAATATAAAATATATATAAAGATCTGTAATATAGTGACCATGACTGAAAGTTGTCCTGTGTCCCCGTGTTTGTGTCCTCCCGCTGTTTTTCTTTTTAGCAGGAAAATTGGATTTTTTTTCTGTTGCTATTAAACTAAATTTTTATACAAGATAATTGTTGCTTAAGACAATAATTTTGTGATGAGTGTAGAAAACAGTGAAGTTCTGTGTAGTTTCAACTAACTTACCTTGGTTACTGTATACACAGAAGAAAAAACTAAAGCATTTGAAAACTTTATGAACTTAGATGAGACTTCCAAACACACTACAAAATTATTTTCTTAAGGGTGTGTGTAAATAGGATGATTTTTCAAGAACTTAATGATGTAAAGTTAATGATTTTTTGGCTGATGATTTTCAAGCTAATTTTCTTTCATTGATTCTTCAAATTTCAAAGATAATTATTTAGAAATTAAATGGGAACATTTTTGCATATGCTATGTTTTTACTATAAGGTGGATAAGTGAGAAAATGAACATATTTATAGCGTACTTTGCAATTCAGTTTTAAGCTTATGAATTCTAACCACAGTTTGCCAAATAAATCATACAGAACAGTACATAGTAGTCTCCTGTAGTGGACTACTACCAGTACCAGAGAGAACTAAGACTGTAACCCAAGACAAACTTCATCTCAGACAAAAACTATTCTTTCTACTATTCTGCTTTATGACTCCAGAAAGTCAATTACAATGCATGCTAAGAAATACAGTCTATTTCAAGAAGTCGTAAGGAAAAAAAGAGATTCAGCATCAATAAAAATACTGCTTTGATGGCTGTACATGAGTTTTTACACTTTGAAAAGTTTTCATATGTGTAGCTTTATATGGTTCATTTACGATTGTGAAAATTAAAATTCAGGCACCTTGAAACTATGAACTATACACAACAAAATATTCTGTATGATCTACTATTCTCTAGCTATGGTACTTTAAAATAACTGGTAAAAATATATGTGTAATTCAAATACTAACATATTTAAGAAGATAAAGAAAGTCTGTTTTTTTGTATTTTATAGTGCTGATTTACAAGCCAGAAGCATTCCTTGCAATCATAAATACATTTAGTAGTTCTATTCTTCATTTTGAAATCCATCATTTGACATTGGATCTCAATGGGAACATTAAAGTATATAATTAAACTCTAAAACTAGGTACAGTAAAGAATTTAATTTACTCGAAAACAGCTAGCCTCTAGTAATGTTTTCACTGTTTATTAAAAACGTGAATCACAAGAGCTCCAGGTCAATAAAAAAAGACAGCTCTGACTCTCTCACAGTAAATGGTCAAAACAGGTCTCAATTCTTATTACACTGCTGAACTTACTCATTACTTAATAAAAAGAACTAGAGAAAAGAAAGAAGTTGTACCATGTCTTACAACATTTACATTCAATTTACTCAGTGAATAAATGATCTACAAAATGGACAAGACAATCTATTAAAACATTAAGGAAATGGATGACTAGCTGGAGCTTTGGTTTTAATGTTTACAGCTACATGAAAACATGTAGACACACAGTTGACCTAGAAATTACTGGTTTAGAAGTTCTCTTTTTGATTTCTTTTTGAGCTGATGCCACTCAATTCAATCATCTCCTGGTATATAATCTTTCCATGTCTTTTAATATCTGAATGCTCTCAGAACACCCATTACTCAATACCAAATTCTTCTTTCTCAGTCATGTTCCATATCCTTTATTCACAAAATCACTCTCAAACACATATTCCTTACTTCTTCCAACCATGGACATTGTTTAAATTGAACTCTCAAAGTGATCTGCATAGACAATGATTAAGGAATAGGGAGCGTGGATCATTTTAAGCTCCTGTGCTCAGTTAAGTCTCGTACAGTAAAAATTTCACAATTGTCAAACTTCTGCAGTTGACTGCAAAGAGCACAGAGTGCAAGACTGAGACAGACCTGGCTATGAGACACTCACATTTATTAAGTGAGTAACCTCACTATTACCTAAGGGCAAAATGTGTGTGTCACTAAACCCCATTTCTAATAGATGTGTAGTCCTCTCTTGCAACTGTGAGTCTGCTGTTGCTGCTGCTGCTAATTCCATCTTGGTGTATGAATTCGTTTTATGGAAACAGAAAGTAAAGTGAATTGCTACTTTTGGCTACTGTATTTCAATTCAAAATGATGAGTTAATAAAGGAAAATTCTTTAGCATGAATGACAGCAGAACAGCTTTGCACATTTGTACAGCTCAGTTTCACTGTTTTATTTCCAAATTAATCAGAGATAAATATCTTGTGTTTAGCACAAGGAAAAGCAGACCACTGGAACTTGATTCTGGACAAATAATTCAAAGTAAGTAATTCAGTTAAATATTTTTTTACTTTCCTGCCTAACATTCAACATATTTAAGATCATTTATACCTCTGCTGTATTCAACGACATCTTGCACATTGTGATGTAAGAAAGTATTTGGGTTCCACACTTGTAAGCCATAAAATCTGAGCCCCAAACTCTGTCATTCATAGATCAAGTGTGAACTTCCTGATTGCTGAATCCAGTGTTTTCTATCCTTTGTATTTATTTTAGTGTGTTCAGTTTAAAAGCCCCACTCATACTGAAGGTAACAAGTCAAAGTTTCATTTAGAGATGATCTACATTCATTTGGTTTTGCCTTGGTTCAGTGAAAGTCTAATAATTTAACATGTAAACAGCCTCCCGTGGTTAAGGTGCTACTGTAAAAGCGCATACAGTTAACAATTTTAAGTGAATGAGTGTTGTACTTGAATAACAATTAGCAAAAAAGTAGGGATTGATGCTGCATCAGCACCACTTGCAACACTGTTTATACTTTCTGGGAAAGAATTCCCAGAAGGATTCAATATAGAGCAATATGAAATGCTTAACTTACATTATATCACACATATAAAGTGAGCTACTTCCCTGAGAGGAAAAAAACATTTTTGTTGCAAAAAATATTCTCCATGATGAGAATTACATCAGGTAAGAGCACAGTCACAAAATCACGAAGGTTCAAAGGGATCTCTAGATTTCACGTAGTACAACTCACATGCTCAGAGTTTATTTGTGCATTTAATTCTGCCAGAAGCATCGATCTCAGTTAACTAGGTTTTCATCTTTTTCCCCTAACTGAACAAAGAAACAGAAGATTTGCTTTATCAGCAAGTGATTTTCCTATTTTCCTTCTGTTTATCAGGCTGCACTTTCCAAGGTCAGTGGTAAATTGTCATTCTCCCTCCCTACAGCCACTCATGACTTATCTAAAACTTCTATCAGAGTTTACAGTTCAAGAGTGTCTGGTGTTGCAGAGCTCAAGACATTCAAATTCCCTACTTGCCAGACCAGTCTCTCCAGCAGGAGTTTGCTTTATGGTATCTCAGCCTAGTGACTGACTGTTCCTCCCCTGGGAATTGTACCATGCATTTCAGGTTTCCCTGCTCAGCCAACCAGCAATTCAGTTTCCTGAACTTTGGGCTATTCGCCATACTAAAAGCTAAAAAATACACTAAGATGAGAGTTTCTTCTCAGGAAGACTGTAAGGACCTGCTTACAACCAGTTAACACAGATTAACATGCAGCAGGTTCAATACTTACAATCACAAAGTACATTACTCCAATAATTTCAATTCTTCATCCATGATGACTGATATACTTTTTCTGAACTAAGGAGTTAATTTCATTTAAGTTTTCAAGTTCTAAAGTAAATATTGGAATACTGGAATCTAAAACTATTGCTTCAATTCTTCAAATGTTTTTCTAGTGTTTGTCTCTAAATTTACAGTCTCCTGACAGAGAAATTAAAGTCAAACCTGCTACTTAATAGAAGACTCAGATTAAGTAAGGAAAGGAAATGGCATTTTTGGTTAATCAGTTTGAAATGTCTGGAGGGCTTAAAATACTATAAGACTGTATCCCTAAGAAAAGAAATTTCACCAAAACCTGTCAAATTCTTTTTTTCCCAAAAATATAAGGAGTCTGAGTAAAAGCATACATTTAGCTTTTCTTTCAGATGGGAGCATTTTTCTTTTTGGGACCATTTATCTGTTATTAGAGGCAGCCAAACTATGTTTGCAAATTATTTGGAAAAACATTTTCTTCCAGTTTTCAAATTATGCAATATTTTTTGAGATGATGTAATTAATGAAATTATTTTTCAACAGTAATTTTCAAAACCTGTATCTGATTCTTAAAAATAATTCAGCCAGCTCTGTATGTTAGTGACTGTCACTACAGCAAATATGCATATTCACACAATGGATGAAATTTCATAGCCTCTACTTAGGCTATAATTGATTATGTTTAATTAGGAAAGGGAAGATAACACTCAAGATTGTTCTGTAGGTAAGAAAGGCATGGAAGCATGTAGAGGCAACTCATTCCAGCCTCATAAGATGCTATTATTCAATCATGAAGCAATGAATGCTACACATGAATAAAAGGAGAAGATGTTTTCCTAAAACTCAGATGTGGAGAAATAAATTTTACTGCTTAAAACTGCCACATTCCATTCTTTAGTGTTCTTTCTTTATGCTGGAACAAGGCGTTCAGAGAATTTTTCCCTACAGATTTGGCTGTGATGAATCTGGTGTTTGAAAGTTATTTTTCACCCTTTATCCCGACAACATTGTATAGAGTAAATCAAATAAGTCAAACACATAGTAGACATGGTCTTGGCTTACTACACTGGAATACAATTTAATATGTAATGTGATAGCCACATCTTGGATTATATATATCCACACATGGATTTGGTTTGTAAACGAAAATTGTTTCCTTTTGGGTTTAACAAGTTATTGTTACATGGGAGAAAGAATTTATAGATATTGGAGAAGACTTGATCAAAACAGAAAAATTCTAAGGTAACAAGTAGTGGGCACATAAGCTTTTGTGAACTCTTTCTGTCCATGTGGCAGCATCCTAAAACAAAATAATCAATGCCAATACAAATGCAGATACTGTTGTCAGGATATTTTAAAATATAAGTCATCAGTAGAAGAAACCTATGAAGAGGTTGTTAACCTGACAATTTATGTTTAATTTGTGCATGCAATAGCTTGTTGTGCAGTCAGTGCTGTTTTTCCACTTATCCCAACATTTTCCCTAGTGAAAGTATTGCTGAACCAGCAGATCATCTTAATTCAGTTTCCAGACTCCTGACTTTCCAAAGATGTTCTATCAGAAATCATGTTTTTCATCACTAATACCAATGAAGGGTTAGACTTCCACCTATTTAACAAAGACAACTGACTAACCCCTGTGCTATGTATCAATTCTCTTTTAAGGAAAGAAAATATAAACATACATTTCACTTTTTCACTTTTGATGAGGCAAAATAAATTCTAAAATAGTGGTTAGGGGGTCAGCACATAAGTACTTACAGGAATGTGTCTTTGATGTTCAAAAGCATTAAGAACAATCTACTCTGTCAGAAATCAAGTGGAGAAAAATAAGCCATTTTATGTAAATATTTAAAGTTGTAATTGGGTTCCTATGCATTTAACATCAATTTGAGAACTGCTGACTAATTACTGTTATCCAAAAAGATGTTTTAATAACAAATACAATTCATTACAAAGAGCCATCTTATGAATCAATGGACGACTCATGCATATTAAAAAAAAAACAAAAAACCCTCCTAGACTATCTCCTCTGCTTTTTTCTGCTTATGAAATCCTAGTCTTGAATAAGCTCATTGTTTACTATTCGACTGCAATAAGATAATTTAACTTTAAAAAATTACCAATTCTGTTCACAAGCCACTAAATGTAAATATCTGCTGAAAAAAATCATACCCTTAACTTATACAGAAGTACTGAAATTGTTTTAACCTTTATTTTTTGCTTATAGATTACAACCCATTTATTTCTGGGGGGTTTCATCAAAATGTAAGAATTGCTAATTGAAAATTTCACATCATCAAGGCAGTGTTGTAGATACAAGAAATGCATAAAATATTTAATGCATAGCAAGTGAAGATGGCCTATCATTTATACATAATTACAAATAGGGAGAAAAAAAATCCTTACTGATTAAAAATTCTGCTCTTCTTGTAAAAAATGACTCACACTAGTTTTCCTAACAAAACCAAAAAGCTACTTGCTTTGGTGAGTAATAGTTAAAGGCATTTTACATTAACACAGATTACATTTTTATGCAATCTGGATCTTCCTTTTAATTTTCATTTTCAAGTCAAACAAGCAAACACACTCAAACAATGCCAACAAACAGTATACATTGTATTCATGAACAATGAAAATGCTGTCCAGGTGTAGATGAATCTGTGTTTGTATCTTGGTAAATAGGGAATTATTTTGGTCTAAGATTATTGCTTCAGGTAAGTAGCTCTGTATCACGATTATCTTGAAACTGAGTAGACTGGCTCACATTAACAGGCTTTGGAGAATGATTTAAAAAAACACCGTCTTATAATTTCTAAAACTTGTTGAAAAGCACTGATTCAGTGTCTTCTAGTAGATATAGTTTCTATAACACTGTTTCATTTTTTTTTCTTTTTTCAGCCTGTGGGGTTCTTTGCCAGGGTTGTGTTTCCTTCTCTGTTACTGTGTTTGTCTGTGCCACTGCATTAAATAACAAAAAGATTGTCCCTAGTGTTTCATAGGAGATGTTAATGGTTAGAAGTCAAATCTCCCAAAGAAAGAATACACCCAAACTACATATCCTAAAACTGCACAGGGAGTAATCCTGAGTTTTTGGAGGAAGAGGAAAAATTAAGGATATAAAATCATTTATTTTGATAGCTTTCCTTTTGGAATGAAATATGGATATTTTTGTTTATTTTTTTGATGAATGGTTTTGATTTCTCCCAGGAAATCTGACAGTACTCTCATAATAATAAGAGTATGAAAGCAGTATTTCCTCCTCTACACAATTGAACTTCAGTGGAAAGTCAGGCTTACTTGCAAAAAGTAATAAACACAAGGAGAACAAAAGGTAAAATATATGCAGGCTTTTTTTTTTTCTTCTTTTTTCAGGATGCTTTAAGGATTTTGCAAGATGCATATGATAATGAGGAAAGAATTTTGCAGAGAGAAAATCCCTCTGACACACTGCCAGTCCAAGTTAATTAAAGACTTTGCAAATGACTGCTATTGCTGCTGAACCTGAGATATCACATCATGTGGAACTCAACCAAAAATTTATCTGTTCAGCCTTGCAGACACCAAACTCCTGATGGGACAGTTCTAGGGAGTGAATCTTCTTCAAAAGGTTATGCGTGCTTTCAGTGCTGAGCAATCTTACATTTACTTCAAAAAGTAGGAAGAAGACACTGTAGACAAATACCTGGGCCTCTAAGAGCTTTTCAATAGTCTTGGATCTCTATTTTACAACAGTAGGGTATGTCTCCATTACCTGATGGCCTTTGGGAAAAATATCTCTAGCTATACTGAAAATTTTAAACTTACAAGATATTAGGCTCCCAGTTCCAATTGACTTTTAATTCTTACTCTTTTTCGACCACCCCTAAAAAAATTCTTCACTGAAATTTCTAATATATTTAAGTAAATATATTTTCAGTATTGTATTTTTAAGGAAAGATGTATTAAGAGTTAAAACAAGAAAAACCAATAACAATAAAAAAATCCAAACAAACCTGTCCTAGTTTTACCTGATTGGACAATTTTGTAATATTGATACATGGATGAACCAATGAAAATAATAGATACGCCTTATGTGAACACACATTTTAAACCAGAGATGGCTGGAATAGCTCTCTTTCTTTTTCGGTTTGGGTACAAGTAACATGGTGGCCCGGACCCTGTGTGCGGGGCCGGGACTCTCTCCAGGAGACCACCGAGCCCTCTCCAAGCTGCAGCACTGGCCGAGCTGTTTCCCATCGCCACTTTCCCAGAGTGGCCGGGTGGGAAGGAAAGGCCGCGGGGCCCCGGGAGCAGCGGATGCGGGACGTGCCAGGCCCGCTCCGCTGGCCCCCACGGCCGGGCGGGCAAGGGCCGAGCCGGGTCCCGGGCTGGGGAAGGAAAGGATATCAGCCCTCTTAGTGCAACTGCTGAAGGAACTTCTTAATGCAGCAACAAGTGACCGAGAAGCTGTCTTGGAGCCTTTGAGACCGAGGGGTGGCTCTGCAAGCCTGAGCAAAAATGTTAACTCTTTCCTGAACAGATGAAACTTCCAAAGCATGAATCCTGCCTGGTGAGAGAGAGAAAAGACTGAGATACAGAGACACAGCGTGAGACCTAATGTCAGAAAAAGTGAGAAAAGAATCCTAAATTGAAAGGAAGATTGAAGGAGTGGCCATTAGATTGGACTTCTCTTGTAAGGCCATAGAGAATGGACTTAATACCTTGTAACATATAGAATGTTTTTAAGGGGATGCAGGGCTCTAGTCATAGCTGTGAGTTGATGCAATAGTGATTTACTGGAGGAAATTGAACAGAGGAAAACTGAGAGAGAGAGAGAGATGATACCCTCTGCCCACTGTTTTAAAAGTACCTCTGTTTCTTGAGATGAAGATGAAATAAATGAAGAGATCTTTTGTTTTATACTAGAAAAAGCATCCTTAAACTGTACCCTAATAAACTGATATAGCCCATGAGAGGCTGTGGAAGGCTTACTCATGGGAGGGGATTTCACAATGGCAAATTTCCTTCCCTGGGGCAGGCCATTTGTGAAGTGTGAGAGCAAGAGAACTGGTATCTTGTAGAAAATCTCTGGTGTTCAAGAAGGACTCCTTTCTCCTTGGTGAATTGAGGAATGATTATTTTAAGAATGGTAACTGACTGAAAATCTCAAATTTTGTCTTTATTTTGTAATAAAAATGAATAGTTGGTGGGGAAGAAGAAGCGTCGTGAAAGTTTTGTTTTAATTCTTGGGTTTTTTTCTTCTTTTAGTGTTAGCTAATAAAGTTTTATTATTGTCAAGTTCAAACCTGCTTTGCTCTTAATTAAAAAATTACAAATTGGTAAGCCAAAACTACTACACTGATTAATGCATTGGCTGAGAAAACAAACTAAACTTGTGACAAAACCTCAATCCATATCCTTTTCATTAATAAGGATGAGTCCTTCTGGTAGTAACTTTTTGAGTCCTTAGGATTGTTTTCTTCCAAAGATCCTTGATCCTATAGGGCACTGCTGTGCAGGTAGATGTAATTAAAGCCAAGGGGAGATCAAATGGACTGTATACTCTTTTCATTTAAAGGTGCTTAAAATGCTTTAGATGACCTTGTCTACACTGGAGAATTATTACAAGAAAATCCCATCACTACAAAAGCCATTTCAGCTTCAGTAGCATCCAATATTGCTTTGAATTTTAGAGTCAATCACCCAGCAATAGCTGTACTTTCAACATCTGCTGATATCCTATCATAGTACCCACGTTGTGACAAATTTTGTTGGTTTAGTGCAAAATAACCTCACTATGAACAACAATTCTTAGTCTCCAACTCCTATGGGCAAGTTTTATTCAGTCTTCTTTTAAGGAACAGCTCTGAATTTCATCTTACTAGATGAAATAAACCACTTAGCAATACTGATATTTAAGTATACCTTTACAGAGAGACAACAAATATATTATTTAATTTACCACAGCCAGTCCTGTCCAAATTTTCTTTTCTTTCTTTTGCAAGCTTTGTATACACTGATCAGGCAACAGATGTGCTACATCTAGAAGATGCTTTTAAGTTAATATTTGCAATATTAGCTCCTCATTGCCTGAGCTACTAATGGCAAAAGTCTCACTGAACTTAACGGGCATTTCTCAATTAGTCAATATCCATGTACAGAAAAGGTTCCAGGCACAATTCTCTTTCATTGAACTTTAAGGAGTAAAATACAAAAATGAAATAGTAAAACAATATCAATTAAATATACAACCTGAAAGAGAAAGTTGAAATACCTTGAAATAAAAAGAAACCTGTTGCTCTACCAAGCCCAGTTTAGTTCTACAAAGTGAATAGGAAGTAATATTTTACCTAAATGCCTAAATAAATAATTACACAGCTCTCATCTCAGTTAACACAAAGATGGCATTCTGATCCCTACTATCTGATTCTTTGAGATGCTTTTGCTCAGAAAAATGAATGACATTGGAACTTACCAAATACACTAAATATAAATCTGTCATAATCTCAGTGCAACTCATGGACCAGTTATAGATCACTAAGCATAAGTGGTGTTCAGTGTTTTTTTTTCTCCTCTTCTATCCCTTTTTTTTTTTCACTGTCTGACAGCATAATGGGCCCTCGTGCCCTTTATTTTATTGTTGTGTTAGTTGCTTTTCCTACTTCATGCTGAGAGAGCTGCCTAATTAGGAAGACCAGAGTCAGCTTCTAGACTATTGCTGTTTAATACTGTTAGTATATCTGTTAATTAATGTGCTGCTCTTTGCAATCTAATTAGATTTTTTTACTGCAGAGATAAGTCAGTGAAATTACAAAGAAGTGCAGGAGGAGAAGGCTGGTGGGAGTTTCAGAAATATTGCTAGAATTGCTCAGGACTCTGAGATGTATTTCTCCTTTCCCACTTATTCTCACACATAGCTACATCATTCCTTTCTTGTTTCTCCTGGGTAAATAGAGTTGTACAAACCTATTCTATGGAAATTTGGTATGTATATTAGGATATACCTTATAATCAGAAATAAAGACAATGAGGCCTTCCATAATCAGAAACAAAGCTGACTGTCTCAAATTGTTGAACACATCTTTATTTGTCTCAAAACCCACCACAAAATATACAGTGAAAGGATTGAGTCCCTCTCTAGCTCCTCCTCAGTATTCTCTATCCTTACAAAGCTACACTTTGTATCCATTTATGCATTTTAAATTTTCGTATCAAAATAGTACAGATTATTATCTCTGAGTACTTTTCAGAAATGTACATACAAAGACTGGAGGCCCTATAATAATATTTCAGAACTGCAAAGTGCAAGGGAAATGACTCTTGGCAGAAATATTTTATTTTATACCATTATAACTTAACAACTATTAAGTTTGTTGACCTCCCAAATAATTTAAAAAAATACTTTATTGAATACTTGCATTTAGGTTCACAAAGTATTCTGATGCTGCTAGATTCACAAACCAGCATGTACTTTGCAACATTATACAAATGTGTTCTGACAGCAGGGAAAAGAATTCTAACCTATAACCCCATTCAAAATAGATGACTGACAAACAAGACATTCATTATTAGAATAGGCTATATTATTAGATTGTAAAATAATAAATGCATTATAAATTTATTCTGACTTACATCGCTTATGCTTTTCCATCCTAATAGTATGATAGATAAGTCCATCATAGTACTAGATTACATATTACACTGACTACATACCACATTGCATATTTGTTTAGGATGAATATCAGTAACAGACTAAGAAAAATCAGATAGAAAGAAGCATCTGCATCTTTGAAATCTTCCAAAGTTATCACTTGAGTCTGTCTCCACATACTTGCCACCCCCAAAATGTCAGTGGGTTAGGGGTAGATAAAGGGTTGGGAGGGGACATAGTCAAGACAGCTGACCCAACCAGAGGGGTATTCCATTACAGATGACATCATGTTCAGCAATAACAGCCCAGAGAAAGGACATGGAAGGGGTAGACATCTGTGGTTATGGCATTTGTCTTATCAAGTAACAATTAAGCATACTGAGCCCAGTTTTCTAGGCTGGACATTTTTCTGCTGATTGGAAATATTGAATTAATTCCTCTTTTTTCTTTGCTTGCATGTGCAGATTTTTCTATTCTATTAAACTGTTATGGTCTCAGTACATGAGTGTTTTCACAGTCCTTGCATTTTTCTCCTCTTGCAGAAGGGGGAAAGCAGAGAAAGGCAGAGTGGGTGCACCCACTCCTGTCTCCAACCAACCTTTACTTTTATACTGCAACTGTTTTTTTCTGAGAAAACCTCATGTACTATCAGATGTTAGAAATCTGATAGTTATCTTTTTGGAAGATTGAAGTCAAAATTCAAAAGAAAAAATAGATATTTAGGTGGAAATTACTTCTCTTAGAATTAGACTTGATTAGAAACTGATTCCACAGCAGTCAGAATAAACACAAGAAAACTAATACCTACTTTAAGACTTTTCTGGAAGTCTGACCATAAAACAGGGCAGAATTCTTCTTCCCAGGAGGGGAGCCTTCCATCTTGGGAAGCGCCTTCACCATGTCTTAGACAATTTTCTTTGTTCCTTTCCTGACCTGTTCTTGACAGTCTGTCTAAGGCTCTGACCTGTGGTGGGCTCTTACTCCATTATGGCTCATAGTACAAATTGAAAGTGGTTCATACCACATACATGACTTCAACAAGTGAGTCCATGTACTTACCTATCTGTCAAATTTATAGCCTAGATAAATAATTTTCAACTTTAACAAGATGAACTAAAAGGGTTGAACATCTATCATATGCTTGCAAGTATGTATGAACAGGGTAGTATCTCTTCTTAAAAGCCCCTGCATAAATATATTTTTTTAAAAAAATATCTGTTCACTTTGGAACAGGAGAAACAGTGTTTCTGATAACTACCAGGATTTGAAAAAGTGTGCATTTTGTTCTACTGTTGGCCTACAAATGTGTGTATATATAAATATATACATGTATACACATATGTATGCATATATACACATATCTATGTGTGTGTGTGTATAGATACACACATATGTGTGTGTGTGTATATCTATATATATATATATTTCTGCGTTTAGACATAGATTGATACTCAGGAAAGCAGATGGGAGGAGGTATTTGTCATGTCTTAAGTCCCATTTCTTATCGTGCTTCAGCAACAATCTGGATACTGTGGGACTTCTCTCTGCTTTTCTAATGACCAACAGAGGATTCTTAATAAAATAGTAGATGATAAGTTTATAATTTAAATATGGAAGGAGGTTTATCCTGCAACATACTGAAAACAAAATCACCTTCCCTTTGTCCATTTCTCATTTTAAGTTCCTCCTTTGAGTAGTTTAGGCTACAGTCAACCAAAATCCCATGAAAATAACTACCACCATCACGCCACTAGACAAGATTAAATATTATAATTTATATATTTTTCTTTGAATATATTGATCCCAGTTCAACACTTTCTGGCTGCATTTATAGTTTATAAATTGTATCTTTAGCCTTATTGTTCAAAATACTTTTTTTTTCTTGCTCTTGAGCCACTTAGAGTACATGCTGATAGTTGTTCTGACTCAACTGATAATACCTGGGGCCTGAGAATATGAATATTTTTTATAGCTTGATGATTTATTATATGCATGATTTTCTTTGCTGAAGTCAGTATCTAACACTAATATTTTGTATCAGAAGCATTCAACTATATATACAAATTGGACATCCGAATAGTTTTTTCCTGCTTGTCTCTTTCTCAGGCTTTTATGACCACACATTATTTGACAGTCCAAATACAAATGTCCTTGAAGACATAAATGAAAACAAAATACAGTACACTAAGTATATCAAACACTGGACCACTACTGGAGGAAGAATGTATCTCTTACAGACTATTGAGAGACTGCAGATATACTGTACCTGGTGAGTGGCAAATGTTCATTACCAGGGAACACTCAGGTACCAGTGTGTCTTAGTTTGAAGACAGATACGCCTGCTAGGAAAAAGCAGGAGTCTTTCTCTTGCAATGGAGAAAGTAAACTTCCTCTTTCCAAATTGCTATAATCTTGGAATTAAAGGGGCTCCCAGGCAAAGGATTAGGTATAAGAATAACAGTCCTTTACTAATGAGTCTAACAAGATAAACAAAATAACAATAACTATATTATTAGCACCAAACTGAGCTAGGAAACAGTCACAGTTTTCTCCAATGCTGGCACCTTTCCGGGGGGAGGGGTAAGCAGGAGTCCTGAGGGACGAGGTGTATCCGAAGCTCGGCAGCACGGGTTGAGGCTGTAAGAAATGTCCTGGCAGGCAGGAGAAACGGCGTGGAGAAACCCAGAGCAAAACTGAAGCAGCCATGGGTGCAGGGCAACGAGGTGGCAGCTCCCAGGTTCGGAATTCCCAGGGTACCCACGAAAGTCACTCCGAGCTCAGCTCTTGGTGAGGTCTGGTGAGCTCTCCCCAGAGTCAAAGACTGCCCTTCTCAGTTCTTTCCGAGCCCCCGAGAGAGAGATGTAGTTGGTGCCACCCTCCCCTTGACAGTTACTTCTTTTGTCTCTTCCAAGTACTTTAAAGTGCCCATAAGCACCCAGCAATCGGCTTCATAGCAACTCTTTTGGGAAAAAATTCTACAAGAAAGCAACCCAACACAGTGAAAGAAAGTTTTTCTGGCTGCAAGGAGATATGTACATTCTAAAAATATTATGCTTTTTAAATCATAGAATCATCATAAATTCATTTAGGATGGAAATAACCTCTAAGACCATTGGGTTCAATCATTAACCTAACACTGCCATCTTCACCACTAACCTATGTTCCTAATCACTACATCTACAGGTCTTTTAAATCCCTCCAGAGGTGATGAATCAAACACTTCCCTGGGGAGCCTGTTCCAGTGCTCTGTAACCTTCTTGGTGAAGAAATTTCTCCTAATATCTGATCTAAACCTCCCCTGAGGTCCTTTCCTCTTAGTCTATCACTTGTTCTTTGCGAGAAGAGATCATCCCCTACCTTGCTACAACTTCCTTTCAGGTCCTTGCAGAAACAACCTCTCATGGCCTTTTCTCAAAAGATACTTTCACTGTGTGCCTAAGTTCTCAAAAGATACTTTCACTGTGTGCTAAAGAGGGACAAAGCCCAGTCTGCCCAGTTGTTCTCAGTGTCTCTGTTTCAGCATAGCCACAAACTGATTAAACTAACTAGTGTTTTCTGATATAAGTTAATGGTGCAATTTTCCCATGAGTACCTCAGTTCTCACATGCTTTCTTCCATTATATATATATATAGTTTCGTTTTCTTTGTAAAATCCATATTACTTTTGGACAGCTTCCAAATGACTACACTGGTGTTTCAGTAACAAAATATCATACAAGTGTGGATTTTATTACCAAAGGACATACCATAATAAATCTCGTATCTCTGATATGACTGGTACTGAGCTGCTAGAAAAGAGGTAATCCCTTGTATAAATAACCTTTTTTGATTTCTGATTGTATAGTGCACACAGTTAGTTGAAGGCTAATGGTATTCTTACAACAAATGTAAATGCCAAATATCTCATGCCTGTTGAACTAGAATGTGTTATTTTTTTGATGTTTTTAATCTTTCTCTTTCCTTCTGAGCTATGATAATAAATGGCAAGCCAACGATTTCTTATACATAATGTTGAATTGAATTAGTACTGATTCCAAGAAAAAAAATCTCTATTATCAGAATTTCTTTATGCTTTGACACTCCATTCATAAAAATAAACAGGAATATTTAAAAATCAGCTCCTTTTCACTATGCAACACATAATAATATGACAGACAACACACTTGAACTTTAATTTCTGCTTGTGAAAAATTTCAAGGATTTATAAGTGCTCATTCGCTTTTTGTGTGTGTATGCACCTGTGAACTTCACATTGTTTTTAAAACAAGGAACATTTGCCTGGGTTTTGCGATAATAGGGAGCACAGAAACTTGTCTGTCCTTTGCAAGGCTCTTTACAGCTGCCTTGCTAAACACCAAAAGCACAGGAATCCTGGGAGCTCTGTTTCATTCAAGACACTTTGCCAGAATTTTATAGGTAGTAGACACAGCCATGATGCAAATCTAATGGAAGTATGTAGTTATCTAATGGTAATGATAATCACTCATTCTGTGAAAAATAGTCCTTGTGTATATAATCTATGGGTAACTATGCCCTTTTTACCAAATGTTAGCAAGTATACATTTGGATTTCAAATTAAAACACTTATTCTACCACGTAAATAACAGAAGTCATCAGAAGCTCATAGATCCTACTAAGGAAGCTCATACACCTGTTCAGAAAAAAGGTGTAAGATACAATATATAAATAACCATGTTTTCCTACTTAATGTCATACATGTTTTAGATAAATATTATTTACAGACTATGATGCTGTTTCAGCTAAGCATAGCATTGCATTTGAGCCTAGTGGAATTTGCATCCTGCTGACTAGTTAGAAAATTATTAATAGGTTTTACAAAATCTGAGTGTTTTGTAAAATCTGAGGATTAAAATGTAATGGAATGAAATTGTTCTAGGATAACCACAAAAAAAAAAAAAAACCACTCCAAACTGCCAACAGAGAATTCCCTTAAAGCCATATTCGATAAAAAGGAATTCTGAAAAACAGAGTCATTTTTGTAAAATAAACCCAAAATCTGAGAAAATTCCTCTAGAGGAATCAGAATGTTTTTCTGCATCATTATTGCATGGCAGAGATGAATTACTAACTCTGTACAGCCTGGGGACAAAAAAAAAAGTACAGGATGGGAATTATGATCTGATTTAATAACATATTTTGCTAGCAGTGCTATGAATTACTTTGGATTTTTCAGAGAATACAGTGGTTAATTGCCTAAGTGTTGCTGTTCTGAACATTATTAGGCATTTTTATGCTGCTTCTGTTTACCTACCTACATTACCAGTATAATAATTTAAAAATCTGATTACACTGAAAAATTGCACTAGAAAAGTAAGAAAAGTATCAAGGAAGTGCAATAAAATACATGGAACAGTTTTACTTCTCTGAAACATTTCTGTCATCCAGAGGAAGTGCTGAACACTGTGGTCAGTTGGTAAATGTTTTATTATAATTATAAACAAACTGCAGTAAATAGTTGTAAAGGGACCAAAGTCTCTTCAGCTTATCCAAAACACTACTGAATTTCTGCCAACAATGCCTCCCATGAAAGAAAATAATCTCATTATGATTTCTAGTTTCTGTCTTCATGTAGGGCAAATAAGTGGGAATTTTGATTTTCTAAGAAATGCTAAACAACTCTCTTCCTTCATTAAATTCATAGCTCTTGAGTAGAAATACAGAAAAACATGAGGAATATTATAATATACACAGATGCAAGAAAACAGAAAAGAGAATAAAGTTCTAAATTTAACTTTCTCTGTCATGAAATTATGGTTCATCCAAAATGAAATCCAACTGTTATTAGTACTGAATGAACTGTATAAGACAGTCATGGACTGTTTTCATTATTTCGTGCTTTACCCATGTTGGATTAGTAACCTTGCGGGACACATGCTGGTCCTTTGGCCTCCTTGAGGAAGAGCTAATGGCTCTGAAGAATAAACACCTCCGCATGTGTTAGCACCTCTGTTTTGCTGACACAGTCAGGCAAAAGCGTAATTAATGGATCCCATATTAATAGCTATGTGACAGTCACTCCTGGGGTTCATGGTCAAACCCTATCGCAATGGCTTGCACTGTAACATGAAAAGCTGTGCTGGTGTCAGCTTAAGTTACTGGGTAAACGAGATTTTGTGCAAAAAAAAAAAAGATAGGAGAAACAGGAAAATGTTACATACAAAGCTTTAAAGGAGTCAGAAAAAACACAGAATGTAGCAACTTCAGAGAGATGCAGAAAAAAATCATAATGCCAGCATATAAACTTTATAGATTTCAAATTTTTATACTGTTAATGTGCAGCTGGTTTTAGAACAATCCTGGTGAACATTAAGCTCCATCAGTATTACTATTGTTCCTTCTTTGATGGTTTCTCTTGCAAAGTAAATAACTATCCCAGTAGGTAACAAATGCAGGTCACTAAAGTCTCATACAAAAAAAAAAGGCTTTTCTAGTAACCCGGGCATCCTGTTAGGATATATAAGCTATAACCGAGGTAATTCTTTAATCTGTGACTCATCTGACACCAAAAAGAAAATGTTGCCCAATTATCGCAACATTCTGGAGAGATTATTTTTAGTTAAGTATCAAGAGAGTCAGAGTAATCCTGCTCCTTTTATATAGGCTGTAAAAATGAAAATATTTAGGAAGGCTTTTTCAATGCAAAGTTCCCAAAATTGATTCCTAAAGGCTGTCAACTCTTTTTGCCACTGTGTGAAATAGCACACATTTACTACTCAAAGCTTTTAAAACAAGCTATGTGCAATACTTACAGTAAAGTTTATAGGCACAGAGAACTTTGAAAAAGCTTTTTTTTTTTTTAATCTAGAAAAACAGACTAAGAAATTTAAGATTAGGCTTGTAAACTTTGATAGCAGCATTATTGTTCTAATCGTATAACAAGACAGGAAGATTTCATCTTGGTATGCTAGTCTTCATGCTGGAAGGGAAGATATAGACATCATAAAAAAAATTACTCCTCCTTCATATTATGTAGTTTTGGAAGAGAATTCTAATAAGCAAACCATGCAATTTTCAATGAAATAAATGGAATGTAGAAATGCTCTCATATCCCTAATGTTGTGGAAGACATACATCTGACAAATAAGGTAGCCAAGAACTGAAAGGTCTGTCTGTCTCCCTCACAGATTAGCAAAGAATGCAACAAAACTTGACTATTTCCAGGCCCAGAAACTTTACAGAATTGAGGGCTGGACACCGGCATGACAATCCAACCTTCTCTCAATTCATCCATGGATCCCTGTACTACCAGTGCTAATGTACTTCTGGGAAGCATTTGATCTCACGTTGTTTGAGAAACAAGAGCATGTACTGGGATATTGTGAATTGTAAATTTAGGTTTGAGACTAAACAACAAATGCCCAGCTTGGTTTTCTTCTGTTTATTTTAAATTTGTAGCTCCACAGGTTTGTATAGTTTCATTGTGACATGCACTAATTGTTAGTATGTTTTCATTATGACATTATTGTTACATACTTTAAGCTTTCAAGCACTAAGCAAGTACAACACATTTCTCATTATGTGTCATTCTAGATTATATCATTGACAAAATAACAGATTTATTCAAGGGTCTTACTGCAATGACTGTACTGATTCCTTTGCTTTATTTCTTATAGTACGTTTTTTCTGGGGTCATGACCTCTTTTGCTTTTTTTTTCTTTCCCTTTCACACAATCCAGGTTGTAGTATTCAAGTGGCAGATTGAAATGTCTCACTCAGTATATTCTGCTCTGAAATACTGGGACAAAGTTTCTTTTGAATTCGAAATGCCCACAGAGCTTTAAGGGGGTTTGTGTGTTGTTAATTGTATCCTGAACAAGCAAGTAGTTACAAAAGCCGGTCACTATTTTTTAAAGGAGATAATACATCAGAGTAAATGTTCAAAATTGAATAAATATATTTTTCTTTCCAAATCAGTATACTGTCCTCTATGTAAATGGTCATAACTTGTTTTTCTCTGAAACTTAAAATCAAAATGTTCTTTCCTCAGAAATATCAGCTTCTATCTCCACCCCCTCTCATCCATCATGAGGAATAAAAAGATTTATAATGTTAACTGTCAAAAATGAATAACAGGTATTAATGTCAGTTTTATTGCTTTTTTTTTTAATCTGTAAAACGTTTAATTAAATTTTTAAGGTTTGATTAAATGAAACGTATAAATCCAGAATTTGAGATATAAGATTCAGAATCTTTAATAATGACTTTTTTCTTATAAAATTCAATATAATGTTGAGTAAGGTGCTGTTAGAGATATATATGAAATAACATCTAAATGAAACTGATTTACTGTTAAAATCAGAAACTTTGACCAAAGTCTACACTTTAAATCTTTGAAGACAACAGAAGTCAAGGTCACTTTGTACTATAAAGCTGTTTACAAAAGTATGAAAAATCTTGAAAGGAAAGAGGCTGAAATAAATTGAAGCAGAAAACCAGTATGCTGAATGAATATCATGTGTGACAAAGAGAAGGATCTGGAGACTGAAAATCAATGGATGAGAAGCGAGAGATCAGAAATTGGGACTGCTTGATAGACAAGATCATGGAGGACTCACAACACTATTCTTTTTAGACCCTAGGATTTAATGTGGATGCTAGAGGGAAAAGGAAGAAAAAAAGAACAACATTTATTTTAAAACTATGCATTCATCTTCTCTGCCTCTAACTTCTGCCTTATCCCCAGAAGCTGCATTATCCCCAGTGGTTGCATCATTCTGACCCTGAACTGGTTATAGGCTATATGGCCACATATATTACAAAAGTTCTCTAAAAACAGCAATAATCCTCAGGTACAGCAGGCTCACCATGAGTCTCTTCTCTCCATAATTTAGAAATTATGTATCTGAACAGAAATTCCAGTGTTAATTTCTTGAGAATCAATGCAGTTTACAATCACATAATACTGATTGCATAGACAAGTATGACTGATTTATTGAGTTCAGAAAACTGAGTTGAGAAAAAAGTAATGCCAGACAGCTGAGAAAAAACACTCTCACCCTTTGAAACAGCACATAAAAAATAGAATTAAGATACATTCTAGGCCAATGTTCTTAAACAGCTGAATTGTATAAGTTCTACTCTTAAGCTCTGCAATGCAGAAGAAAAAAGGTATAAAGCTATATTAAAAAAATGAACTATTGCAATTTTCTATAAATGTCTTAAGTAATTTTGTTTGTGATTTTAAATACTGTAATTTTTTTTAAGCTGTTAACTACAGCTTTACTATTGTTCCCCTAAAGTCAAGGGAAATGGCACCTCAGTAAGAACAAGGAAAATTTCTTTGAAAGAAACTATGGCACAAATTTAAAAGTACTGTGTTATTATTGGATTTAGTATGGGTGGATGAAAATTTTGCAGCAGAATGTTTTTCAGCAGAATCTGATGATTTGCTGAATCTTTGACTTAAAACGGTAAATAGAAAAATGTAGAAAATCCAAAGATATTTTGCATCAAAAGCTATTTGTAAAATTTGTGACAACTAGACAAGAAGATTTCTTATTTTACAGAAAAAGATTGTGAGGTGTTGAGATATTTTACTTTCATTCTTTTACAAACGAAACTCTGTCATGCTAAGTATTTTCAACTTTTAAGATGCAAGAAAGTAAAACAAGTTAAAAAAATGAGTATTAAATTTCTAGTTGGCCTTTCTCCCACAGCTGTGCTGTAAACTTTTCCAAATTATCAGAATTTACTAGGAAAGGAAAACAACTCTCAGCCTGTCCTAATTTTGGAGAGGTGTTTTTTCCAAGGTTCAATGGGATTTGAATTGTTCTAAGTATTTTTCCTTCAGCTCTAACTAAGGATTCTATTATAAACATAGAATCTTGCACACCCAAATACAAGAATAATACTCACTTTATCCATTTACTGACATAAATAAAACTCAAAGTACATGGAAAATATATTTGAGATCTCTCTTGGGTGAAATAACCTGGGGGTATGTGCTTGCCTAGCTTGATAAAGTTCTTCACTATAGCTGGATTAAATAAAAGGAAGAAGTTGGTTTATTCACAAGTATTTAATGTCTGCATTGTGATAGGTGATCAATCGTTCAAATTCTCCTCCTTCATCTGTGGAAAATACAGAGTTACAAAGAGAGATTTCATTCACTGTGTCTGCAGCTATCCTAAGACACAGCTGTCAAACCTAGGATCAGTCAGAATTATGGTGGAATAAGGTAAAATTAAAGGTTTTCAGTAGAATTGTCACATAACTCAGAGTTGTGTTTGATTTGAAGTCTTTCCTGCACATAATGCATGAAAATGGTGTAAGCACTTAATCATCGCTGACAGAAAGCCTTTGGTGAGATGCCACCAGGTCTTACTAAAAGTGTGCAGTGGAAAAACTTCCAACATACCTCTTTCCCTTTTGTTACCTCCAAAATTTACTTCAAATTAGTAGGAATTTTCAGCAGTGTGTAAGATATGGTGCAACCTTCTTTCAGTTTTCAAATTGTGTGATTTTACTATGACCTAGCTTAGGCTTACAGAGGCATACTCAGTGCCTGGGCAATTATCCTACTAGTTTTCCTCCAAAAGCAACTGTATACAATTAACACTTATGATTAATTACATTGGAATTAATGATGACAAAAGCCTCTCCCTGAAGCTGCTACAAATAATCTTATTCCTGAATTTATTTAAGTCCTTTGTTAAGCTTTGAATGGGGTGAAACTCTGACAACTGAGTTTGAAATTTTTCCAAAACCCAACATTTCCAAAAATTATCCATTAACTCATATCCACATTATAGAAAGAATTTAAATGATACTGAGGAACAAAACTGCTGATTATGTAAATCATTCAACTGAAATAACTCTAACATTTTTCCACAAATGAGGACTTCCAGGCAATTAACTTTTACTCACAAGCTGGACACAAATTCATTATCTAAAAAGACTGTGCACTTCTGCTGTCATTCAAAATTCAGAAAAAATCCTGAATGTTCCCTTGTTTTTCATGCTGTACTTATGAAAAATCAGACAAGGAAGGATTGGAATCAGGAAGCCATACACAATTAAAGCAATGAGACAGAATTCATAACGGAGACTTTTTGGAGAAAACAAATGAAAATGAAAGGAAGAGAAAAATTAGGTCAGTGAGAGAAAGGTTGCAATGATACCTGAAACATGGGGTTTACCAGGTTCCTTTTGACTTTGCTCTTGGAGCAGCAGTCAATAAAAGGGCAGTACTGAAGATGTTTATTAGAACTGTTTCCTCAGTTTTGAAACCATTTACTGTAAGACATAAATTCGACAGGCTTTTCTCATATCACACTATTGCCGACATCATCTACCACAGCTACAAAAATGTCCTTCCACTTTGAAGAAAATGAGCAACTACCTTCTCTGGCCCGTACTTTTTTACTGAAAGTTTTCTTCTCTTTACTGATTCATTACCAGTTAACAAAATACCCTGGGTCTGACTCACTGTAAACAAAGCTAATTACCAAAACAAAGCACTACAAAAATAGCATTGCCAGCCTTGCATATATGTTTGGTACAAAAATTGCAGTTCTTCCTAATTAATTTATAGGGCTTCATTTAGGTGAGGAAATTATTGACCCTCTCTCCTAAGTTACAATATAAAGATGTATTCTATTCCCATCCTCAAGAGCTGTTAAAACCAGGAGGGGCATTGTTCTTCCTTATCTCCTGTTAATGGGCCCATCAATGCCTTGCCATGTGACTCAGAGATAACTCCCTCTGGGAGCCATTTCTGTTTAATGGACCCACTGCATGACTCATAGAATGATATCAACCCATTGTGAGAAGCTCTGCCCAGGGGGGAGGAGTTAAGCATCCACCTAGATATAATCTGGGTTTTGGGACAGAACAAGCAGCCTTTCCACTGGATTCCCAGAGGAACAGCTGCCTTTTCCACTGGATCTTCAAAGGAAGACTACACCCTTCTACAAGATCACTGCTCCAACTGAACTACATTTGCCACTCCAAGAAGACTGCAGCCACCATTCCAACTGGACTGCTACCAACACCCTGACCAACAGGGCACTAGATTTTATTCTGACTCTGTCAGTAGTTTGTTTTTTTCATTTGCATTATTGCATGTATTTTGTTTTTTCTTTTTCCTAATAAATCGCGTTTCTGACTTGGTGTCTCTCACTGGTATTGCTTTCAAAGCAGAATGCCCTCCAAGAATTTTTTTTTCAGCTGTAGCTTTAGAAAGCCAGTTTCTCAAGTCCTTCAATTTAAGACCAAGAGAACAATTAAATACATGTAGAAAAAAAAAAAAAAAAGATGTCCCTGCTAAAATAAATAAGCTCCAATTACCTTGTCAATCTGGATATGTAAAGATAGAAACATTACTATGCAAGAAAATTTCTAGAGGATTTGTAGGATCAAATTATATCCCATAAGCTGTTCATTATTTTTTTATACTTGTTGTTTGTTATTACAATATTCATTATTTTTTAATAGCAATCCATATGAAACTTTCTAATTCTGCCTATTCCTCAGATTTTATCAGCCAGAATTTTAAGGTCTAAAAATCACTTTTTTTCTCATTTTTGTATTGAATTATATTATTTTCATAATTTTTAGAACTTTCTTTATTATTTAATAATATATTTTCAAATTATAGAATTGCTAACCACTTATGTGAAGAGCTTGGTTTTCTAATCTTCTAGATAGTAGAGGAATGCCAGCTGCTTATTTAGAAATAGGTCAGACTAAGTACCTGAAATAGGTATACATGTGTCGGATTTTCTTGTTTTTTCCTGTTGATTTTTCGGCAATGTAAAGTCCTTTTTCCCCAGCCAGAGATGTAAGAAAGGAGCAGAAACTCTTCAGGTCTCGTGTTCAAAGTTGTTTATTTGTTCTTATCTAAAACATTCTTTCTCTGCCCTGCCGAGGTCTTTCTGGCAGGACGGTTGAAGGCATTCTCTCGCCTCAGTGGCGGCGTTTATCTTTTATACTAAAAATTACGTACAGATTATTTACTAATTGTCTCCAATACCTATTCTCTACATTAGACAGTCAGTTTCTACTCTAAACCAAT
>JAWWMU010000106.1:54475590-54500301 GCA_035048155.1 Cinnycerthia olivascens | reverse complement strand
AACCCAAAAAGCCACGAGGTTCCTCCATCTTGGCAATACCTACCCCCCTGTACCAAAACCCAAAAACTACTTTTACATTCTGTGACAAACTCACTACTGCTCTATTTAAACTCCTGTGACCTGTAATTATTCTTTTAAGGCTGGCAATCATTCCCACAGGCTAAAATCCAAATCACAGGTGTTTTGGGCTCTGTTCTAAGATTTCTGAGACCCCTGCCAGGGTCCCTGAGCCTCCAGGGCAGTCAGAGACAAGCCCTGGTTCCCACAATACGTGCACATGATTGCAGTCCATATATTATATACTATATATTATGTTCTTTTTTAATGAATGTAGATCTCAGAATTCAAGTCACCATGAAAATACAAAGACTACACCCAAATTTGAAAGTGAATTTGCTTACAGTTGCCACTTTAGCTTGTACCTTGTCATTGTTGACTGAGCATTTGCAAAATGTTAAAATAGAATTTCAAATTGATGCATGTAAACTTATGAACATATTTAAAGTCTTCCTGTTGCATTTAATAAGTTCCACCATGAATTCCTAAAGGATAGTCTAATTCTAAATGTCCCATGAATTCTTAATCTTTAAAAGACAGCTAAATTTTTTTCCTCACATTCCTACTTCAATTTTACTCTTATTACATGCACTATAAAAAAGAGAAGGCACTGTACAGGTTTTAATTGTCTCTTATGCACAGTGGCATTTCTAAAAAAATCACAACTCTTGTTGTTTAAAGGATTTTCCTTCACATCAATCTGCACCAAGTACAAACAGGTACTTAGTAAGTGAAGTCTCTAAACCTTTTCTATTCAAAGCGCACTTTAGGAAGCCATCTAAATAGCCAGATGAAACCATACACAAAAGTACTTCAACTTGCAAGAGACAAAAATTCCATTGTTTTGTTGTACAGTCAGAACAAAACTAGAAATGCTCCAGCATCATGGAGCCTAAAATATTGTGTCAAATCTTCTAATAAAAAGGGCCACATCTAAAAAGAGCTAACATTTCTCCGTACACATTGCATGGAACACTTCCTCTGCCGTTGTGAATTCATAACTTCTTTTGATAGCCTGAGAAATACTCAGACTAAAAGAAAAGCAGCAAAGAATCCAATCTCAGAAAGCTTATGAGACATTTGATGCCCTCATAACCAAAGCCATTGAATGTAGGATGTTACTTAGTTAAGCCAAATATATTATTTATTTTAGTATAATTAACTAGTACAAGAAACACATCCAGAAGTTGTTTTGGTTTTTTTTGTTTGTTTTTTCTTTTTTAATGGGCTTTTAGCTAAAGATAATTATGGGCTTTTAGCCAAAGAGAATTATTGGACCAAACAGAAGTCAGCAGGACACTGCAAGTAGCTTAATCTCATTCTCCAGTTAGTTGCACCTGCAGGAGGGGCTGGACAGAAAGATAAATGTTCCTCCTTTAGATGGGGATCCATCAGGAAAGTTAAAGGTAAGGAAAGGGTTGGCAATGCCCTGTCTCAGGGTGGAAGTGCTGTTGGGAAATTTATGCTGCTCCAAGGATGACTAAGAATTTAAGGGCACTTCTGAATGTTTGTACACCAAGAAAAGCAGTATGAGAAATACACAGGATAAACTGAAAGCTCTGGTCTTGTCCCAGAGCTGTGATGACACTGGCCCTAACTCCTGGATGGCCCTGCAACCTGCACTGCAGAGAGCTGTTCTCCAGGGTGGAGCCTTCAGACATGGGTTCTAGCTTCTCATGCAGAGCTCTGGGCAGAACAAAACAGAACTGTTCAGTTGTGTTCTGTTATGCTCTATTCTATTTTGTTCCCTTCTATTCTATTCCATTCCCTGTGCTCAGCATGAGTGGAATAACAATGTTAATATTTGTTTGAAATGCCGGTGATCTCTGAAAGTCATATAACACAAAGGTTACAACGGGAATAAGGATTTAATTTTATTTTTTTGACTCTGTTTCGGGGATGATGCTCACAAGCATTAACACAATGGGAACGTGCAGCCAGAAGCAGGACAATGTGTTCTTCAGTTTAGCTTTAAAAAGCATCTCCTGCAGTCAGGCAAGGGCAATTAATAGAGCTACAGTGTTGAAGAGGCATTTGAATAATGTCTTTAATATTATACTTTAAGTTTTGGTCAACACTGAATTGGTCAAGCAATTGGACTGTTGTAGGTCCCTTGCAGCTATACTCTTGTTCATTTGAAGGGCAGTAGCAGCAGTGAATGAAAGGGGGGGGACCCTTATTGGCCGCTAGAGAAGGGCCATACAGTGTCACCTTTCTGAGATGGAAAACCCTCAACTTTTTCCCTGCTGTAGAGGATTCAGGGAGAAGCTGGCATGACAGTGACCTAACTCTCCAAAGATATGCTTATGAAGATGAGAGTACAACTTTGAAACAAGACTTTATCTAGAAACATAACTCTGTATAGGGATATACTACATGTAAACACCAAGGCTTGTTTAACTTTATAAAAGCATTATTATGAAGAGTTAAATTTGTTTTTTCCTGTCAGTAATATTGACTCTTTTATATGTGCACTGTCTAATCAGAGAACACCAACCTTTGGCAGAGAGGAAATTGGAATTTACTCACAGTAAGACTCCACTTGCCATGCCGAAAATAAAAAAATACAAAATGCATCATCTTTACCCAGACTTCTGAGAAAAAGCAGAATAAGTTGAATTGAGTCTGGAAGTAGCTGCATCTTTAATATATTTTATTTCAGACATTCAAGAAAACAAACACCAGTGAGGCTCTTCAGGCTCCAAATCAATGTCATAGAACCAAGACCAATAGTTTGAAATCTGCTGAAGTTTTTTGTCTCATAAGAAAAAAAACCCCTACCTGATTTCTCTATTGAATAAGTCACCATGGACAAATGGATCAATCACCACTTACAGGAATGCAAAACAATAATGCTAGGCATAGCCATGATGAGCCTTCATTCAAGCAAGAAATATTTTTTTGACTATTGTGATTAGACTGAAGATTTTGACTATAGTTACCTAAATTCTACCATTCTTTGTGAAAAAGCTCACTCTAGCTCTGCTCCTGGTTTTGATGTTTTCAGATGGTTATTGACAGATATGTTTTAAATCTTTGTCTACCTATTAACTCGTTACATACCACTGTATGGAAGATCCATTCTCTGCTGTGTGTGAGCAGTTGCTGGAAAACCAATTAGAAAACATTAGTCTGCATTTTTTTACACAACAGACAGATCTGACTAAGAAAACATTCATCAAACGCTGCAAGATTTTATCAAATTTGGTCATAAATTCTGTTTATATACTAGGGAAAAGTTTTCTTTCATTCCACATCAAAAAAGATTTAAAGTAACTTTTCCAAACAACCCAGCTGCTTACATCTTTCTAAAGGAAATGATGAATGATTAAAATATTCAAGTGTAATTGAAAACCCTGTAGGAATACAAATGAACAAGCTAGTGGGTCACGTATTCATACAAAATGCACTTGTTTTTCTCTGACTGATTGTCATGGTTTAAGCCCAGCCAGCAACCAAGCCCCATACAGTCGCTCACTCCCCCCCTCACCAGCAGGATTGGTGAAAATAGTGGCAGAGTAAAAGGTGGAACACTCATAGGTTGAGATAAAGACAGTTTAATAAGGAAAGCAAAAGCCACACACACAGGCAGAGCAAACCAAAAAAATTTAATCACTACTTCCTGTGGGCAGGCAGGTGTTCAGCCATCTCCAGGAGAGCAAATGTATCACATGTGATGGTTACTTGGGAAGGCAAACACCATAACCTCAAACATCCCCCTCTTTTTCTTTCTTCTCCCCAGTTTATATACTGAACAAGATGCCATACGGTCTGGAATGTCCCTGTGGTCAGTTTGGGTGACCTGTCCTGGCTGTGTCTCCTCCCATCCTCCCATGCAGCATTAACTTTCTCACCAATGCGTTTGTACAAGAAACAGAAAAGGCTTTGGCTCTGTGCAAGCCCTGCTCAGCAACAACCAAAACGTCTCTGTATTACCAACCCTGTGTTCAGAAAAAATACCAAACACAACCCCACACCAGTGACTGTGAAGAAAATTAACTCCATCACAGCTGAAATCAGCACATTGATTATACTTTCATTGCCAGATAACAAATGAACCTGTAAAGAATACACACCATTGTTGCACTTCTCAAAGCTGTAGTGCTTGAGAATATCTGCCAGTAGCCTCATTACAATTACAAATGGAAAATAATGGAGTTTTCTTTTTTTTTACCAGGTGCAAAAAGTTGAGAGAGGAAAAAAACTCATATTGCATCAGATTAATAAAAATAAGAAGAATAAAAAAAAACATTTTTTTACTAAAAATTTCTTTTTATGTCAAATTTTTCTGAAATATTTGATTCAGAAAAAAATGTTAAAATTAAACAATAAGGTATTTGGAAATATTCTTTTATGTTTCAGCCTGAATTTTCTGATTTTGAAAGTTTATTTCTTAATGCAGTAAAAAAACCCAAACAAAAAAGCACAACTTTTTTTTTTTTAATTTTTTTAAATTTAAGTGCTATCTACTACCAAAAGAAGCCTATATATTTGTCAATGATAACAACTGAAAGTAATAAATAGACTGAAGCCTATTCTCACTTATTTTTCATGCAAAACTATATGAATATAGGAACAATCACAACTGTTCTTTCTTGGAGAGGCCATAGAGAAGAAAAATCTGTACTGAGAATACTTATAAAGACAGAAGGTATTTTTTGTCTTAAATTACAAAACTCTTCTGTTAAATGGCTAATATGACCTGAGACTATCTGGAGGATAAAAGGTGTGTATTTTCATGACCTTAAGGAAAAAAAATCTCTTGTCTGACAAAAAGATAGGAAAAAATACACTAACAAGGAAGCAAACTTGCCAACAGAGCACAAATGCAAACAGATCTTTAAAAGTTTACAAAGAAAAAGTTCACAGTTCTTTTCCCTCACTTTCCATAGTTTAGAGATGAGTATTCATAGCTTTAATGTCAGAAGGAGAATATCAAGCTATGTTTGCCACTGATGAGCTGTGAAGATGAAGGCTAAAAATCAAACACATAGGCCTAAATAGGCACAGAAGTTCCCAGGACAGAAATACTGAAATGTAAGAGAAAAGGGGGACAACAGTTGGATGCTTAGAAGAACTCTTTACTGTCCAAACCACTGACACAAAGAAAGATTTTTGTAGGTCACAGCAGCCTCTGCTAAATAATTCTTTCAGTTCTGTTTTTCCCTCACATTATAGTCCTTTTATATTCAAAGAACCATCACAGCAAGTTAGTAAAGTTTCTAGAAATATTATATGATTTCACAAAATGAACACTTCAAAATTATTCTTCCATTCTGACAGTTAATATTTCTATGAAGTTTCATCACTTAGGTGGACAGAAAAGTCTGACCAGAAAACTGAATGGCACATTTATTGCAAGCAATGAAATGTCATAAGAAGAGCTAGGAAATTTTGTGCAGATTATTGGACTTTCACCTTTTAGGCATATATTCACACACGTACCAAAAGTGTAAGAGCAGAAATATGTATTCATACATTTATTAACACATTATTATTTATTTTATTTTATTTACCACAGGATATTTCAATAGGAATCATGACACTTCAAGGAACTTTGGATCATCCTTTTTTTTCCATGCTATATGCTGGTGAAACAAAATATCCAAAGTATAACTTTGAATTTGGCCAAGTGAAACTTAATAAAATTCATCAAAAGGGAAATGAAGCAGCTTTCTCATCTACTTTAAACAGTCATTTTGCAATTTGGATGCAACAGATTATTTTGGACAATATGTAAGATTCCCTTTAAGTGTGTATGTCAACCATGGGAGACAACAAGTTAGTTAGTGCTTATAGTATGAAACCAAGCTAAGCAGATTTCAAATAAGTAAATTTCCTAGCAGCTAAGTGTAGCTGAATGCAGAATTAACTGTCAAAGAAAATGGTGTTTTAAGTCAAAGTCACCGCAGTCAAACAAGATTAACTACAACCAAAAGATCTGTTCAGCCCACAGGTTTTACCACTTTAATATTTCCGAATTAATTCTTGCAAATATTCATCTGGTTCACCCCTTAAGAGCATCTCCAAATCTTATTTTAGTTCTTGTAGCATGATTCTATAACCAAAATTTTGTTCACTTTACTATTTTTAGAGTAAATGGTCACCATGAAAACATTCATTATTTCATGAACAACCACAAGACTAGGGTTACTATTTTTCCTTCTTTTCCCTCCGTCACTAAGATAAATACGAAAACCAGTCATCTATCAGAAAATGAAAACAGTAATATTTGACATAGGTACATGTTGTAGTGCTAATATCTGAAAAAGAACAGATTTGCAAATGTAGGTCATGTGACATTTGTTCAGTCCCACCGCTTCCTAAGTATTAGCAAATAGAGCTTGTCAGTGAACATAAACATCTTGCCTTGCAGCCATTTATGGAGCTTTATAATTGTTCCTGCCAACTATTTGCCTTAAGTATATTGAATATTTGCATGGCTTTCTGCCATCTCCAGGTGTTGTTTGTTTTTTTTTTCCAAGTATATCCTGCAATTCAGAAGTGAGTTATCTGGAATTGGAAAATTCTTACCATCAGGTGTGCAATTGCATCAAAAAGATACAAATGTACTGTTTAGGTTCAGAAAAATCAGCACAGCCATGTAAAACCTCCACTATGAATAAAGGTATTGTGAGTATTTTCCACTCATAGGATTTCATAACCCAGAAGGCCTCTTTCAGTTACCTTGATAAGCATAGCCAAAGCCTATGAAATAATATGTTTATTGCCCTTTTCTTGTAGGCATTCATCTGCCAAAGGACAGAGATTAAGGGAAGTATTCATATGGCAATGATCCTGCAGGAGCTTATTATGATCTTCATGAATCAGTTGTAAAAGTACTATATGGTAGTTTTCATGGCCTCCAGATGCCATGCCTTTGCTGCCTGTCCCAAAAATTCATAAAAGTGAAACATGGTGGAAGATCCATGTCATGTGCCATTGCTCTCTATCTCCAAAAGAGTGCAAATAAAATTCAGCCATCAGTTTTCATTTAACCAATTTCAGGGGATATTTTGACTTTGGTTATATTGCTTTCTTCTTTGTGACTTGCTTTTAGATAGATGATGTTATTCAAGTGTAAATACCCTTTTCCCCTTTATGGTTTATGAAATTAATTTTAAAATAAAAGCAAAAATTCATTTTTACCAAAAAGTGCTTTTTATGTTATATAATAGTCTATTTGTTATAATTTCTCCATCTTGTTTTGCTCATGCAATTTCTCCGTTAATTTAGCTATTAAGCGAGTTCTTTATCCAATTTGAATAATTTTATTTTTTTTAATAAGATATAGTATGTTTTCCACCATGGAAAAAGAAATAAAATAAATTTCATTCTGAACCTTGCCGTAGAGTTACTTCTGTGAACACTTCTGTTAGAAGACAACTCCACAGATCTCATCTACATAAAATAGAGATGAAATTTAAAAGGCAGAACAGATTTAAAATTTTAAGCAAATCAAAACTAAAAGAAAAAGATTTGGTAATGCTATTAATTCTTTCAGGGTACAGATATGAAGTCTAATTGCTCTCTGGAAAACATCTCTTTTTAAATTTGATTTGCTGGGCAAAGGAGGACATGGATTTCAACCTTTCTACAAAAATGTTAAATGTGTATATTATATGAATATAGAAACAAAATAGGAACCAAAAATACGGCAAACCTGGTGTTTGAATAGGCAGTTCAATATGAGGAAGCATTTTTTTAAAGGTCTGAGGCTAATGACCAGGTTGCAGCAATGCGCAAGGAAAGAGTTTTTACAGTCATCATGCATAGTTTCTGAATTAAACCTTGTGTGCAATGTGAGAAAATCTGATTTTTGTATCTGAAGATATCTAAATAAAAGAATAAAATTTTTTAATAACTAAAAGAAAAAATTAAGTTGTGATATATTGGGCAGCCTTTTATTTAGGTAATAGTTCCAAAAATTACAGCAGATTTGACTATAAGCCTGTCTTTTAATCAAGCTTTTAAATTTGGTGATTATCTAAATGGTTAGTTCCTTAAACAACAGAAGGATTAATCTGCAAATCACACTGGTTAATGGCAGTGCTTATATTTATATGCAAATATAGGCACTTCTAATCATAAGGTTAAAAACTTGGCCTCTGCCAAAGGACACATCTACATAGAAAGGTGTAACATTTACACCTGGCTCCAAATAATTCATTTGAAGACAAGCTGGGAATTTGTAAACAGTATTCCCTGGTTATAGTATTCATACCAAAGGGCTGCCTTCCTCTCTCTTTAAACAGGGATTTTTTAGTTTTTCTTCTCAGCCACTCTGCTGCTCTCTACTGATACCATTTTGGGAGCAGCCCAATTCCATGCATGTAAAAATCACTCTGCATTGTAACACAGTTGTTAAAAGTCCCTTTACACATAAAGCCAGAATATATTATTTTTAATCTTATATTAAAAAAAACTCCAATGATTACTGAAATAATTTCTTATACAAATAGACCAATAACACTCTCCCAGTAAAATTATGAAATTATGGGCCATGTCTGTGATGGCACATATTATTAGTATTTTTATGGTTCCTTACATTGTGTCCTTGGCAGATGCTTTTTATTCTGCTCCAAAAGTTCAGCAAGCAAGCAACTTTCCTCAAATAGCTATAATAATTTTGTCAGCAAGCTGTGTTTTTTCTCACACTTTAAGCCTCTAAAAGTATCTTGTTGTTGTACCTACAGCATTTTGTCTATTCATTTCATCAAAATGTACCATTTTTATGTGTAAATATTGCAGCAAATATCATGGGCTTTCTTGTTTGATTCAGCTACATTTTATTCTGTTAAAGAGAATTATATTTGACAGTAAACTAGATGTTGGTTTCTTGTATCAAACTCCTGAATTTGCATTTGATGTACAAGCAAGGAGGTATGCTTAGAAGCAAGTATTTATTACGCTGGAAAATGTTGCAGTGTTTGGTATACTTAAAACAGCACATAAAACATTTTAACGGTATGATGGTAAACACTTGTTTATTAAGAGCCATGTGCTGAATAATCAGGGTTCAAAACTTCAGAAGCTTAATTCTCTTTGAGTGAGAATTAACTTCAGTGTAACCTACAGTTTCTTAGGCAACAGATATAGAAACATGGAACAAATTTGGGTTGGAAGGGACCTTTAAAGACCATCTAGTTCAATCCCTCTGCAAAAATCAGAGATGTTTTCAACTAGATCAGGTTCCTCAGAGATGCAATCAGCCTGAGTTTAAATGATTCCAGGGATGGAGCATCCACCACCTCTGTGGGTAAATTATTACAGTGTTATAGCACCTTATTTCAAGAAATGTCTTTCTTATAGCTAATCTAAATTGACCCTCTATTTGTTTAAAATCATTACGCTTTCTCTTATTGCGACAGGTCCTGATCTTTTTTGCAAATATTTCTAACAACCATGGGTACCCCCAGTACAGTAGCACCAATACCACAGCAAGTTTGATTTTATTTCTCAACTAAGTTCCTGCAGCTGTTGGGAAATTCTCTGTGATTCAATATACGTTCTTAAAACATTCACCATATGGAAAAAAGAAAAATAATATCAAAACTCTATTCTTCATGGTTCTATTGGTGTTGAATGAAAATATGGAGTCTTTTGACAATCTAATCAAATAAAAAAAACCAACCTGAAATCACAGCTTTTTTTTGCTAATCAAAATAGCAAAGGGCTCCAATAGGTCTTATGTCACCCAAGGAAGTCAATGATGAGTCTTCCTCATTTTATTCTAAAGTCTGGTTACTAAAAGACTAATCTCAAATAATATCTTCCAGCTAAAATACTACTAAATCCAGGATACTGCCTAAAAAGTACATAGAAATAGGATATCATAAACTCAATTTTGCAGGTTTGCAGACTTAAGCACTGGCTGGATTGAACTGAAGGAAGAGCATTAGAAACTAGTTTCTTAAAGCATTATCAGTTCTGCTCTTAACTACAGAAGCACTTGTACCATTGCTCACCCAGATTTCAGAAGAAATTCTGAAGTCACATTCAAATACTCAATGAAATATCTCAGAAAAACATGTCAGATATTTAGACAATCTGAGTTACTCTGATAGAATTCTTATTTATTGCTTTTATTTTATCTCTTGTACCAGGCAATAAATTATGTCATTTCCATTTTATCTCAAAACCAAACATGACATTTGTTTGAATACGGTATCTTCCTCAAATGTCCCAATCAAGCTTATACAATATCCAAAGCCTCCTACAACAGAAACCATGAAGATGAAAAGGAGTAACTTCAGAGCACTATCACAAATTCCAATGTTGCATCTTCCAGAGGAGACCAAACTATCAACTCACAATTGAAGTTCCAACAAATATTTCATGAAGCCCTGGGTAACACTACCAATTATGGAACTATGGTAAAGTCTTTGACATCTGGATTTAATCCAAAATTCAAACAGAGTTTTTATTTAGAGAAGAAAAAAAAGGATCATCATGGAAAAACTTACAGTAGGAGCAACCGTAGACTTCAATTCTTAACCCAATTTGGCCCTCTCCATTCCAGTCCAAAGGAACTATCCTTACATAGCGGGCAACAACTGGATGTTGTAAATCATGTCGGACCACACTGTCAGAGTTTGTATTTCCAGGAAATGCCTAAAGGAAAGAAGAAAAAAAAAAAATCAGTTCTAGTGACTATATAGTTGCCATCTGAAGATCTACATATACAATCCTATAATAAGTATCAGTAGTGGAACAAAAAACAAAGAATAAGGACTACTATTGGAAACTATAGTCATCAAAATATTGAAAGAGATAAAATTTAATTTGGTCTTTTGCTTACAGTTATAGGAATATCTAATTGCATGCTCAGACACTACTTATTAAAAAAATATATCTTAGGGGGATAATTATTTTGTACCATTTTCCACCCAGGTGGTGGTAGATGTAAGGAAAACGCACAGGATGGACCTGTCTCTTTGGTGGACTCATAAAATTATTACATGTTAACAGTTACATTCACCTTAATTTTTTTGTGCTGCAGCTATTGATGTGCTAAATGATGATGACGGCACTCCTCGCTTCATAGATAAGTTAGTAAGAGACATTAATAAGTGTCTTTGAAGTACTTGTATATTTGGGTAGTATAAGGAAGTGAACAGTTCTCTCTTCTGAGCTGAAGAGAAGACAAAGGAAAGCATACACTGAACAACAACAAAAAATACTGCTGAGCAGCTGCTTACTCTCTTAATCTTCTTCTAGGAGTTACAGAACTTCATGGAGGGAATAAAAATTTTGATACCTTTAAAAAAGTATATTTTACCGAGCAGGCAAGATAATGCTCCATAGTTCAAGAGCAAATTCCATTTGTGAATGTTTTAATTTTATGCTGCTTGGTATAATCTTACCAAAACCCTATTAAATGTAGAGTTTGCTGGTTGTTTTTGTTCAGGCTTATTTGTTTTTTCTAAAATTTTCTACAAGTGTTATGGTCAAAGGAAGCTGAATATAGGAAGACATGATATTTTCTACATAATTTAATTTAATTAAATTATTGATGAAAAAGATTCTCAAAATCAAAAGTATTTTCCATAGCTCTCCAAACTTTGTACCCTGACTTGTGCTTTACCAGTCCTTTGTCAGAAAGAGGGTTGATCCAGCAGGTACCTGGCATTTCAAGGGTTCCTATTGCTCTATGAATCAGAAACCTCTGCTGAATGCATAAACACAGTAAACAGAGAATAAGGCAGTCCCAGATTAATAAAACACATTCCATTTAGTCTCCAGCAGAACAGTATCTTAAACACAGCTTTCATTTAAATAAATGGGGAACAGTAATATATGCTTTGTGGATAATGCAAATACCAAGCCAAAATCTATTATTGCAAGACTGAAAAATCAATTTACAGGACCTTGAAAACTATGCGCAATCCCTGTAAAATCTCCTTTTCTGGCCAATAGGATTTAAAAGTAAAATTTAGACCCACATCTCTAATAGAAGATTTTTTTTTTAAACAGGGAGTTAGTCTCTGGCTAAAAAAATAAATAAAATATGGAATTTTACAATAAGAAACCTCCTAGCAAATTTTTTTTTTTTTTCAGAAATGTAGATACTTATATAAATTAAGCAATTTTTTCAGATTATTAATCTCATTAAGTTACTTAAATATTATTGCCAGATATCATGCTTTTTCTTTAATCCAAACTGGGAAAATGATCAAAATGGCTTATTTATCTGTAAGACATTTTCTCATGAGCCCAACTCCAAAATTCTCTGTTCTATAAACCATTTCTCTTCTTGTATTGGATACTGACTTCTGTCAGCTGCTTCATATTTCATCTCAAATTGCAATAAAAATTAGCCACAAGCACTTTTCTCAAAGGTAGTGCTTCACAGGACAGCAACAGAATAAGAATGAGAAAATATAAGAAAATAAGTCCCCAAATCCGTTCTAAATAGTGCGTTTGAACATATATTAGATGGAGCTTTTAAACATATTCACCAAGATTTTTGTCACTCCTTAAGAGGAAACTCTGTTTAGCTCCAAATAATTTTCAAAATTAAATAGGGCGGGTTTCTAGGACAGATAACATATTTTAACAGGCCAGCTAATAAAGTTTAAATTTAATTAATTAAATAAATAATCAATAATTCAGCAGAATTTGCAGCAAAAATTGTGAATTGTGTGATTTTTAAATTTCACTTTGGCATTACCAATATGCTTCAGCCACTCCACTGTACATGGGGACACCTGACAAACATTTAGTATAACTCTCTTTGCATAGTTAAAGAACCTGGAGAAAAGTGAAGGTAAGGATTTGGCAAACTTGGAAGCAAAGCTATAGAAAGTCAAGGTTCAGACTCAATGTTTTATCCTGTACTTAAAGAACAACTACATTCTAATCGATAATTAAAAGTGGTAGAGCTAAATTATAAATACATATAAGTATTGTAATGAAATAGCACACAGCTTAACAGTAGTGCATAAGTAAAACTGACCAAAATGGTTTTAGCTTCCTGTAGTAGAACAGTTTGCAACAGTTTTATGGTATTCAATTCTATGGACAAGAAAAAACATTACAAAATCATCTTTTGGGAAAATGCTTTTTACAATAAAGTGTTAAGAAGAAATTCTCAGCACTAAAGAATTTATCTCTGAAATAAGGAGACATAGAAATGCCTGAAATGTTATTAAGTGAACAAAACTGGAAGCTTTTATATTTTAACCAAAGAGTGAAATGATGGAAGGATGGTGGTTAGATCCTCAACCAGCTAGACAAAAATATGTTTGCATTCTCTCGGCTTTCTGCAAAGCAGAGGTAAAAAACCCTGTATTTCACTGAAAAACATCATCACATATATACTAGAGAATCTGACTTAGTTAAGAGGAAAATTAATTCTTCACCCTAGTTAATTCAGGTGAAGAATTCTCCATCGAAATTAATGATCTATTCAGAGACGAGTATTAAAATTTCTTCAGTGTGGGCTCTTTCTAGGATTATGTAAAAATAGGGCAATGCATGGAATAGTAGGATGACATTTCTTTTCCTATGCAAGGAACTAACTTTAATTATGTCATGGGTTGCAGTGCAAAATGTAATCAAAAAAGGTATTCCATCACCATCTGTTGGAACTGGTGTGGGGGGTGATGTAATCTTCTGTTAATAGGCCAGCTGATAAAAACCAGGGAGAGAAGTTTCTTTATCTCTTCCATGACCCATCCTCCCTCCACGGATAGGTGTTCTGCTAATGGGCCATTGAGTCCACTGATAAAATTGCATCATCCCATTGGGAAATGCTCCATCCAGGGGGAGGAGTTAAGCCTCTCTACCTGGATAAAAACCTGAGATTTGGGAAACCAAGGCAGCCTTTTCCACTGGAATCTCAGAGGAAGGCCAGGCCCATCCATCACCACTGGACCTTCAGTGGAGGGCTGTACCTTTCTCCAGGATCACTGCTTCAACAGAGCCACATCTGCCACTCCAGGAGGACAGCAGCCACCATTGCAAATAGACTGCTACCAACACCCTGATTAACAGGGTGTCACGTTGTATTCTGACTCTGTCAGTGGGTTCTCTCTTTCCTTTGTATTATTGCATGTGTTTTGTTTTCCTTTTCCTTTTTTTTCCTTTTCCTAATAAATTATATTTCTGACTTGGAATCTCTCGCTGGTTTTTCTTTCAAACCAGACCACATTACTAGTTTTTTTTTTTCACCACTTTGATTTTATACTCACTGTTATTGTTTTGTTTAACAGACGAATGGGGATATAATTTAGCATCAACCCAGGACACCTTTTTATCAAAGGAAAAAAAAATTTATGTATCTGAATTTCTGAAAAAAACCCCATCTATGCTTCTAGCTTTATTTTGACATTACAAGAGTAAAAACAGTATAGTGTCTGTGTTCCATGGTACTACAGTTCTATAAATGGCATAAACAGGAAATAGAAGTACCATTATAAAATATGGAAACATCTACAGGCAGGCAGAATATGTCTTCAAGAAACATAACTCGGGCTTTTTTTGGGGACTCCAAGTGAGCTAAGCATGAAGCTCACTAAATCTTGACATTTTTATTTCATAGAAAAACTCCCAAATTCCAAACCAAATATTATTTTAAAACTAGAAGGACTACAAAAATGAGATGTTGACAGCTTTGGTTATGCCAGACCTCTGACTGCACAGAAAAGAAAATCTGGAAACTGTCTTTCACTTGAGTTTTCAGAAATCTGCATCATCAATGAGCAGACCAAGGCTGGCTGAATGCTGGAAGCTCTCCACCAGCAGTGCAGTGGAATGTTTTGCACTGCAGGGCAGTTCAAATCCAGAAGGTCTGGAAAAATTCACATCATGAACTGGTTCTGCACAAGCTGACTGAAATCCACAGCAGATTTCAGAGAAGACAAGATGTTTCAACAATTGGTTCCTAATTTACCACATAAATATTTTAGAAAAAAAGGCAAAATCTGAATTTTATTTATTCCTCTTTTCTGGTGAAACTTTTGTTTGCTCAATACCCTACGTACCCAGCCCAACTGTGTCATGCAAACCCAAACTGCAAGAATAAGAGGATTGGGTAAAGGAGAATGTAAGAGATTAACTTCAAGAAGAAGGGGGAAAAAAAAGATAAAAGAACTGTGGTAGGAAAACAGGTTGCAGAAGGAAAGAATAATAGCAAAAAAAGAGGAAAATAATTAATGCATCAGAAAGTAACAGATCTAGGTTATGTCCGTTTTAGCTCAGTTCTGACAGGTTGCTGTACTTTCATGTGTACTCTGGGGAGTGAAAATAAGTGATAGAAAGCAGTAGTCTTTTACTTGAAGAAATATATTTTCATTCTCTCAATTGAACAGCACAATCAATAACACTACAATTTGCATACTCTACTCTTTCCCTAAAAACAAACACATTCAAAGCAAAACAACATTTCTACAGTATCCTGCATAGTCACCTCACACAGAAATGCATCTGGATAGAAAAAAAAAAGTACCTGAAAGAAATTAAAAGCTATAGCAGTATTTCCCTTATCACAAATGACGAAATTCTCAAATGATTCACTAGGTACTGAAACTCATCTTTGAGATTTGCGGTTATAAAGTGACCAGAATCCCTAAAAGCTCAGGATTAACAAGTGGGGTCAACTAAACAGTGTAATGCTGATGATGGTGAGCTCATATGAACTTGATTCTATTATCAGTGCTAGCAGTAAATCCCAGTTTCAGTGCTATCCAAATACTTCCCTCAGCCACATTTCTCTGTTTTATATAAATGTGTATGCATATATATATAAAATCCTGATGTTATATGTGTCGTGCTAAAAATGTCTGGAAAATTACTCAAAGTAAGAAACATCTAGTTGCAGGCTTTCACTAAAACTGAGTAGGTTTTTGTTCTATGCTCGAAACATTTCCTTGCATTTTTTAATCAGATCCATCTTTCTGTTTACCTTACACCCTTGTATTTTCTACTGATTCCTAGACATTTACTTTCAAGTTCAGATTCTCTCTTTGTATGCAGAAAACATATCCTAACCACATATTCATCATAATTTAATGAAATAATATCATGGAATTATCATTACATGCAAAGACTAAAGCCAAAAGCCTATTTGCTGCCTTTTAGCCCTTCATATTTCCAAACAAAACTAATGATTTAGCTACATAACATTATTGATCTTTATAACAAAATATGCCAATGTTTTATAGCCTGATAACTACTGTTTCACATAAAAAGAACTCAACCTCTCCTAGAGGAACTTTGATTTTTTTCGTATTTTAACAAGAACATCAAGAAATCTAAAAGTTTCAAAAAATTTTTAAGGAATACTGTCATTTTCTATTCACAGATAACTCATAGTTAGGATTTCAATTCTGTATAATGTTCCTGGAAAATGTTTTTAAAACTTAAATAAGAAAATTGAAGAGCAATATATGATATTTGAGCATAATTTTAGATATGTAAAAGAAAAACTACAAATATGAGCTGCATTATCAAAATCAGTGAGTTTTAATGTGTTGATGTTTGCAGTTTTTCTTTCAAAAATAGAAACAAATGAAGCTCCTGTACACAAGTAAACAAACCAAAAATCCCCACACTCTCTCAACTACTGCTTCCAGAACATGACTCAATTACTGGATATAAGTGAAATATTCTTTTATCTTCTGGCACTGTTTTAGGATATTATCTTTTTTTAATTAACAAACAAAGAGCTACCTATCCATCTCGCTCACATATCCCAAATCCAAGAATTAATTGCTTTTCTCATACTTCTTCAAACAATTGTTAACTCTTTATTTATGCACAGAAATATTACCAAATTATCTGAATTTTGCTAGGGAAACTGACTTCTTTTCAGGACTGGAAAACAACTCTGTTGACTTTGTATTATTGAAATATTTGAGGTAGGACATCTGGCAATCCACATGTGTACAGATTGGAGGGTTTTGTTTGTTTTTCTTTTGCCCAGAACTCCATTTAATAACCCTATCCCCCTGACTTTTAGACTCATGAACAAGGGACACAGACGTGTGGATACTGTTAAATTTTACCTTATGGGACATCACAACATCACATCAAAGGCACTGACAGTGTCGCGTTTCTCTACATCCTGAAATTGAATACAATATTCCAGAGATGTGTGAAATATCTCACTGGCAAAGACATTCTTCCCGTTTGGTGAAGACACCAAACATAACATGAAAAATATCTAAAACAGATATTCACAAAACTCCTGAATTATTTTCTGGCCTATATAATGAAGAAGAAATTTCAACCCCCTATGCTGAACCATATAGGTTTTGTTCCACTTGACATAAAATGCAAACAAATCTAAAATTTTTTTAAAACTAAGCTATATACACAAAAAAAGTTATAAAGTTGACACTGCTAGTAGAAGTTATGTTTCCTGCAGGGTCTTAATGAATTCATTAATATCATTATGATATTAGTTTATTTACATAATTACCTGCTGTTAATTCCCCAGAGATTCATACAATTCCCAGAGAGAAAATTATGATTATTCATCCTGATACACTAAACAACTGAGGCTGAAATACCTTGAGGCTTTAGGGTGTTTTTTTCTGTTTTATAATTTTTAACCATATCTAACTTCAAGACGAAAAACACAGGAGCTTGATTTGGAAAATTTTGCCAATGGAAGTCTGTCTTTTTGCAATTTGTTCCCAAGATTTAGTATCCAGCATTTACACTTTGATTTAAATTGAGAAAATACAACCTTCCCACCACTGAATAACATTCCATCTTTGTTCTTACAATCAAATTATTGCATCATTAGTAAAAGCTCCTTAACACATTAAATCATTATCTTGCTCTTAGTCTTAAAAAAATTAAACAGATTTTATCACTTTGACACTGCAGGACCCAGTCCAGGAGCAGCTTGGGGTTTCATAATGAATGAGGCTGGTATCTTTAAGATAGCACCTTTATTTTTATGAGAGAATGAAGTACACCCTGTCCAAGCTTGGGGACTGCCAGATGGGAACGGGCCATATTCAATGTAGATAACAGATAGGGTGTTGCAGTGTGTGTTTTCATTGATAATTAATATTTTCAACTGTTAATGGTTCATCCCTATGTTCCCTCACGTTTTCCCCAAATTGGTATGTCCCTAAGTTGTACCCTCCCCTTGTTGTGAAATGTTCCTTGTTCCTCCTATCCCTGGTGTCAATCCCCTAGATTACCAACCCCAGTTGTTACCTTTTATGGTTTTCCCCACCCTTTGTTCTCGCTCTTTCCCTATCCATCATTGTTACCCTGCCCCTTTTTCCTGAACCTTTCCTGTCATTCCAGTACCAAACCAATCCAGTAAGTGTACCTCCCCCTGGGTGTGTCAGGGTGTTTCCCAAACCTCAATACCCCATTGGGGCATGTGACCTGTTCTCTCCTCCCACTTTCTGTAATTGGCACCAGACAAGTGGCCTGATCTCCCCTCACTCCACCCCTGTTGATCCCTCATTGGTTTATGTATATTATCCACCCCTTGTTCGATTACCGTATAAAAACCCCTGTATGGCAGTGCTCTTTGGTCTTCTGTCACTGTCCCCTTCTGGAGTAAAAGACTGGAAAACTCATACGGGAGGCTCCTCCCTGATTCTTGCTCTGCTCCTCAACATCACATCAGCCCTATGATAACGCTTGGGTATGTTACAGCTGCACCCTGGGTTGCGCTGCCTCTTAGGGGCAGTCCCTCCATGACCACTTTGTCTGGAGCTAGGTGGGGCTGATAAATATCAGACACAGCGTGTCAATAGGGTACGCCCCACAGCACAGGTGCTGGATTCTCTTTGTGACAGTTCTCATGTATGGCTAGATGACTAAGTTGCAAGAAAAGTTTCTGTGGCTTAGTATAGTTCCAGGGAGACAGAAAATGATTACATAGTTTTGACTTAATCTGAGACACAAAATGATTAGGTAGTTTTGACTTAATTTTTCACTGTCTCTATTCCACATAGAAAATATGGAATAAAAATAAAATTATTTTATGGGGTTGTAAAAATAAAATAATTCTTATCAAGCACCTAGCCAAGTATTCACATGGGTGTCTATATTAGACAGCTGAGCCTTTTGTGGTTAGTGAAGCAAAGTGGGATATAGGAACTATATTAAAATTGTGCCGCTCTTTAGTTGCTGCACAGTGAAATATAAATTTTCCTGGTACAATACGAATGTATTCGACAAAATAAAGAATGCGATCAACACCTTAGTTCCAAAAGTTGCCCACTGACTGATTCATGTTTGTTGGGGGTTGGGTTGCTTTCTTATAGAACTTTTCCCAAAGAGTTGCTAGGAAGCTGATTGCTGGGTGTTTGTAGGCACTTAAAAATGCTTGGAAGAGACAAAGGAAGCAACTGTCAAAGAGGGTGGCAACAACTACATCTCTCTCTCGGGGGCTCAGAGAGAACAGTGGGAATTCAGTCTTTGACTGTGGGGAGATCATATGAGACCTCACCTGGAGCTGAGCTCGGAGTGGCTTTCGTGGGTGCCCCCAGGAATTCAGAACCTGGTCTCTCCCTGCCTTGCTGGGAGCTGCCACCTCGTTGCCCTGCACCCATGGCTGCTTCAGTTTTGCTCTGGGTTTCTCCACGCCGTTTCTCCTGCCTGCCAGGACATTTCTTACAGCCTCAACCCGTGCTGCCGAGCTTCGGATACACCTCGTCCCTCGGGACTCCTGCTTGCCCCCCCAGAAAGGTGCCATTATTGGAGAAAACTGTGACTGTTTCCTAACTCTGTATGTTGTTAATACTATTGTTATTGTTATTTTGTTTATCTTGTTAGACTCACTAGTAAAGAACTGTTATTGCTATCCCAATATCTTTACCTGTTTAATTTTGAAATTAAAGTGAGAACCCCTTTAATTTCAAAATTATAGCAATTTGGAGAGAGGAAGTTTGCATTCTCCATTGCAAGAGAGGCTCCTGCTTTTTCCTAGCAGACACACCTGTCTTCAAACTAAGACAATGTGAAAAGAAAAAGAATACAAAAATCAGTGTGAAGTGGTTTTACAGACAGAATAAAATCTGCTTTTCTCTACAGGAGTTGTGAGATTTTATTAGTTAATACACAAAAAATTACTTCTACTACATCTTCTGTAGAATGAAAGAGAGAAAGGAAGAAAGTGTTTCCAAAATACCTAAGCACAATTGCAATCATTACTGAAATAATAACGGCAACAGCTCTCTGATCACTGGCTGCTGGTCCACAGAGTTCAGCAGTAACTGGAGCTCTCACCTTGAGAAGAAGGTCAAATATAGAGGAACTCAGAGCAGTCCTTAGTTTATTTCCCTTTCTACTACTGATGTATTTAGAAATTTTTGCACACTTTGATGGTTTTAAAATAGCTTTTTAGTAATTTTCAGAACAGTGTTTACTCCTTGTGCACCACTCTTTTCTCTGTTCCGGTTTGAAAAGCAAAACCAGTGAGACACTCCAAGTCAGAAATACAATTTATTAGGAAAAGAGAAAATAAAACAAAAAGGAAACAAAATACATGCAATAAGAAGAAAAAAAAAATCACTGGCAGAATCAGAATACAATCTGACACCCTGTTGGTCAGGGTGTTGGCAGCAGTCTACTTGCAATGGTTGCTGCAGTCCTCCTGGAGTGGCAGATGTGGCTCTGTTGAAGCAGTGATCCTGGAGAAAAAAGTTGCAGCCCTCCGCTGAAGGTCCAGTGGTGATAGATGGGCCTGTTCTTCCTCTGGGAGTCCAGTGGAAAAGCTGATTTGGTGTTCCAAGTCTCAGGTTTTTATTCAGGTAGAGGGGCTTGGTTCCCCCCTCTGGATGGAGCATTTCCCAGTGGGATGATGGAAGTTTATCAGTGGACTCAATGGCCCATGAGCAGAAGACCTATCCCTGGAGGGAGGATGGGTGACGGAAGAGATAAGGAAACTGCTCTTGGTGGTTTCTTATCAGCTGACTCATCAGCTGACTCCCCCCCATCCCAGTTCTAATGGATGGTAATAGAATAACACACCCCTGGTTATATTTTACCCTGGATCCCATGATATTCTCAAAGATTCTTTTATCTCTTCTGCAGAGCTCCACTACTCTACTGGGTTACTTGCCACTCAAACAGTTGGGGCTGTTACCAGAGGGTGCACTTAGGAGAGGAAAGCACAAACTCAGCAGTGTCATTCCACACCCTCTGACTTAGTGCTTTGGATTAAAAGACTAAAACTCCCTGCAGAAAAAAGTACAACGGCAAAATCTATTTTAAATACTGTTGAGAATCCTCTATCTTCAGTAAGGACATAGCAACTAAAGAAAGCTTTTTAGCTCTTAATTAGTAACATATCAATCTAAACAGCAATCTTTGTTTATAATAGAAAACATTGATTAGTGACTTAAGTTTATAACCATAAATGAAATTATTGCACTTGCTAGTTTTATAGTCTTTTGAGTCCTATGTAAATCCGAATGTTCAATATTTGAGATTAATTTTCTCAGTTATGGATAGTTTTCATTCCTATGTTTCATTTACAGAAGAGCCCATAGACTAATTTCCAAGATCTATTCTATTCTATTCTATTCTATTCTATTCTATTCTATTCTATTCTATTCTATTCTATTCTATTCTATTCTATTCATACGCTATAAGTCCAGACTAGACAATTGGCATGCAAGAAATAACTGAAGAAACAAAACTTTGCATATCTGAAATAGGTACAAGAATACAATTGCAAATCGATCAGTGAGGAATAAAGACTGGTTATTCTGTATTAATTGCTTCATGTATAAAGTTAATACTGTATACTGAGATAAAATAAACTTTGAACACAAAATTTAAATAATCAGGTGTTTTTCTTGTATACTTTCAGTGCCTATTCAATTCTGGGATTTTAGTTAATTGCAAATAGGAAATATTCTCCATGATTCAGATAAGCTTCCTAGTAATGAGAAGTAAGACTGGATTAAAAAAAAGCAAATAAGCTGTCTTAAACATGTTTCATCTGTCCTTAAATAATATGAAAGCATGAAAGAATTTATTTAAAATTATAGAAACATAAAAAGTATGCTTTTGAAATAATTTTGAATCTTTTTTGTTTTGTTCTTGCATGCTTCCAAGTTGCAAAGTTTATGAAATAAATGAAGTTCACATATAATATTAAGTCAAAATTTAGCAAAAAATTACTAAAGAAAAAAAAAAGGAAAAATAGCACTATTGCCATCTAACACTAACATGTTTCAGTTTCTGGCTGTAGCTACAGTTCTCTCTGAATAAGTCAAGATGAAAGAAAACAAAAGTAACTTATCTGAAATACTTCACATACACTAAAGTTAAGAATTCTGCAGGGTGATGCAGCTATCAATGTCAACTATGATACTAGAACTCACTAATAATTTTCCTTTCCTTTTCTCCTGTTCATCCTAGGCAGAGTCCATACTTTAGAAATCATGATCTTCTATTAAGATCTTGACAAAGGTTCACAAGTTTAGAACTTTCTGGTCTGTGACCCAGGACAAGAGCAAAAAGAAAAGGCAACCAAAATGTAACTATGAGAAAAATCAATGAAAAATGTGTAGATCCTTTCCAAAACTCAGTATAAGGCTAAAAGGGCTTTAGATGCTGAATTTCATAAGCAAAATGGCATGCAAGCAAACACAAAATTCTTATCTCACGAAGAATACCTATAGTAGTATTCTTCAGAATAGTCCTTTCAGAATGATCAAAGAAATATTACTAAGAAATCTCCAAAGGCAGAACTACAGTATGTGACAGGCTTCAAACATCCCTGATTATCCTTCAACACACGTTCAATAGCTGCTCATCTTTCTAGGGAAATAAGGACAGTTTTAACCACTTGGTATTTTGAAATTATACCAAAAATTCACAACAATATTTTACAAAGGAATGTGGAAAGAAATATCTGAATTAACAGAAGCTACCCCTTTCTTCAGGAATTTCTATTTTTTTTTTCCTTTTTCCTGCTAAGATAAGCATGACTGAAAGAATTTTGTGAGAAATGCAGAATTCTTGCGTTTCTGCTCAAGTTCATTCTCAGTATTCATACAAAAAGTGCCTGGTATCTATATAAGAAGTTCAAAGGAAGAAGTTATCTTTGATATGAAACCTCTGTGAATTTTGTGAACTGTTAGATGTCTTAACAAAAAGACAATAATGGAATAAGAAATACTGAAAGTCCTATTTTTGTTTTAAAGTGTATAATTTGATTTCATCCCATTACCTCTTTTGCAACTGTATGCTTTCAGAAGTTTTATTTTGCCCTTTTGCAGAGATAATATGCATCTATAGTTTCAATATGATGTTGTTTTGTTCAGGTTCACATCAACTACTACTCTGAAGGTGACTGTATAGACATCTTTTAGTTGAAATGCCCTCAAATGACTGTTAGCATCTGAAACATAAGGACTTCCATAAATCCAAACTCTTGTTTAATAATCACCAAAGGTAAATCTAATTTTAAAACAATAATTGAAAGCGGGAAGTGCTTTAAAATTTTGATCATCTGTCCACTTTTTTCCTCTCAATTCATTAAACAAACAGAAAAGGGATGTAACGGCCTAATTTTCTTTCAACAGAAACTTCCTAAATTTAATTTTAAGCTGTACCATAAATATTAGGGGATTGGACGTTAGAGCCAATTGATTACTAGTTGTGTGCAAGTAATTTTGCTCTCCTCACAAGCATTGGCAATTTTATCTGACTCAGATATTTCTGAGTTTATTTGTTTTTGGCAGCCAGGGTGCATGCTTCCCTGGCCAAGGAGGCAGTGACATTTTGAGTTTAGCATGACTTCATTGCAGTCTTTTCTATCACTGAGCAGGACTGACAACCTCCATGGCCACTAACTTAAAATAAGAGTTTGATGTCAGTAGAGTAGCATTGTTCTTAACAGCCTCGTGTGTTTTCCTACTCTAGTAGAAGGAGAAGGTGGAAATTCTGATGTACAACGACCTTCATTACTTAGGTGCAATACTTGTCTTACATGATTCTGATTGCCTGTGGCAAGGATTTGCTGCAGCACAGAGAAGATGGTTGTAGTTCTGTTCTTACGCAAAGGCCCAAACTGATCAGGAAAAGGCTGGCAGATACTAAGGGAATCTTCTTTTTTTTTTTTTTTTTCTTTTTTTTTTTCTGAAGCTACATTACACTGACACTGCTGTTCTACAGTGAGGGAAAGTGTTTCTAGCATCATCAGCTTTAGTAGAGTGAAGACACCGTTATCTTGTTGCTATTAGTCTGTTATATCCCTTTCTCTAAAACAAGACAAACCAAAAACATACTTTTGTGGATATTTATAGAAAAGAGGAGTAGAAAGACAAAGGTATCAGGATCTCCCTATCTTTCCCTTTCCCTGACTTCTAGACTTATTTAGTACTGCCTGAGAGTATTTTGAAAACATGCTTGTGAGTGCTCAGGACAAATTTGGAGCTCTTCAGATGAAAGAGGCCATCGTAATGTTACTCTGTTTTTCTACAGGATCACAGAAAGCACCTGCAGGGAATGTCTTTACAGACATTTGATAAAACTCTGTAAATACTTGTAATAGCATAAGCACAGCTGCCAGGAATTACTACTGGTAGTTGTGTTTGCTGCTTACTTACTGTGTGAACTGAAACTGACATCCCAATGACTGTGTGGAGGGTTTATTTTTCATTGTGAGATAGGATAAAAAAAAGGAAAGAAAACAAAGTAGATTTAAACTTGAAAACA
>JAWWMU010000106.1:54425706-54435988 GCA_035048155.1 Cinnycerthia olivascens | reverse complement strand
CTTGGATGGCCCAATGTCTTTCCAGGGGTGGGAAGCATCTTTTGAATTCTGCCAACCACTCGACGTCCTTCTGGAATTCCAGGGTTGACATGCAGCACTCATCAGGGTTCAGGATGTGGAAAGGAGGAATGACTGACAAACCTGGCAGGGAATCATCTGGGTGAAGCCTGGGGTAATGAGACACACTGCAACATCTCCCCCTTGTTTTGTTTAAAATGAAGAGGACTGGGTTTGGGGGGCAGAATTATCACCAAAACATAGTTGGTAAATTGGTTCTTCCTCTACGAAAGGGTCAGTGTTTTTTACTGAGGCTTCTATGCTATCTATTGGAGTACTAAGGGCTTCTAAATGGTGGATTTCAGGAGGGGAAGATGAGCTTGAAATTAGCTTGTAAACTATGCGCTTGATTAACCCCAAAACAATGCTAACAACTACAATAACAATAACTAAAACAAACTGTACTAAAGTTACAGTTTTCAGAATAGATTCCAACCAGCCCGAGAGTCCCCAGCCTTTGAACAGTCCACTCAGCTGGTCGTCCGTTTCTCTCTTGATTTCATTCACCACGGTTTTCATCTTGTCAATTATGGTATGGACATTCTCTGCTTTCGATGACAAATTGAGGCAGCAGAGATTTTCAAATTCTTCACAGTGGTGGTTGTGCAGAAGGAGCAGAAAGTCTATGGCTGCCCTATTTTGGATGGTGTCTTGCCTGGTAATTTCCTCGTCTGATAAGAGGTCACTCAGGGCAGTAGAAGTGAGATTTGCCTGTTTTGCAGCCCAACATTCTAATTGGCCTAATTCTCCCATGCTTTTTGCTGCCGAGATCCATCGCAGAAAGACTCTAATTGCGGCGGTCTTGAGTCTGGACCAGTGAACAATTTCCGAATTACAGTCTGGGTCCAGTTGCCTTAGGTCTTTTTTTTTGGATAGCCAATTTATGTGTATTGTTTTTTATTTGCCAATGCATTAAATTTGTTTGATTTGGGGTAAACAGGCTCAGCTTGCCCAAGGTGCATGGACCTCCAAGCACACAAGGGGGGAGATCTGCCCATGCTCTGTCTCCACATATTAAAAACACACCTTTTGGGAGTTCACGGGGCTTATAATCAGTACTAGATGAGTGCATGACTACGACTGAATTTTTGCACCAGTTTTTGTCCTTGTAGTGTGGGTTGTTAGGGTCAGGATGGGTGTTTAGTTTAATTTCATTATATGGTAACTGAGGATTGAATTTAAAGTGAATGCAAAAAGTTGCATTCATGGAGCCTAAGAGATGGAATTCTTGTGGTTCTCTTATTGGCACTATTGGCACAGGTAACTGTTTTGTCCACTTCTGCCAAAACAGTAAAGGATTGTCAGCAGGGTAACGACCAGGGGGAGGTGCGAGTGAGTGAACTTCATTTAAAGTATTCCATATCTCATTTGGGAACTCTGTGGATTTAAAAGGAACTCCCACCAGACAAGTTGACAGGGGATCAGAGTCTGTTGCTGTGGAGAGACGGATGTGATCTTGTCCAAGGGCTTTGGCTAAGGTGGTCCATACATTTGCTTTGGGCTGAGCGACTATCCAGGAGATCACTGGTGGCATGATCATGAGTAGGACAAGGAGCAGACTCGGTCTCATGGTGTCTCAAGACTGCACATGAACAGCATGATCTAAACCAGTAAAAGGAAACTTAGGATAGGAATATATTACAAACTGTTCCATGTAAGAGGTTTACATGGAATTTTTTCCAGGGAACATGTGCGGCGTTTCTTTCTCCAGGCAGCATTAGCAACCTGGGATGCTTCTGTAGACTTCCCTGAGACCTTGGGGACATAGGGCCTTACCCATTTGGAAGGAACCCACTTTAAACCAGAGGAGGTGGACACACAGGCATGTCCACGTTCCCATGTAACCAATTTGTAAGGTCCCACTGTCTTCCAAGTCTCAGGGTCCTTTACTAAGACTGGAGGCTTTTCCTTCACTGACATCTGGCTGTTCTCCCCAAAGTGGCATACGGTGGGTGGATTCAGGCTGTCAAAAGAACAGTCCAGAACATTGATTGTGAACAGTGCTCTGGATAACTGGATGTGGGGAGGTTCCACTTTTAGGACCTGCTGTTGCTGGTCCAGGACTCTTTTTATATCACGGTGAGTCCTTTCTACCACGGCTTGACCTGTAGGGGAGTAGGGGATGCCTTTTTTGTGCCCTACTCCCCATTGCTGCTGGAAACTCCTGAATTCCTCGGATTTGTAAGTGGGCATGTTATCAGTTTTCAACTCTTTGGGGATGCCCATGAAAGAAAAAGCCTGTAGGAGGTTCTTTATGGCATTAGAGGATGATTCTCCTGTGTAGGCAGAGGCATAGACTGCTCCAGAAAAGGTATCTACACTGACATGAACATATTTCTACTGTCCGAATGACTGTATGTGTATAACATGTTTGCCACAGTTCACAACTGTTCAACCCCCTTGGGTTTGCTCCTGGACATTATCCAAAAGAGAGAGAGAGAAGATAGTTCTCATTGTAATTCTCCATTTTTCTATTAACCACAAAATAATTTTTAAGCCTAAAGGGACAGACTGATTTTTTGTGTATAGAAAATAAACCAGGATAAGCTGCCTTGAAATGAGCTGGTCATTTTCAGACTGTTTTTGAAAACAATAGATAATACTATGGATAAATACTCAATAAAGTATGATTAAAGACCACAAAAAATTGTTGCAAAAAGGGCAAATTTTACAGTTTTTAGATCCCTGGTAAATATGTTTAGGCTTTTACCCTGGACTACATTCCAGTTTACAACAGAGAAAATATGTTAATTTCTTTTTTAAGAGAAAGCTCTGAATATTGGGAGTTTTTCTTCAAACTCCTATCCAGGGCTGAACAATGATGGCAAGATGGAGTTTTTTTAATAAATACACCAACATTTTCAGTGAGTGTATACTTTAACCATTTGCATTGCACAGTATCATGTGGAAACATTTGGATGGAAATAGTTCACACAAATATTAGAAAAAATGACAATACTAACAGTTACATCTCTTTTGCTTTGATTGATTTTTGGCATTTTTATTTCATGCCAGTAAACTGTGAAGAAATACCAAAAAGCTCTTTTTCGTTCATGTGTACTTCTCGAACATGTACTTCCTAAGATTTACCTCATCTTTCAAATAACATTTCAAATACCTCCAAAGATAAAGAAGTTACACTAGCAACAAGTACATCAAAGTGAATGCAAGCATTAAACCAAAATGTTCTACAGTTAAAATCTGGTGGGCCACATTCTTTTGTTTTGTAGTTCCCAAAGAGACCAGTAGATGGATTTTCCTTTGTATAGAGATCTCACTGTGAGCCTAATGCAGTTGTTGAAAGGTTTGTGCTTAGAGCTCAGTGAAAAAGTAATCTGATTATGATACACTCACGCACAGGTTGCCTTTTAGCCACTATATGTTTTACAGATCCTATTTTCTTATTAGATTCTTGAAGCCTTTGTGTTTGTAAAAGCTTTTCTATTTCAGTTGCAGGCTTTCTTGCTGTACTGAGCAAAATGATGATGAAAGGAGTCTGCACAGGTTGTCAAAATACACAGGATGTAGAATCTAAGATATCTAGTGCAAAAACAAAAGGAAGAGCTACACAAATTTCACCTGGAGCTCATACTATTGATTTTTTTATAAGTTAAGGCAAAAATAAAGGGGGTGGGTTTTTTTTGAATCGTTCTTTTTTGGTTTTGCGTATGTTTGGGTTTTTTTCTTTGTTTCAGGGTGGGAAGACGAGATTTGTGTTTTGGGAATTTTTTAATTAAATCCTTAAACTGCATTATCAAATCACTAAACTTCTTTGGGCTTTACAGTTCAAACAGTCAGTTTACCAGTTAGCAGTTTCTCTTCTGCACAGTTTCTCTTAGGATTGTGAGCCTAGCACATAAATGAGAAACATCCACTTCAGACTGACATAGGTTTTCCTTAATTAGAAACTGCTTATATGCTGTTGCATAGCCATGATTCAATTGAAAACTATTCTTTTCTCTTAAAATGAGAGAATCAAAGGTCTCAAAGTCTACCTGCAAAGGACAAATGCCTATTTCCATTAAATTAGTAGTAGGAATGCAGTAAACTCTGCAAATGCCGGTGCTGCTTCAAAAAACATGCTTCTTTTTTCTTATTAAGTTATAAAAAATTACTCCTTAAACCATTTAAAACAGTCTAGAAATTATTCATCTGAATCCACCAGTTTCCAAACAGCAAGCCTACCCCCTTGGGAGACTGAGCTGCAGTTGTGCAGGGCTGATATTTACACAGTATGATCTTCTTCTGGACGGGCTGGATCTTGCCAAATGCTTGCAAGCATATAAAAATTCAACAATCTGTTCATTCCTCAAGATGCTACTTGAAGAAGGTCTGATTTCTGGAGAGCAGTCAAAAAGAAGCAAGGATAAGAGAGGTGTATTCCTTAGACAGTTGAACTACTTACGCTATTTATTTATCTGCATTCTCCCGAAGCATATGGAAATAGGCAGGGTCAGCCTTTGGGTAGGAGCCCAGAAAAAGTGGTTGGAAAGTGAATCAGAATGAAGTGAGGTTGAACATATGCTGTAAACTGAAATAAAGTATTACAAAGAGTTCCTGACACTTATTTTTACTCTAAAAAATCAAGGAGTTTCAAGCCATGATGCTGAAGATGGGGGGTGGGTAAAGACAAGATGGGAGAAACATTCTTCTGTCTCCTTCCATGTGATCTGAGGTTCTACCTGAGGAGCTCACTGGAAAACCTGATTGCAATTATCATCTGCTTAGTAACTTTTATGATCCTTATGGAATCCAATCACTTCTGAGCCCATACGTTTTTCAGGTATCTCTTAGGGGGCAATGATCTGTAACCTCCTGTTATGTACAGATCTCCTATTATATTTTCTGACATTAAGAAAACTGTAAAAAATAAATTTGTTTTCTCAATCCACAGAAACTAATGATAGCGATAAATAAGTCCTTAGTCATTGGCAAAAGCAAGATGTTTACAGTTGCTACTGAATCCACTGGTGTATTTTCTTTCATGTTACCTGTGTTTTAAAGCAGCTGGCAAGTGCAACAGAATACACTGGGGTTCAATTTTTTTATTGTTGTTTTTTTGTTTTTTTTTTTTTCCAAATTAAACTTGGAGTGAAGATTAGGCAAATAGCAAAATGAAAAAAATTTTTGCCTGTTTTCATACTTATAAAATTGGTGTTTCAAACCAAATTTCCTAGATTTCTCTGATTAAATATCAACAATCTTTCATGCTAATTAGGACCATCAGTGAAACAAAGTGTGTTTCTATAGAATTATCTTACACGCTTCAAGTCCCAAGGTTATAATTTTTTGCTCATCTTTATTGTTGTTTGCAACATCATCTGTTCCAAATACATATTTTATGATCTAGTAGGATAACCATAAAATATAGTTAAAAAACTGTTTCTGCTTTAGAGATCTCCTTAATGTAGCATAAAGAACCATAATTTTGATTCACTGAGGCTCATTCCTGAAAGATTTTCCCCAATATTAGGCACAAGTAATGTATAATAGTGAACATACTGTGGAAATCTTAAAAAGGGTCAGAATCTGCCAGTTTCACTGGTACTGGATAAAAGCAAATATCCATAAATGGTTGTAATGTCAAGGGGCTACCTAGAAAAAGAAATCTTAGGTTAAAAAAGAAAATTTATACCAAACAAGCAACAAATAAAACACTGTTTTCTGCCTATGCAATAGTCTGAGACTTTGCCGGAGTAAACCAGTGCACTCCATTAACTGGTAAGTGTATTCCTATTCCTCTGCCTTCCACAACCAGTAGACTGAGTTTTGAACAATTTTGATTAATGTCTTTACATATTTTTAATCTACTCCTTTTAGCTTTTTTTTTCTGGTAATTCCAGTTGATTGTTTTTATCTTACTCTAATTTTTATTAATTTTATCTTTCTTGCTGCTCACTTTAAAGACCCGTTAAGAGCCTTTAAGTTCATTTATAAAGTTTGTCTCATCAGCACTTTACCAACAGAATAGAAGATGGAATAAATTTGTCAGAGTTGCTGAGAATTGGGCCTTCATCCATACTTGGAAATAGGTGCATACAAACAAAGATCTTGTATATACTACTGCTTGCCTCTCCCAGCCGAAGACATGGAAAAGGCAGAATTCCTGTGTGTCACAATATTCTTCATATAATAAATCGTATAAATTCATATAAATAAAGTAATTTCATCAGTTCCAACTATCCCAACATTTCTGCTGAAGGTAGCTGTTACAAATAATGTTTCAAAATACAGACTAATTTTCTACAAAAACTAGGTAAAATACTATTGACGGAGATGATTGCTTTTACATTCTTAGACCTGTTTTTGCTCTTTTACCACATTTATGCTTCACTGATTTCAACATATTTATCCTCTGCTTACACACTGATATGAGAGAAGATACATTGTCTTTAGCAGCTTCTTCAAACGTGCAGATCTAGATTAAACCAGGCACTGTTACGTGTCTGGAGGTGGAAGTTGGCAACTGAGAAGAACAGTTCTGAGCTCATACTATTCTGTCCAGTGGAAAAGGGAAAGGAAATGTGAAGGCAAGGCAAAGTAAATTCTTCTAATATTTAGAAGAGAATGGTGAAATTTCTTGCAAAGAAGTATTCCAAGGAGGTTTGGGTATTAGTCCTATTTCCATTTCTAACACAAAAAAATCTGTTTAGTTGTGCCAAGACTGAAAGAAGTGACTCTCTCTCCATCTAGGGAAGAATCCAAGCCTCCTAATGCTATTCTTAAAGAATTTTATCTGTTCCTCCTTAGATAAACTATATGATTGATAGGCCAGGTTGGATAGGGCCTTGAAGGACCTGGTTTAGTAGGAGGTGTCCCTGCCCATGGCAGAGGGGTTGAGACAGGATGACCTTAAGGTCCCTTCCAGCCAAAACGATTTTACAATTGCATGAATAAATACTTTTCATTAAACAGTGATATAGCATGGAAGTATTTTGTAGAGTTATAGAACTGTAGAATGTTAAGGGCTGAAAGGGACCTTAAAGATCACCTAGTCTCAAACCCCCTATCATTAAAGACCTTTAAAACTACCTTAAAGACCTGCCTAGTTCCAGCACAGCCTTATAATATAAACAGTCTGTCATCAAATTACTACTGAGGGGGACTTGATTCCCTTTTTTTTGGATGGGATTCTCAAAATAAGTAGATGGTCTAACACAAGTAGGGAATTTGGGGGGAGTAAGGTGTTGCAGACTGGGATAGCTGTTGATATGGTGATGGCAAAGAGGCAAGAAGGGCCTTTGTGGGGGTTCCAGACAGGTGTTTATTGCAGCTACACATGTAGGTAGTCCAGGGTCAAATGCAAGCCTCATGGGAAGGGCCCAGGTTCAAGTATATGGGTGGCTGGGGCTGAGAGAGCATCAGGGACCAATTGTCAGGAGGCATGGGGGCAGTACAAAGGTGGGGAAATAGAGGGAGTGTCTGAGGGACACAGGGATGGGGTTAACAGGGCTGACTGAGGGAGTAGAACAGGGATAGATTGGCATAACAGAAACAGGGTATCCTGTGAGAGAAGCCTCTTGTTTCTCTCCAAGCCAGGGAATGCCTCTGAGAGTGCAAGGGATCTGGAATCCTTGTTCAGGAGTATTTGAGGAAGGTGGGGGGTAGAGAAAGATAATTAATGGATTTTCTTTTTAATTTTTTTTTTCCATTTTGAGGAGCTCAAATTAATTCTTAGGATGCCTTGTCTAACATTCTTCATCCTCTTTTCCATTTAGCACATAATCTAATCCTTTCCTGTCAGTGAAACTGGCAGCTTTGGAGGTAAAAGAAGGAAAGAGGATAGTATGATTTTTTTTCTTCCTCTTTTTTATAAAGACATTGCAAAACTACTATATGTAATTGAGGGCTGTGATCACACACTGCATTGCAAAAAGCTTCTTTTGATGAACATAAATGCATGGATTAGATTTCCCAGCCAAACAAAAAAGACGTCATTGCAAAATTACTTTTGATTGTTTGTGTCTAAACTGTAAGCTCAAGTCAGTGTTAACATTTCAAATTGGTTTTCTGTTATTAAACTAAAAATCCCTTAATTTTTAGTAAAGGTCACCTTACTGGAGGCATTATTGTTCACTCGTTCGTAAAAATTTAATGTTGTACATCCACCCAGTAAAAACATCGGTTTGTCTATGATCCTGTATTTTACCATTCAGAGTAACTTTCTTGCCATCTGATTGTAACATGGGAGCATCCAAGCTGACAATGTTAACTAGCATATAGCTGGGGCATGGCAAGATGAAAGATGAAATTTGAAAGCAACCCAGTGTTTCAGCCTACTGTGTTAAGCTCCCAGATCTGCTAGCTTTGATTCTTAGCTATTTCTACGAATCATTTAACTACCATAAACCTAATCTCCCTAGGGAATCAGGAGGGAAATAAAAAAGGAAAGACAAAACAGAGGGAAAACACTAGTCAAAAAAAGGATGTAGAGAGAGATTCGAGATTAAAGGGAGAGAGTGAGAAAATTTAATAGAAACTTAATAGAATTACTCATGGATTTTCTGGATGCAGTGTCAACAAATGCAACATTTGAAGCCAAGTTGGTGTTTCTGTTATCAAAGTGGTTTAAGAAAAACCTTATTTTTTTTCTCATTGGAGGTGAAAGGAATTTCAAAACTTGTTCTTTTGTAAAAAACTCTCAGAGACATGCGAAGTGTCCAAGATTCATTACCTTGTTTTCATATTCACACTTGTTTTGTCACTGGACATTGTGTTGGGCTTTTTGTTTACATGGTTTCAATTTCATATCTATATACTTATTCTAATATACACTTTATGACTGTGGTAAAAAAGAATTCTTCCAGTTACATCTTTCAACACTGTCTAGCACCAGAAATCCTTAGAAAGTTAGGGTCTGTTACAGTCTTCTCTTTTGCCAACACTTTGTGTTTCATACCAAAATATTGAAGCTTTAGCTGTCTAAATGTCCATGAAAGTAATCAAGAGTGTTACAGTAAAGTCTCAAAACCTTTGACATATTGTCAGTTTGGCCAATGAGAAGAAACTGTTTATGTCTACCAGAGATATGCAGCAGTTCATATTTTGCGTGCTATTTCAGTCACTATTTCAGGCTGATTAAGGGCATTTCTATTTAGCACTGAATGTATATAAAAGGATGTTACTACAACCTCAAATATTACTTCTGAAATAGCTCAGACAGCTCCATGAGTTTGGCCTTTAGCTGCTCACCAATATTCTCCACACCATTACATTTTACATTGTATTACAGTAAACCATTACCACAAAACCTCTAGAGCAAAGTAATTTGCTGAACCAGAAAATTGGGATAACCACTTGTACAGCGCATTTTGACTGAGCACATCACTTGTATAATGCCTGGTGACAACAAGTCTAAAGCAGAGAATCTGGTGGTAGCCTGTGAAGAGTTGCCATAGACACTGTGCATATTGAAAACAGACACTTGAATGACAATCTGATAAAAAATTACATTGATATAATCACTCCTTATATTATTGTATAAAGGCTATATCAAAAAACTCAACCCACAGAAGTTAAACCAACAAAGAGAAAACTGTTTGTAAATATCTTCACTAATGTGAACACAGATTTCAGTATTATATCTATATATGTGAACAAATGACCAGGTGAAATTCCTGGTCTACTTTCATATCTCTCAGAGCACTGGGTAGTTGGGGTAGCTGAAATGAAAAATCATCTATGTTTGTTTCTGTGAAGGCAGGCAGAAGCTATGGAAAATATTTTATATGGATATGAATAGTGCAGTGGTTCTCTACCTGTTACAGAGAAGGTTTCATTTTCAAGATAGAATAAAACTATTTTAGGCTTTATAGCCATGTTAAAGTATTAGTTCAGTAGGTCTGGGATTAAGAGAAGACAAGCTAAAGGCAAGAAAATCTTTGGGGAATCTGTGCTTTGTAGTGTGCAGAGGAATGATGGTGTGGCAGCACTTCTTGACCTAGCTCTGGTTAGCAGACATGTCAGTCTGGCCTAAATCATCCTGCTTACAGTGACATGGCTATGTCACTTAGAAATATCTAAGTTACCTTTACTAGACTGTAACACACTGCAACTAACTTGTATAATTGCAAAGTCCCATGTCTTGGTTTGAAGACAGGTATTCCTGCTAGAAAAAAAAAAAAAAAAGCAGGAGTCTTTCTGTTGCAATGGAGAAAAGTAAACTTCCTCTCTCCAAATTGCTATAAATTTGGAATTAAAGGGGCTCCCAGGCAAAGGATTTGGT